>JARQWZ010002286.1:0-242911 GCA_033150135.1 Gobio occitaniae | reverse complement strand
TAGAATCGCATCTGATAACTTTGGTCCCTGTCTTCTTTGGCCACATCCTACTCCAGGACTACCTCTTCCTACCCCCCTTACCCTCTCTTCCTCTCTCTATCCCTTCCCCTCTCTTCCCCTCTCTACCCCTCTCTACCCCTCTCTACCCAACTTCCCCTCTCTTCCCCTCTCTACCCCTCTCATCCCCCCTTCCCCTCTCTTCCCCTCTCTACCCCTCTCTACCCCTCTCTACCCAACTTCCCCTCTCTTCCCCTCTCTACCCCTCTCATCCCCTCTCTACCCAACTTCCCCTGCTCTTCCCCTCTCTACACCTCTCATCCCCCCTTGCCCTCTCTACCCCTCTCTACCCCTCTCTACCCAACTTCCCCTCTCTTCCCCTCTCTACCCCTCTCTACCCAACTTCCCCTCTCTACCCCTCTCTACCCCTCTCTACCCCAACTTCCCCTCTCTTCCCCTCTCTACCCCTCTCATCCCCCCTTCCCCTCTCTTCCCCTCTCTACCCCTCTCTACCCAACTTCCCCTCTCTTCCCCTCTCTACACCTCTCATCCCCCCTTCCCCTCTCTTCCCCTCTTTACCCCTCTTTACCCCCTTCCCCTCTCTACCCCTCTCTACCCACTTCCCCTCTCATCCCCTTCCCCTCTCTTCCCCTCTTTACCCCTCTCTACCCACTTCCCCTCTCATCCCCCTTCCCCTCTCTTCCCCTCTCTACCCCTCTCTACCCAACTTCCCCTCTCTTCCCCTCTCATCCCCCCTTCCCCTCTCTACCCCTCTCATCCCCCTTCCCCTCTCTACCCCTCTCTACCCACTTCCCCTCTCATCCCCCCTTCCCCTCTCTTCCGCTCTCTACCCACTTCCCCTCTCATCCCCCCTTCCCCTCTCTTCCGCTCTCTACCCACTTCCCCTCTCATCCCCCCTTCCCCTCTCCACCCCTCTCTACCCACTTCCCCTCTCATCCCCCCTTCCCCTCTCTTCCGCTCTCAACCCACTTCCCTTCTCATCCCCCCTTCCCCTCTCTTCCACTCTCTACCCACTTCCCCTCTCATCCCCCCTTCCCCTCTCTTCCCCTCTCTTGTTCATTTACTTGGCCAGGTGCCTCCATGTTCAGAAATTGTACTGGTCCTGCATGGTCAAGCTCTTTACATATATGTTTGACAGCTTTCACAGTCACCTGACTGTCAATTGCTGTAATAAATTTATCAAATGTTCCAAGGGATTCATGGTATTATGTTCTTGACTAATTTTGACAATTGAACAGACTATTGCGCATGTGATGACTTATACAATGAAATGATGCTGATACGTTTTGGAGCGAACGACCATTAGACTGAGAATCACACAATCAGTTTAGATCAACAAGATCTAATCACTTGCAAACTGTGCTAAATGTAGGCTACCTGTACTTAATCCATTGCAAAGATGTACTGAGACATTGAGACATGTACTTAGGCTGCGTTCACACTGCAGGGCTTAATGCTCAATTCCGATTTTTTTTTAAAATGCAATTTTTTTGCAAGGCCGTTCACATTTCCAACTAAATGCGACCTTTTGTGATCTCCTGTGTGAAAGTGAAATGACCCAGAAGTGACCCGCATGCGCAGAAGAGTACTCAACGGTCAACGACGTCACTTGTTGTTTACGGAAGTAGCCAAATATGGGTGTCAGCATTGGAGTTCGTTTAGCTTTATTAAAGTTATTTTCGCAACGGAGCCAGCACCATTACAACCTTCTCATGTTAAGAAGAAAATTAAAAAAGAGGAGGAGAGCAAGGTTTTTGGCCATGGCGTTTTGTGGAGCAGTGGTAGCAACGTCGGTACAGAGAAACGTGTGGGTGCGGAGTCGCAGCCAGGAGTGGTGGGATACTGATGTGAGTGGCTTTACTGATACCGAATTCGTCAGTAACTTCAGAATGACCAGATCGTCTGTAACCACGCTCGGCCATTTCGCTGGAAATGTTTTCAAAAACCGCCCGGTTCCGATAAGAGCCCTCGAGTTTGGCCTGAATAGAGCTGTCCCCCCAAATATTAATTAACTCCGAAATCTCGCTTCCCTTCCACTGACTGGTCTCAGCATTGTCCGCCATAGTTGTTTATCTTCTCATTTCCGCCTACTTCAACGTACAATGATGACGTTTGTCGCGTATCAACTACGTGCGGGTCGGATACATGTGACCTGGCAGTTCAGACTGAAGACGCATTTCAAAAGATCGGATATGTATCGGATTTGGACCACATACCCAAGTGGCCTGGGTCGCATTTGAAAAGATCGGATCTGTGTCGTTCAGACTGTCATGAAAAGATCAGATACAGGTCGCATAAGGGCAAAAAAATCGGAATTGGGTCGTTTCAGCCTGCAGTGTGAACGCAAGCCTTAGACATTTGCAATTTGATGAAATTAATGAGAAATGCTATTCTGTTGTGAACAATTGCCAAGTGGTTTGGAGATTTGTCCATGTTGTTTTGCGAATGTAATTTCTGTTTCAAGAAATGAGCGAAACCAATGGAGAAAAACTGTAATTAAAACGAATATAGCACATACACTTCCATTAAAACATTTGAGGTCATACTTTTATTCAGCAAGGATGCATTAAATTGACCAAAAGTAACAATAAAGAATTTGTTAATGTTACAAAAGTTTTATATTTCAAATAAACGCTGTTCCTTTGAACTTTCTATTCATTCAAGTGTCCTGAAAACAAATGTATCACTGTTTTCACACAAATATTAAGCAGCACAACCGTATGCAGCATTGATGATAAGAAATGTTTCTTGAGCCTCAATTAATCATATTAGAATGATTTCTGACAGAAGACTGGAGTAATAACTGCTGAAAATTCAGCTTTGACATCACAGGAATCAATTATATTTTAAAGTATATTAAAACAGAATTTTATATTTCACAACATTGCTGTTTTTTACTGTAGTTGATCAAATAAATGCAATTAGCATAAGAGACTTCTTTCAAAAATAATTTAAAACTCTTATTGACCCACAACTTTGGAATATTTAGTTCAGCCATGAAACTCTAGAGGGCACAGGTTGACATGATTGCTCTTAGCATCATTACAGCATGGCATAGGCTCTGATGATCCTGCAGCCAATGAGAATGCTTGATCAACATTTATATAGTCTGGTTCAGTTTTCGCTGTAAGCTGGTCCTGAAGTGCGCTATCAGAGTTCATATGAAACCCTCCACCTTCCCCAGCTCCACCTGCCTCGATCTGCAATGGGAATTTACGTATATCTATTTATGCAGCAGCAGGAGCATATCTTACATGCTCAAAGCATTTCTGTGTAGCAGTAGCAAGACCATACTTACTCTGCAGCAGCAGCAGAAGAAGTGTAGCAGATCTAGTTCGCCAATAACAAATAAAATAACATTTCCATATTCAATATCATGCTAAAACTTTTCTATCAATCACGAGATAGTTGTCACCAGAGTTGTCATAATTGAAATGTACTTATAAGTACATTTATTTTATTTTATTTTTTTAAAACAAGGCATACTACTTTTTGCAAGCTTTATACATTTATTTCTGTTTTATGGTAAATTTCTTTTATCAGAATTTATTTATGTGTAATGGTATTTCTCTCTGAATATATAATTATTCACGTTACCTTAAACTAAGCTATTACTTACTAATTCATTAATTTGAGTTTCTTGTTAGTTAATAAGAGTTACTAGAGTGTTAATAATGCATTAATAATTTGTTCCTGTGTAGTTATTCATTAATGACGGAAGAGTATTCTAAAGTGTTACCCATACATGAATTACCCTTAGCAGATCTACTGTATACAGGTGGAGCTGGGGTATACAGGTAGCGTGCTGCACTGCTACAATAAATGCTAACAAAGTTTTCTAAAGTTAAGTATGCAAGCTCATTGGTTACTGATACAGCAGGAACCAATCAGCTGTGCCCTATAGAAAAAGGGTGCTTTCACACCTGCCTCATTTAGTTCGGTTGAATCGTACTAGAGTTCGTTTTCCCCTTTGCTGCGGTTCGTTTGGTCTATAGAAAATAGAAATTTGGTCTTAATAGAATTAATCCACACCTCCGCTTGAAGTGACGAGCGATGCATGCTCGCCGTTTGCAGTGCATTAGAACGTTGTTTTCAAGCCGCATCTGCGCTTCATTATATAAATGTATTGTTTGCATATTGTGGTGTATACAAACAATGTAATAGATTATGGCCAGGGACAAAACCAGCCCGCGCAGTCGTCTCTCCATAGTTGTGTTGTCTCCGTGTTGTTTGCTGGCTTTTCCTCTTCTGTTGGAATTTTCCCGCACGTAAATTCTGACAAATCGAAAAGCAGTTTAGGAAACACGCCATGGCCAATGAGGGATGTGGATGTTGTCATGTGACTGCATTTTGGTTCCTTTCAAGTGGTTCGGACCAAAGGAATCAATGTGGAGTGAAAAGGAACCAAAAAAGCTGAAAAATGCTACAATGTATAATTGTTTGCCCTTGGTTCGGACCAAATGAACCGAACTAGAGATGTGAAAGCACCCAAAGATGTGATTGCAAGCACATTGAATTAAGGACCTATCAGCCTGCAGCATCTAGAGTTTCATGATCAAACTTTGTATATAAGGATAAAATTAAGGATTTTGATCACATCTCACTGACCCATTCTTAGCATCCACTATGATGGCTCTGGGATTGACCAAATCAGAATCAATCAGCACTTTTCTGTTTCTGCCATCCAGACCAGATGTCTCAATCCTGTCTTTCCCACTGTCTAACCAGAACAGCTTCCTGTGCACAGTGTCCACAGCAATTCCCTCTGGCTGGACCAAGCCTGGAATTTCACATTACATGATTAAGGATTCTGTGGTCCAGTTGCATAAACTGTCTAGACTAGTTTTACAAGTTACACATTCAGTAAATTAAAAAAAAGAGTAGATTGGTCTCATTTGAATCTGAAAAGTAAAGGTCCTTGCACACACAATTCTCGTCCAAAGGTTTTGCGCGTTAAAAAATAAATACGACCTCACATTGTGCTAATCATGAAAAAAATCGGATCGGGTTAGATTTTCTGCGTTTTTTGCATCTGTAGCAAGCAAGAGAGGGCTTTTGACAATTCAGAGCCACCATATGACAAATACGAAAAAGTGCATATGAACATTTCGGACTTGGTGTGCAAAAGACCTTAAGACTTATTACCCCTTACTTATACTAGTTGGTCAGACTCATTTTTAAGACTCTTAAGAGTCTTAACATAGTGGCTATAGTCACCATAAGATAGATAGATAGATAGATAGATAGATAGATAGATAGATAGATAGATAGATAGATAGATAGATAGATAGATAGATAGATAGATAGATAGATAGATAGATAGATAGATAGATAGATAGATAGATAGATAGATAGATAGATAGATAGATGATAGATAGATGATAGATAGATAGATAGATAGATGATAGATGGATGGATGGATGGATGGATGGATGGATGGATGGATGGATGGATGGATGGATGGATGGATGGATAGATAGATAGATAGATAGATAGATAGATAGATAGATAGATAGATAGATAGATAGATAGATAGATAGATAGATAGATAGATAGATAGATAGATAGATAGATAGATAGATAGATAGATAGATAGATAGATAGATAGATAGATAGATAGATAGATAGATAGATGATAGATAGATAGATAGATGATAGATAGATAGATAGATTCTTTATTGCCATTTTACAAACATACAACAAAATTATGACAACAACATTATCGAAATTATCAATAAATAAATGTATTGATTTATTGATTACCTTGGCTGATAATAGCCTCTGGCTCAGATCCAAATACTAAGACCACTCTGTTAATGGTATGTCGTCCAAAATCTGTCCAATATAACATGTTCTCCTGACAGTCATAGTCCATTCCAATCACAACGGAGTCCTGCAATGATATGCATTATTTTTTTATGATCAATCAGAACAAAGACTGCAATAGGTTTTGAATTTGGATATAATCACATATTGTAGTTATGAGGGTCTACCTTTAAGGCCAGTAAAACAGTGGATTTTTCTTGAACTGGGTCCGTTTCATCAAGAGGAATGACTACAATCTGCGAGGCTTGTGCATAAAGGATAGCAGGCCCTGAAGGGGAGGAGCTTATGACAGGATATGTCAATGCATTATTCAATGGGGGGGCATTACCTGAGATACCTGACAAGTAAAAAGAAGAGACATTGCGTAATCTAGGGCTGCATGATTTGGGGGAAAAAAAAAAATTCTTCATATAATCATGCAGCACTACCCTAAACTATGGTATATAAGTTGAGAAGGACATTTCAAAAGTGTACAAAGTAACTGTAAAAAGTGTTTTAACCCCCAAAAATAATTGAAAATATGATTGAAAACACTCACATGAGTTATAAACTCATGGCCTAGAAAAACGTTTTATTTTAAATTGTCCTCATAGGGGCAGCCATATTAAAATCACATGAGGTGAATACTGCTCACTTTATCTTAGTATTCTGCCTGTTATCACTTTCGTTGGAAGTCAGAACTGTTGCTCGTGGGGAGAAATGTGGTGACGATTATTGGGTCCATGGCATTTGGGGGGCCCCCTGAGATTTTTGTTTTACGGTATTTTCAACGAAATCAGTCCAAAAATAACTTTATTACTCACAGGGGGGCTTTACATCATTGTAGGATCGGGTTCCAATAATTTCCACGCCTTGATGGTCCACACACCAGCAGAAACTGCTGTTGCCGTAACATTGCACAGGCAGGAAATTCCCGTGAGCATCACACAGGGGTATGTAGTCCTGAGAGGACGGCTGACCATTATAGTGACTCATGAGTGAAAGCTTCCAACGCTCGCACACAGTCTCCACACGGGGAACCAAAGCAGCTGAGAATGAGACACAGTACAGTGTCAAGATTACTGAATAATGTCTTTTTTGGAAAACACTGTGACTAGTCTGTTTTCAAATCTCTGACCATTGACCGCATCCATATCTTGCCTCAATGAATGACTATGTGAGCGTTAATTACGGTTAAGCCATCCCATGAGGGGTAATTATATATAGTTGGAACTGCAAACCACTCACACAACACACATGCAATACAACACTGAGGAACAGGAAGTGTGTCCTTTAGATTTGTTGGAAAAATTATACGTCAATGCTTTTGCATTCACAAAGTTTCTCGGGGGAACGCAAAGGTTTTGCAAGATAGCATATCATTAAAACATATTTTTCATCACCATGTCCCTTTAGGAGCTCCATATGCAAAAGATTTGATTCATTGATGAATAGAAAGATCATAAGAACAGCATTTATTTGAAGAAAAAAAAAAAAAAAGAAGAAATTAAGGTTTCACTTTATTTTGAGGGTCCCTTTAACACATTCTGCTGATTATAAGTAAAGTAGCATCTTAATGTCTACTAACTCTCTTTAAAGTTTTGGTAAAGTATTAGTAGACTGGTAGGGTTAGGGTTAGAATAAGTTGACATTAACTTGCAAAGTTACTTATAGCCTAGTCAGTAGAATATCTGTTGGAGAGGACCAACACAATAAAGAGTTGGCAGATATTAAGCTGACAGTCTACTAATACTCTAATGAGTGTTAGTTAACATGTAGTTGCAAAGTTACTTATAGTCAACAGAATGTTCAAAAGGGACTATCAAAATAGTGTTACCAAAATTAATACTTTTATCCTTGCAATTATGCATTAAATTGATCAAAATACAGTAAAGAAGTTTGTTACAAAATATGTCTATTTCAAATCAGTGCTGTTTTTTTATTTACTGTATATTCAAATAATCCTGAATTTTTTAAAATCAGTTTCCACAAAACTTTAAGCACGCCTGTTTTCAACATTGATGATAATAATAAATCTTTCTTGAGCATCAAATCAGCATATTAGAATGATTTATGAAGGATCATGTGACACTGAAGACTAATTATGTAATAACTAAAGAGTAATTATGCTGCAAATTCAGTTTTACCCTCATAGAAATTAAATATATAATAGAAAACAGTTATTCTTAAATTGTAATAAAATTTCACAATATTACTACTTTTTACTGTATAATAAAATGTATGCAGCCTTGGTGAACACAAACTTCTTTCAAAAACATAAACAAATCTTACTGACCCCAAACTTTTAAATATTATGTCCTAAAATATCAACCTGATCTTAACAGAATGCGGGGGTTAAAATATAAATCCACACCTGGCTGATCACAGTTTGCATGCACTGTGCCAGGCATTGTCCTGGTGCCCACTCTCTCCTGACCTCTACTGTCCACACACCAGCAGTGGCCAGTGGTGCCCAGGCACTGCAGGGGTTTGTACTGCCCTTTCTCATCACACTGAGGAATGAAAGCCTCCAGGCCTCGGTAGATGCTTAAACTCTCTTGCAGACTGTCTCTGTGCTGCTGGCACACAGTTAATGGGGGTTTGGGCTTCTCTAGAGTAGAAAAAAACATAAGACCAGAGAACATTTATGGGAATTCAGTACATGCAATGATGTGATGAATCTAAGTTCTGGAACAAAAGATGTTGTTCCGGGAACATGTTCTAATTGTTTTCAACCACACTATGAATGATTAAACAACACATTTGCTTTTGATTGGTTTTTTATTGCTATGATGAACGTAATATTTGACTTGTTTTGATTGCTTGACTTCTTATGCGTTATAAGCAAAGAGAACAGTGTGAAACTTAGCTGACAGGGAGGAAGCATTGTGTGTTCCTAGATAAATGTGTGGTTTACGTGGTGGTTGGCAGAGGAAGCCGTCGCCCTTGTATTCGGGCCAGCACTGGCAGTGGAACGAGCCCTGGGTGTTGGAACAGGAAGCAAACGGATGACATAGCTGCAGAAAACACTCATCTATATCTGTAAAAGAAGAGAATGATGGGCCTCCTCTGAAATAAGATTGAATGTGTGCCACATGTGCGGTTATATAAATTACACTTTTAATTCAAAAATGTCAATTGTCCCCATTTATGAAAAAGTGTTGAATGATTATGATCCATGAATCACTAATCACTTTAAATCATTCATGAAATAGTTCTTACATAAATTGCTCCATTGAATTGAATTTCTGTAATTTACGTATGATTTTACAATGATCTACACAGAAATTTGTTTAAGTTTAGCTTTTGTCCACCCCACAGTATAATGTAACAAAGTAACAAAGTGACAACATTCAGTGTGTAAATACATAAATATGTAGCTTTACGCAACAGTCAACAGTCAAATTTGACTGGCTGAACGGCATCAGGGTGCCCTGCAGGCTGCGGTTTCACTTTATTTTGATGGTTCCTTTAACACATTCTGTTGACTATAATTAATGTTGCACCTACATGTCTACTAACTCTCATTAGAGTGTTTGTAAAGTATTAGTAGACTGGTAGGGTTAGGGTTTGAATAAGTTGACATGACCTTGCAAAGTTACTTTTAGTCAGTAGAATGTTGGGTGACCGTCACAATAAATAGTTGGCAGATATTAAGCAGACAGCCTACTAAGGATCTACTACTGGGCGGCAGTAGTTCTTGTAGGTTGTCTTCAAACCGGAAGGTTGGTGGTTCAATCCCCGGTTCCACCTGAACAAGTGTCGAGGTGTCCATGAGCAAGACACCAAACCCCAGCTGCTCCCGACGAGCTGGATGGCGCCTTGCATGGCTGACACCGCCGCCGGTGTATGAATGAGTGAGTGAATTGGTGAATGTGAGGCAATATGTTAAGCACTTTGGATGGCCATGGGTCTGTTGAAAGCACTATATAAATGCAGTCCATTTACCATTTACTAATATTCTCTAATGAGAGTTAGTTGACATGTAGTTGCAAAGTTACTTATAGTCAGCAGAATGTTCAAAAGGGACCATCAAAATAAAGTGCTACCCAGGCTGCCAGTCTATATAAGTGGCAGGAATCATCACACCAGTAGGTGGCGACTCTTCCTTGAATCATTTACTCAAACGATTTGTACAAAAATGCTGATTCATTCAGGAATGCAAACAGCACTTATGTGTTCTGTGTGCTTGGAGATGCCCATATTTGATTCTTCTTTGGCTTAGTTTGGATCCATTTTTATTGTCGGACCAAAAATAAACATAATATTGTGTCTAAAACATGGGATACTCAATATTAACGTCTTGCACGGATCTGGACTTCGAATTTCCATCATAAACAGTCAACTATACGGGAACCTTTAGGATACTCATTTTAACATACTACGATTTGGGACACACCAATTCTAATTTCGAATACTATTTAAGGTCGATAGTGTGGAAATTGGTGTCTCTGAAATGACATTCACACTAAGTGAAGTTTTTCGAAAGCAATCAGTACTAAAAGTAATTTCACATTAAAAGCTCTGTCGCGATTAACTGATGATATTTGGAACAGCAACTTTTCTTGCGAGATATTTCTTAACCCACCATTGACAGAATTTTTCGGCATTTATGAAGCAATGCTTTGTTCATGTTCTTACTATTACTCTTTGTTCATGTTTTTACTGTTGCGATAGGGGGCGCTATCTTCTAAAAGAGTACAGAATCTCTGGATCAAAGCCCAGGCGAAGAAGAAACAGAAACAGTGGCTGCAATCCAGTTAGGCCCTGTCCCAAATGGCACCCTAAACCCTCACAGTCTTCCTCTGAGTCCGCACTTTCACAGCGTAATGGCGCTTTGACTGCCGGGAAGAAGTCCGCTGCGTAACCCGCACCAGTGCGGGCTCGGCACAAGTGCGCATCGAGGGCGCATATCGACCTCAAAGGCGGTGCTCGCGAGCACCCTTCTGAGACAAATGGGACATCCTGCGGTCTCGTGGACTTCACGGACACGCGCACATGCACCGGCACACGCACGCAGCGGCCATTGTAAGTCCACAAGACCAAAAGTGCACATGAAGTGTACCATTTGGGACAGGGCCATAGTTTTTTATTATGCCCTTCACTTGCAAACTTCCCTCTGTCTCATTGCGTTGCATGAGTGCCCACTACTGGCAGAACCTTTGCAATGGGCTGATTTGGAACATCCTAAGACCGTGATCACTTGGAATCCAGCATTGAGTTGATTTATTTTTATTTTATTTCCCTTACGGAACCGATTAATGCAGCATTCTATATTTATATAGGTGTGTTTGGGTTGTTTTAAATATATATATATAAAAAAAGAATATATCCTAGAGTTGCTTGTGGTGGGGCAAATTAAACGCAATATGGAGAATCTTTTGCGTCATTCTTAATGTGACACACAACACATCTACACTAACATCTACTTAGGGTGTTGAGTTACAACACCCTAACTCTCATTAGCCGCGTTTCACCGCAGGAACTTTCCCCAGGAACTAGGAACTTTGGGGTGGTACTCGGTGTGTTTCGACCACAGGAACCAGGGTCTAAATGAAGTTCCGGGTAAATATTTCCCCCTCCGAACGGCCCTGCTCCCGAGGTAGTACTGTTTCAAAGTTCGGGAACTTTCGGGGGTGGGACTTGGGCGCTGAACATGCTGATTGGTTGAGCTCACGCAGCATTTTATTTCAACAGGCATTTTAAAAAGTCTTTTGCAAGGATCGTTCTGCGTTCAGCAAATATCAACCTTGCTCTTTCTGTCTGATGGCACGCGTTCGTCTCAGCCATCTCACGGTCAATGTCCATAATAGCTGATAATAACATACTTTGTCTTATTTTAAATCTAGCTTTACGAGCCTTCAGAATACGCTTTAGTATCAGTGCTCGTCTCTTTTCCGCCGTTTTGTTAAAGTCCCAGTGAACCGGAAGTTGCAACTGACTTTATTTCAGTGCTGTGACGAATTTCCAAGTGAAACGGAATATTGAATAGAGGGCAGGGTTTTACTTCAGCGCTCCTCCTCTCCATCTCGCGCTCATAGCAGACTAACGGATGGAGGGGAGTGTTTAAGGGTATTCAAACCCAAGCCGTCACACAGTCGTCATCGGAAAGGGAACGCCATTCAAGACCGGAAGTTACTTTTCAGATTTTGATTAAAGATTACCGCGGCAAACAATTTTTTTCTGTGTATTAACTTGCACGGATTAGTTGTTCACCCTAAGACCTGTAATGTGGGCTAACAAATTAAATAAGATCGATTTTGATTTCATGAGGACTTTAATGACCTCTTTAGTAAACCAATACATAACCAGCAAAAGCAGCACTGCTTGAATCTCCTCTATACTTGTTATTGTTGCAGACAGTATCGCACAAAAATTATAACTGTCTGTCGCTGACTGGGAGGAGCATTCGCGCCGTGCGCAGTCCTACATCACCGGACTAATTTGTCTAATCTTCTCGGTACTTTAGACCACAGTGGAAACGCAGACAGCAGCAGGTCTGGGGGAAAATAGTTCCTGTAAAAAAAGTTCCTGGTACAAATTGTTCCGGGTAATTTCGGTGGAAACAGGGCAATAGACAGATTACAAAACACAGAACACTTACCCACACACACATACAAATCAAGGTCAAACTCATAGCCAGCTTCACAGTGGCAGTGATGGCCACCCGGCATGTTCACACACTCAGAGTGAGGACCACAGGAACTGAGCCCTTCAGCACACTCATCAACATCTGGATCACAGATTCAAAACCCAAGAGAGACTGTTCAGCACTTTAACTAAGGCAGTCATTTATTAACACTAAAACCGCCAGGGGTCATTGTACCTAAAACCTAAAACCACCAGCAGGTACAATTTACCCATGCACATGACTACTGTTTTGATATGGCTAAAAAACTCATTATTTCACTGTATTATGCCACTTTAGTCATTAAAGTATTATTTTTAGTCATCAACTATGTTTTTTTCTGTGTTGTTTTATGTTCACTGCTTTTTTAAGCAGGCTACACTAATCACTGAATATAGGCTAAACCATCCTGCAATGTCAACAAGAATTAAAAGGAAATAAATACATTTGGGTGGTGTAATATACCCACTGTGACTAAAACTGATTACTGCTATCTCAGTCGGTGAAAGGTGTTGCCTAGTAAGATAGAACGTTAAAAAGTAAGTGGTGCGAAAATGGCAGTGCAAAAAATAAAGGCATTATATAGATACATTTGACCTGCTGGCACTTATGGGTATAAATGCCCCAATTTCTTTACAACAGGGGATTGTAAAAAAACACAATTGTATTGTCAATGACTAGGAAACTTTAACATATTTTATTGAAAATCAGCTATGGGTAAATTTTACCCCGTGGCGGTTCTAGTGTTAAAGGCATCCAAAGATGACACACAGTCTCTAAGGATAGCAAACAGTTGGCTTGATGTCAAAGTATAACAAAAATGAACACTGAAAGATTTATACCATAGCAGTTGCGTCCATCCCCCTGAAAGCCCATGGCACACTGACAGTGGTACTGAATGCCATCCCCTGGCAGACAGAGAGCCATGGGATCACAATGGTGCTTCCCAGTTGAACAGGGGTTCAACTCCACAAGCCCAGGGAGCTCACCTGCAAATATAGGTGATAAATCTCCATATATAAAGACATCTCCAAAGTCTACAACAAGATTCAAAATTATATGAAATGGAACTTATAATGACTTACATTGTAGAATGGTTTGGTTATCACTATGTTCCCATTCAGTCAGTCATGTTTGACGTTACGTTGATACTGACGTAATGGGGTCTCGCCTGGGAGCTCAATCACCTCCAAGTGGTAACTAAACGAGCCATTGGCAATTGGCCAGTTACACCTACCCGGACATACAGATATAAATATGACCGGCATTACTCACTTCATTCATAATTTGCTTTGGAGCCGAACGGTTGTGACAGCGATCACTCATTCCATTCATCTTCAAAGAGTGAATTTCTCTAAAAAGAGCAAACAGCTATTTTTATTGCTTTGAAGCAGCTCATCGTAGAAAATCTCTCTACCGAAATGAGGTGCATCCAGCGATGATTTGCATCCAGCCTTCTGTGCACTGAGAAGTGCAGCCTTTCATCCCTTCGACACTTTCCCAAAAGAGATTTCCCAAAAGAGCAAGCATGGGTGGCAAGCGTCTTTTTAAAGATGTCTTTCTGTCTGTGTGTTTCTGGATGCGGTCGTTTCCTGACTTCATCTGACAGCCATGAACTCTGTCTGACATGTCTGGCCTGAGAGCATGCTGAGAGAGCATTTGTGGATGGTACATGCTCTCACTGCGAGAGCATGTCCATGTTGGCACTGCGGTCGTGACTTTCCTTCTTTTAAATGTAGGTATGAGTCCCCTTTGCTGTTACCCAGCATGCCACCACTTCTCATAGCACTCTTCTGCAGGGACAGCTCCCATGGACCTCCCACTCCTCTAGCGTACCATGTGCCATAGAGTTGCCATCTCCGCCCTACATGCCATAGCCACCCTGCAGGCCCATCAAGTGTAGTTCTGAGCCTGGGTTGTTGCCGGAACTGCGCACGGCAATTGACCTTCCCCTCCGAGCGCCGAAAGTCATGGCGCAGGCCTTCGGTCAGACGATGTCCACCATGGTCCAGGAACACCATCTCTGGTTGGACCTGGCTGAGACACCAACAGAGTTCACTTTCTCGATGCCCCCATCCCCAGGCTGGCCTCTTCGGCGACAGTGTCGAGGACTTCACCCAGCAGTTCTTGGCAGTCCAGAAGCAGACTGAGGCTATAAAGCACACCCTACCCCAACGTGATACTTCTGCCACCAAGCTGCCATGGACTGGCCCTCAGCCTGCTTGTCACCGAGGGTGTCCCCCTCCGGCGTCTACACCAGCTCCGGGGCAACCGTAGTCATCCCGTCCACCCCATCCAGAGATGGAGGGAGCTGTTCTGAACCAGGAGATGTTAAAAACACCACTCCCCCTGGAAGAGGGCTGGGTGGAGAATCTTCAGTTTCATTTTATTTCTGTTCGCCACCGGGGTACCCACTTTCTCAATAAAAGAGCAGTTTCCTCAACCTTTGGGCCTGTCCTCAAGCCTCCCTAGCCAGTCCCACGGAGACAGGTTAGTGTCACACCACACTCGCTGCCTCTACTTCGGGACGCTATGCTTCTTGGGTTAGGCCCCAGCGCTCCTTGCCAGCCCATCCTGTTGGATCATTCAGACAGTCAGACTCGGCTATGTGATTCAGTTTGCCAGGCATCCTCCCAGGTTCAACGGCCTCCTGTTTACCTCAGTGGCAAGCAAAGATGCCCCTGTCCTGTGTATGGAAATTGTGGTCCTCCTGGTGAAGGACGCAATAGAGAGTATTTCATCGTACCCAAGAAAGGCAGGGGGTTACGGCCAATTTCCCTTCTCAAGCTCCCGTTCAAGATGCTCACGCAGAAACGCATCATCACATGCGTTCACCCTAGGATTGGTTTGCAGACCACACTGTGACTGTTGCGTGCATCAATCACCAAGGCGGGGGACGCTCAGGTTGCATGTCACAACTCTGCGCACCATTCACGTTCCAGGTGAGCTCAATCGTGCAGCTGATGCGCTCTCACGACAGCTCACATTTGTGAGTAATGCCGGCCTTATGTCCAGGCAGGTGTGACTCGGCATGCAAATCTCACTGGGCTGTGTCCATTGGCTCATTTGTTACCACTTGGAGATGATTGGGCTCCCAGGCAAAACCCCATTATGTCAGTATCGATCTAACATCTCCCTCCTTCAGGGAATGGGGGTTACATTAGTAACCTAGAAGTTCTTACCTCCTACAGGTCCCACTTGGTTGATTATGGCATATCTAAGGGTGGATCCTTCTGTGAACAAGACCATCAGATGCTCCACATTCACCTGCTGAAAGTCCGGTATGGTCCATGGACCATGCTCACAGTCACGGAAGCTCACATTCTGGTGTAGTCGGTAGGAGAATGTCTCGGATCCACCATTTTCTGACACCACCACGTATTCTTGCAGTGAAGATGATGCCACAACTGAGCCAGAAACAAACTACATAACCAATAATGCTCAAAGAACACATATCAAAGCACTAACTTTGGATTCAAGTGGCTTATTGCTTTTAAAACATGTGACAGCACTATGGTAAAAGACACACATATATAATAAAGAGTTACATTTGTTAATTATTAATTATTATTGGAATAAACAATTCTTCAGGTAATATAAGAGAATATCTGATATAGCTTAATTAATTTGATTGTCCAAGGAGTGTTAAGGTTTAGTCTAAAAGCACTGGGATATTTCACTGTTTTGATGTGTATCATTTAAAGAACCCCATTCTGGCCACATAACAAAAATAATCAGCCTTCAGTCAATCAAAATTATGACATATCAAGTGATAATTATGAGATAAAAAATTAGATAAGTCAATAAAATAATCGAAATTAGATAAGTCATTATTGTAATAATTGTAATAATTAATGTACATTTTATTTTATAATTATATGTGTTCCTTTGTTCTAGTTTGCCGCCATTCATCAGTCAACATGGACACCAACCACATTCACCACAGTTGTTAGTTCTGTTTAGTTGTCCGGTATTGTTTGTGTGTTATGTTGCATGCTGCCGCATAATAAACCCTGTGTATTATAATCTTCTTCTTCTTCTTCTTCTTCTTCTTCTTCTTCTTCATTAGAGCCTTAGTGTTACAATCCCTAAATATGTCCTTTGTTTAA
Source organism: Gobio occitaniae (assembly GCA_033150135.1). Lineage (NCBI taxonomy): Eukaryota > Metazoa > Chordata > Actinopteri > Cypriniformes > Gobionidae > Gobio > Gobio occitaniae. The sequence goes on along the minus strand of JARQWZ010002286.1, from coordinate 226,351 downwards.
TTTATGAGATAAAGTTGAAAGACTGAGAAAACTTGCATAACGCCAGATTGTCTGGTGAAAGACAATTACTCACTGAGAGGACACTTTTCGCAGACAACGTCCCACGGAGTGAATCAAGTGGGAAATGCCTTAATTTACATGTATTTTACTTCTCCTGAATTTCCCACATCCCACTCCACTTCATGCTGAGAGATCACCCAAAATCTGTGTGATTTGGATATAGGTTCTCACTGTACAATATGATATGTGCTTGATATAGTTTGAAATGTCTCAGTGCGACTGGTACAACAATCTCGTCCCCATAGAAGAAGTTAATAAGAGTTTTTAGAGCTTTGAGATATTTTAACGGGATTTTAGTGGGCCTTGCAGAGTCATGATTATGACAGAAAGTTAAAATGATGAGAAGTCATAATTTACTTATTATCTCAGTTTTGTTACAATATATTTATGAGATAAAGTCACAATTATGACAGAGAAAATCTGAATTATAAAATCTTAACTGATTTCTCTAAATTAAATTTTAGAATTATTAGTAATCACATAATTTCACCTTATTATGACTTTATCTCATTATTGACTTCCTATAAAGTATATCATAATTTCGTATTAGTTAGTATCGGGGATTTATTGTTTTTTTTAAGAGAACTAGAACGATAGTCATACCCTCCAAGATTGTTTACAAGAATTACCTGATTGGTTGTATTGGTAGGTCTCTTTATATGGCAGAATATGAACTTTAGCACCACTGGGAATGGTAGGTAATTCTCCATTGATCCTTATGTTAACATTCAAATGGTTGAACGAATCCATTCCTTGGGCTTCTTGAATAATGGTAACACGCTGGCCTTGTGGGCTGAAAACCAGTTCTGCCCAATGAGAAAACTCAGCACCTAAAGAAAATATATTTTTCTTTAGTGACATGAACACTGTAAAAATATAATATAATGAAGCTTCAGTTAATAAATAAATAAAAAAACAATCATACCAGTTATGCTAAAGCCATTTGGATGGTTTTTGAGCTCAAGAGCAAACAGCCAGCCAAATATGGAGACCAGTGGGCTCACAGTCATCAGAGCCCAACCTGCCTGAGCTGGGACAGGACTGATGGAGATGTATACACGTCCTTCTCCCACCACAGCAAAGCCATGGATGTCCACGTTGTTTAGCTGAATTTTAGTGTCTTCAACAGAAACACGGCCACTCAGCTTTCCACTTAAAGGCTGAGAAATACCTGTAAAAACAGGTATTATCTTTCACATTTGTATAGATGGTATCATAGTCATAAGATATGACATGTATAAAAAATATGGACCCACTTTATATTAGGTGGCCTTAACTACTATGTATTAACATTTAAATTAATAACTTGATACAATGCACTTATTGTGTACATTCAAGTTTTTACATTTTACTTACATATTAAAAATGACCTGCATGTAATTACAGCTGTAATTCATTTCTGTAGTTACATTTATAATTACACTGTTGAAACTTCCCTTACACATAACCCTACCCTTAAACGTACCCATACCACCACACCTGTCCCTAACTTTATCCGTATCCCACCTCAATATCAGCAAAAGTGTTTCGCAATACAATATGAACACAATAAGTACATTGTACTTATGTTTTGATGTAAGTGCAAGGCCACCTAATATAAAATTGGGACCGAAAATACTAAACTACAAAAGCTCACCCATGGGTAAACATTGTCTGCCATTGCCATAGTAACCTGAACGGCAATGACAGCACGGACCAGTTGCATAGTCTGTGCAGTAACTTTCCTGGGAGCAGAATTTCAAGTGCACACCACACAGTTTGGTTCCATTATTTGAACTAGCATGTAGTAGTTCTTGATTTGGTTTTAATGGCTGTTGAACAAGTGAAGCTGGGATGTCCATTTTGGCATCAGAAATAGATTTATCTGCAGGTGTCTTTGATTCTTCTGTAATGTAGAAATCTTCATCTGTGGTGTTGCGCAAGCTATCAAATCCCATAGAATCAGACTTGGAGACTGAAGCAGGAACTATCTTCTGGAATGGGAAGCGGCTGGTTCCGATGTGGAAAATCCACAGTCCATTTACCTCAGTGTTCCCTGCCCTGAGAGTCGCATAGGTAACACTTTACCAGAAGATTCAGTTTGTTAATACTGTTGTTAGGATGAGCTAACAATTAACAGTTATTTTATAGAATTGATGGTAAAACTTTACAGTAAGGTCTCATTTTTTAACAGCCAATGCATTAAAGGGGACCTATTATGCCCTTTTTCAATGTCTTGATTTTGTTTTTGGGGTCTACAATAATAGGTTTTCATGTTTCATGTCATTTTTTTTATGTTACATTGTTACAGCACCTCTCTTCCCAGTCTTGCTCCGTTTAGTTTGTGTCTATATGAAAACCGTCCTTCTGAAGAGCACAATGTGCTCTGATTGTCAGCTGGACCAGTGTGTTGTCATTGGTCAACTGCTTCAAGCTGTTTCAGAAATGTCACACCCAGTTTTTAAAGGAACACTCCACTTTTTTTGAAAATAGACTAATTTTCCAACTCCACTAGAGTTAAACAGTTGAGTTTTTGTAAAGCTTAGCTTATAGCCATCTTTCCTGCGTAATAATCAAGGAACTTTGCTGCCGTACCATCAGGCGCTGCGTAATATCATTGCGTCGCTGCACCCATGGTACGGAAACAAAGTTCCTTGATTATTACGCAGGAATTAGAATATAGTTCCTAACCATATCGGTCTAGAAAATACACAATGTAACTACAGAAGAGTCAAGTTTAAATAAGAAAAATATCGAAAGTCTTTGGTCATTTTTGAGTGAGATGCTAACGGTCTAATCAGATTCATGCTAACAGTCTAATCAGATTAAATCTAGATTAAAGACGCATCTCTTTAGCCAGGCATTCACATGATGTATCTCATAACCTTGTACTCCAGTTATATCAGTGCACATGATCGTCTTTGCTTAATGCTTTGAACAACAGCTACGCTAATTCTTTTTCTGTTCTGTTTTATCCCGCGATGCCCATCCTGAGGTATAGAGAGTCCGTCAGCTCCAGTCTGGATCGAGCTTCTCGTAAAGACTTCAGATGGCCAACACCTGTGGAGAGACGACTCAACTCCTGCGAGGACTTCAGATGACACAGCTCTGCATCAACACGAACCCATGCTCATTTCTATATACCCTATTCATTAACATGTATTCTTATTTCACTTATTTCTGTGCCTTAATTGTTATATTGATTAATAATAGATTGTTAGCTAATCTGTGTTCTTTGTATATGTGCATTTCTTAAATGCATAACATGGACAAATCACTTTAAATTGTAATGTAATAACGCATGCATTTTGTGAAGTTGCTTTGAAACGATATGCATTGTGAAAAGCGCTATACAGATAAATTTGAATTGAATTGAATTGAATTGAATCCACGAGTGCACAGGAAAGCTTGAGCTTGCACATTGCGTATTCCTGTATTTGAGGGAGAGAAGAGCCAATTCATAAGAGAACACAGTAAATTTGAGAGCGCGCGTCCAGTTTTTTGCAAGAGCGAACGCATTGTGGGATTGACAGCAGACGAGAGCATCAAAAGGTTGGGCAGTTAAGTTTTTCCGCTCGCAAATTCCACCATGGTGCAAGTGCAACTGGCTTTTAAAGGGAAAGGGAGATGAGACTCTGATTGATTTATTGCACATTATGCCCAAACCACACCCATGACTCATTAAGAGACTAGGTTCAAACCTTTTGGAACCGATTGGCACCAACCTTTTTTCCGTCATTAAACTAGCAAAAGTGGATTCAGAAACGCCCTAAGTGCACATGCGCCATGTGCTCAGAACGTTAAAACAGGGCCCTTTGACTCCGAGTGGCTAAATACCAGAAACATGCAGTGTTTGTAAGTGGCGGTATGCAAGAAAAAATATTAAAATATAGAAGTGCCGGTGCGTACTGGCCCGCTTCAGGCACTGATCACGCTCCTTACCATAACCTCGAGTTTCGACACACTACTATCGCAACTCAACCTTTTTATGTGTATGTTAATGAGGAATATGGTGTGTTCATTCACCGAAGAAAACTCAAGACTACAATCAGGGAGTTCAGAAACAGTGCTTACTGATATAGAGAATAACTTCCTTTGGAGTGACTTTGTGCTTTATAACTTATGCAGACCTTTTTCATTTTAATAATGTATTAATAATGTATACATTGTTGAAGTGAACATTAATTAAGATAAATAATGCTGTAGAAGTATTTTTCATTGTTATGTCCCATACTTTAACAGAGTTAACTAATGTTAAAAAAAATAAAACTGAAAGTAAATCATTACAACATTTATCAGGTTAATGTTAATAACTATTATTTTTTACATTTAGTGTTGTATAATAACATAGTGTCCACAATAAAGAGTAAAAACATATTTCGTTTAAAATTACTTTTGTTAAAAAAAACCTTTTTTGCAAATATCATATTTGGTCAGATAATCGATGTAATCGATTCATACATTTTAGATGTTTTAAGTTCCCTTTCGTTCAGTCACTACGACGTACGTTAGTGACTAACGAATGGGGGTTTCGCTTAGAAGCCAATCATCTTCGAGAATTTAACAGCGCCCAATGGCGTGCCAATGCCATGGTCATGCGGAATTTGCATGCGTAACTCCGCCCCACCGTGTGGGTATATAAGGAAGTACGCTGGCAACATCGCATTATGTTTCTACTTTGGAGCCAAGAGCATCTCTTCACTCCTACAAGCCTGAATTCTGAAGTCTTCTCTTCAGTCTTCGAGACCAGCGGTTCTCCAGGGTGTTGGTGTGACGGCGCGTTCCAGCGATCTCATGCTGCCTGCCTGCTGATCTGTGCAGTGATCTGCAACAGCTGTGTGTGTATTTCCCTGGGCGCTTCGGCACTCTGCAGAGCTTTCCTCTCACAAAAAGAGCTTGCGCGTGGCACGTCTTTTTCAAGACGGTTCGCCCGTGCACTTCCGGGTGCGATCGATCTCCGTTGCTGTCTATGGGCACATTCACTGCTCGATGTGTTTGGGCTTCAGCACGTTCGGGCAGTGTTTGTGGATGCGTCATGTTCCCACTGCGGGAACGTGACCAACGCGATGTCGCGGTCGAGACTCAGTGATCTCCGTGAGGAGAGAGAGTCCCCTCTGCCACACCCCAATCTACCGTCTCCGAGAGAGGTGGTACTTTGGCTGGTGGCCAGGGTGACCTGAGGGCGGTGCCGTGGTATTAAGAACCCCGACGATCATTCCTCGGGCCACGCCCCCTCTCGCACATTGCTTAAACCCGCGAGTGTTGGACTGAAACAGCGGCCCGTCTCTGACGCCTCGTTCGTTTCGTTCACGCTCCAGATAGCAGTGAGATGTCGATCGCCGCATCCCAAGGTGGGCTGGAGTCCTTTGGGGATGACGATTAGGTTGTGCTCCGCCTCCGGGTGTGTCAGCACTGCCTGATCCGACCTAAAGTTGACAGCCATGTTATCTCGGGGCGTGGTCCTGCAGAGCTACGGGCAGGCCGCCGCCCCGTAGCACATGCACAAGGGTGGAGCCGACCCAGGGCTCTTCAATGAGCTGCGTGCCGCAACTGATTCCGCCCCCGGGCGGTGAAGGTGGCCACACGCTCCCTGGGTCGGGCGATGTCCACAGCTGTGGTCCGGGAGAACACCTGGCCTTACCTGGTGATGTGGAGGACGTTGAGCGGGCCCACCTCCTCAACTCGCCCATATCCCAGGCTGGCCTCTTCGGTGGCGCGGCTGAGAACTGCGCCCAACGGTTCTTGGCCGCCCCAGAGCAGACTGAGGCTGTAACACGTACTGCCCCGGCGGCCAGCTGCTGCACCCAGCCGCCGGCTCAGTCGCCTCGGTCTGCTCGCCGCCGAGGGCGCCCTCCCTCCTCCCGCCCGGCCCCAGCAGCAGCCTTCACCTGGGCCGCGCCGTGGAGGTGGTTGAGGATGACGCCCAGTCCGCTCCCCAGCCTGGTTAAACGCCAGGCTGGAGGTGGACAACTCAGAGATGGGTTCCAGTTCTTCCCAGGGGATGGTAGCAGGGCCTCTCCTTCCCCTGGTGGAGGGCCGGGGGAAAAATCCTTCCGCTGCTGGCCCCCGGGCTAGCAGCGCTTGGGAAGAACTCATGTCCCTGTCTCTGAGGACCCAGAGACCGGTGATGACAGTGCGCGCCACCCACGGGTCCCGCCACTCGCATCCCTCTCTGTCGCCAGCCTCCTGGCAGAGCAGACCCCAGTGGAACGCGCGTCCTTCCCTGGTCTCCTCTGTCAGGACGCAGCCGTTAACCGCACCCCCACACCGGGACGCCCAACAGCCTCCCTTGTCCGGGTCGGTAACGCTGCATCGCTGCCCCACACCGGGTACACCTGTAGTCCGAATGACCCCGCTGGTGCAGTTCCTGGGAGCCTGGCTTCAGATTCCAGGGCTGTCCCGCTGGGTCGCGAAGACAGTCAGGTGCGGCTACGCGATTCAGTTCGCGCAGGTTCCTCCCTGTTTCCGGGGAGTCCACTTTACTATGGTCGGGGCCAATGCCCCTGTCATGCGAGCGGAGGTTGCCACCCTACTGGCGAAGGGTGCGATCGAACCTGTCCCTCCGGCCGAGATGAAGTCCGGGTTTTACAGTCCCTACTTCATTGTACCCAAAAAGACCGGTGGGTTGAGACCAATCCTGGACCTGCGCATCTTGAACCGTTACCTTCACAAGTTTCCGTTCAAGATGTTGACAGCGAAACGCCTTTTCGAATGCGTTCGTCCCGACGATTGGTTTGCAGCGATCGACCTGAAGGATGCCTACTTTCATGTCTCCATCCTACCTCGACACAGACCGTTTCTACGGTTTGCTTTCGAGGGGCGGGCATACCAGTACGCGGTCCTCCCATTCGGGCTATCTCTGTCCCCTCGCGTCTTTACGAAGATTGCTGAGGCAGCCCTTGCGCCCCTACGGCAGCACGGGGTTTGCATCCTGAACTACCTCGACGACTGGCTCATACTGAGTCACTCTCGAGAGCAGGTTTGCGAACACAGAGATCTGGTTCTCCACCACTTAGCCTGTCTGGGCCTTCGGGTCAACTGGGAGAAGAGCAAACTTTGCCCCGTGCAGAGGATCTCTTTTCTCGGTATGGAGATCGACTCGGTCGCCATGTGCGCGCAGCTTACGAGCGAGCGCGCGCAGCCTCTGCTGACTTGCCTCCGTCAAATCGAGAGCAAGAGTGCGGTTCCACTGAAACATTTTCAGAGGCTCCTGGGGCATATGGCATCTGCAGCCGCGGTAACGCCGCTCGGATTGCTACATATGAGACCGCTTCAGCACTGGCTTCGTGATCGAGTCCCGAGATGGGCATGGCGGTCTGGCACGCTCCGGGTCCAAATAACCCGGGCCTGCTTACAGACACTCACTCCGTGGTCGAACCTCAGTTTTCTACGGGCCGGCGTGTCCTTAGAACGAGTTTCCAGGCATGTTGTTTTATCAACGGATGCCTCCTCCACGGGCTGGGGTGCCATGTGCAATGGACAAGCAGCCGCGGGCTCCTGGACAGGACCCCAGCGCCTTCTGCATGTCAATTGCCTCGAGTTGCTGGTAGTACGGTTCGCCCTGCACCGCTTCCGAGCGTTGCTGAGGGGTCAACAAGTACTTGTCCGGACAGACAACACGGCCACAGTAGCGTACATCAACCACCAGGGCGGTCTACGCTCCCGCCGTATGTCTCAACTCGCCCGCCATCTCGTTTTATGGAGTCAGAAGCACCTGAGGTCCCTTCGTGCTATCCACATCCCGGGAGACCTGAACCGTGCAGCCGACGAGCTCTCACGGATTCAGCCACTTCCTGGAGAATGGAGACTCCATCCCCAGACGGTCCAGCTGATTGGGGAACAGTTCGGCGACGCACAGGTAGATCTGTTTGCCTCCCAAGACTCTTCCCACTGCAGCCTGTACTATTCACTGACCGAGGGCACGCTCGGCACGGATGCACTGGCGCACAGCTGGCCCCAGGGCCTACGCTTATATGCGTTTCCCCCAGTGAGCCTTCTCGCACGGGTACTGTGCAAGATCAGGGAGGACAAGGAGCAGGTCATGTTGGTCGCCCCGTATTGGCACGGCCAGACCTGGTTCTCAGAACTGCTACTCCTTGCGACAGCCCCTCCCTGGCCTATCCCTCTGAGACCGGACCTCCTCTCTCAGAGACGGGGCACCCTATGGCACCCGCGTCCAGCGCTCTGGAAGCTCCACGTGTGGCTTCTGGACGGGACGTGGCAGGTTTGAGTGGCCTGCCACCTACGGTGGCCGCCACCATCACTTCCGCTAGGGCAGAGTCTACACGACACCTCTATGTGTTGAAGTGGAACCTCTTCGTTACCTGGTGCTCTTCCCGCCAAGAAGACCCCTGGAATTGCCCGATTGGGTCCGTGCTTGAGTTTCTCCAAGAGGGGCTGGAGCGAAGGCTGTCTCCCTCCACCCTGAAAGTGTATGTGGCGGCTATATCTGCCCATCACGACCTCTTGGGAGACAAAAAGGTAAGTCAGCACGACCTGATCATCAGGTTCCTGAGGGGGGCGAGGAGACTGAATCCTCCTCGCTCTCCTTTGTTCCCTCTTGGGACCTCTCAGTAGTTCTAAGTGCTCTGCAGAGGCCTCCCTTTGAGCCTTTGCGGTCGGTTGACATTAAGTTCCTGTCGATGAAGACGGCTCTGCTGACCGCATTGGCCTCTCTTAAGAGGGTCGGGGACCTGCAGGCTTTTTCAGTTGACGAAGCGTGCCTCGAATTCGGGCCGGCTAACTCTCACGTGACCTTGAGACCCCGGCCTGGATATGTGCCCAAGGTTCCTACCACTCCCTTCAGAGATCAGGTAGTGAACCTGCAAGCACTGCCTTTGGAGGAGGCAGACCCAGCCTTGGCATTGCTCTGTCCAGTACGCGCTCTCCGCGCTTACGTAGACATGACGCAGTGTTTCAGGACCTCAGACCAGCTCTTTGTCTGTTATGGTGGAGAGCGGAAGGGAAGAGCTCTCTCAAAGCAGAGGTTGTCTCACTGGATAGTGGACACCATTGTTTTGGCTTACCAGCAGCAAGGTCGACCATGTCCCCTTGGTGTGAGGGCACACTCCACCCGGAGTGTGGCCTCCTCTTGGGCTCTAGCGCATGGCGCCTCGCTAACAGACATCTGCAGAGCTGCAGGCTGGGCGACACCCAACACATTCGCCAGATTCTACAATCTCCGAGTGGAGCCAGTGTCCGACTATGTACTCGCCCCCCCGAGGGGCCGGTAATGGACCAGGCTCTAGGTGTCTTCGCTTGCTCGCCACTCCACTCCACGGACTGGATACGTGCGATATTCTCCTCAGGTGAGCTCCCCGAGAGCCCTGAGCTCCTCCAGCACTGTCGATGCCGACATCAGTTCAGTCTGCCCTTTCGAGCCCAGACCCTCATGTCCGGCCAGGTGCCCCGTGTGCATGGTTCCGTCTGGCGACCCCCACACGAGTATTTCCACCGTAAGCCTCCTCAGTGAGCAGGTGTCTTTCCCTTGGCAAGCCCCTGCCACCCCTAGGGTTAAAAATCCACCTTCGGCTGGTACCCTAGAGTTTCCCATATGCAGCCCACAGAGGGTCATATGTGTACTCTCTAAGTCCTCCCCACGGGTAGGCATCTTTGGCATTCCCTCACTGGGATATGCTTCCCAGTGTACCTTGGTAATCCTGTGATAAGTGGGAGTCCTACGGCCTTAAGTGGCGGGATCTCACACTTACGCAGGGCACTGGACGACAGCTGAGTGGCGCGGTTATATTGGAAACCCCCATTCGTTAGTCACTAACGTACGTCGTAGTGACTGAACGAAAGGGAACATCTCGGTTACGTATGTAACCCTCGTTCCCTGAGGAGGGAACGGAGACGTACGTTCCTCAGCCACATCAGCTGTGCTGCTGGAACGCGGAGTTCAGGTCTTGGCTCCGCAGCAGATACATAATGCGATGATGCCAGCGTACTTCCTTATATACCCACACGGTGGGGCGGAGTTACGCATGCAAATTCCGCATGCCCATGGCATTGGCACGCCATTGGGCGCTGTTAAATTCTCGAAGATGATTGGCTTCTAAGCGAAACCCCCATTCGTTAGTCACTAACGTACGTCTCCGTTCCCTCCTCAGGGAATGAGGGTTACATACGTAACCGAGACGTTTTCTGTTTTAGTGTATTACCAGTTCAAATGAATTAACGATAAGCAAAAATTAAAAATTTTGATAAGTAATAGACCTATAATGCCACATTTAATGTTAATAAATTGCAGGAAGATACGTGAAATGGATAAAAGAATAAAAAGGTTTCATGCACTCACTTATGGAGGTTATTGGTGGTCTCATCAGAGCTAAACACACTGTAGAACAGCTCTTCTGTGGTAGATGTATCACCTCTGTTAAAGCCAACCTGAAGTTTAGCATGTCCTTTTGACATGTTAGCATAATTGTGACTGATATTTAGCATCTGCTGCTCCTCAGGATACAGGAACAAGGCATATGTATCTGATTTATTTCCAGCCAACACAACCTGGAAACTGGTTACCTGAATGCAGATCAGAACAACGTAGTTAATAATGATGATAATAGCATTAAAAAAATGTAAACATTTATGTGTAAAAAGATGAATAAATACAAAAGAATGTTACACAATGTGTAAATGGTGACTGGAGAAGCCTGTCCTCTTCACATGCAACGTTGTCCCATGTGGCGATGACTGTGTGGCTGGCCTTAAATGTAGAACCAGTGAAACCACGCTGCACCATTTCAGAAGCCCGTTTTAATACATCTAATGATTCCTCCACACGGTAAAACACAGATCCTTTCCCATGTCCTGAACTAATGTCAGTAAGGAAAGGTGCTATGGCTGAGAAGCTCAGAGGAAACATGGTTCTTAAATACTGACTCTCATCAGGAGGAAGCTGAAGGGACAAGAAGCCATTTGTGGCAACCTGAGGAATGGAGAGTGTCCGTGTGATAACTCAACATTTTAAAGACTTTTCATATTGTAATACTTTAATTATTTGGATGCATTTTAAATATTTTTGCTCATCATTAGTATGAAAGCAATAGCAATTCAATTAAATGTTAAACTTCAGACTCCCCATGCTTAACAGATCTGGTTGCATATGCAAATTTCATGCTAAAATAATGGGGAAATGCGTTTTTTAAATGTAATGGTAATGAAAAAAATTGTGTGGCTTACATAAAGAACGTTGAACTGCACTTCGTAGAACTGTAAGGGCTTTTTTAGCTTCAGGGCTTCAGATAGTTCATCATCACCTTCTTGAAGAACGGAATCCCCTTCAGATAATCCAAAAGGGAAAAGTGTGTCCTTTTGAATCGCATTCATGAAATAAACATTTGTAAAAAGTAAAGCAAATACCCAGCAGTTCTTCATTTCGAGAGGGAGCAGCTTCGATATGGAGTACTTAAATATAATTGTCCCTGAAGAAGTTCAAGAGATGTGACGATGTGGTGATTTAAAATGAAAGGAAGCCTCAACCACAAACCACTAGTTACCAAAATGTCTATGGGAGGGTTTTGGTAGGCGAGTGCAATGCACGTGTTCATCAAATTTGAATAGAAAATGATTCGTGCAAAATTGCTTCAATAAATGTCTATTTGAAATATTACTTGTTTTGTAATTACTTTAATTTACATTTACATTTAATGAGGATCACTTTCAAAAACATTATCTGATTATTGGAATCCTTCATTTTCTAAAATCTTTTCCTCCAGACATCACAGACAAAGGCTTAAAATAATAGTTGGATTAAACATACAACGGAATTTAAACTGTTTGGTTACCAACATTCTTCAAAATACACTATATTGCCAAAAGTATCGGGACACCCCTCTAAATTCATTGAATTCAGGTGTTCCGATCACTTCCATGGCCATATAAAATCGAGCACCTAGGCATGCAGACTGCTTCTACAAACATTTGTGAAAGAATGGGTTGCTTTTAGGAGCTCAGTGAATTCCAGTGTGGTACCGTGATAGGTTGCCACCTGTGCAATAAGTCCATTTGTGAAATTTCCTCACTACTAAATATTCCACGGTCAACTGTTAGTGGTATTATAACAAAGTGGAAGCTATTGGGAACAACAGCATCTCAGCCACAAAGTGGTAGGCCACAATCACCCCGACTGAGCCTGGTTTCTCCCAAGGTTTTTTTCTCCATTATGTCACCTGATGGAGTTTTGGTTCCTTGCCACCGTCGCCTCTGTCGACTTTTGGCTTTCTCAGTTGGGGACACTAAATATTCAACTATATTACTGATCTGCCCGCGTTGACACTATATGATAATTGAAATGAGCTGGATGACATCACCATTTTCTCCAGAGTGGCTGTACAGACGAATCAAATTCTGTTGCATTATTTTCTTGTTTAACACCGTGAAGCTGCTTTGAAACAATCAGCATTGTAAAAAGCGCTATATAAATAAAGGTGACTTGACTTGACAGAGCGGGGTCAGCGCATGCTGAGGCACACCGTGCGCAGAAGTCGCCAACATTCTGCAAGTCAATAGCTACAGACCTCCAAACTTGATGTGGCCTTCAGATTAGCTCAAGAACAGAGCGAGGAGAGCTTTATGGAATTGGTTTCCATGGCTGAGCAGCTGCATCCAAGCCTTACATCACCAAGTGCAATTTAAAGTGTCGGATGCAAGTGGTGTAAAGCACGCCGCCAATGGACTCATGGACTCAATGGAGCAGTGGAGACGTGTTCTCTGGAGGGAAGAATTATGCTTCTTTGTCTGGCAATCTGATGGACGAGTCTGGGTTTGGCTGTTGCCAGGAGAACGGTACTTGCCTGACTGCATTGTTCCACATGTAAAGTTTGGTGGAGGGGGGGTTATGGTGTATGGTGTTATGGTGTGGGAGGTTTTTCAGGGGTTGGGCTTGGCCCCTTAGTTCCAGTGAAAGAAACTATTAATGCTTCAGCATATCAAGATATTTTGGACAATTTCATGCTCCCAACTTTGTGGGAACAGTTTGGGGATGGCCCCTTCCTGTTCCAACATGACTGCGCACCAGTGCAAAAAGCAAGGTCCATAAAGACATGGATGAGCGAGTTTGGTGTGGAGGAACTTGACTGGCCTGCAGTCCTGATAGAACACCTTTGGGATGATGTATATGTACAAAGCATTAAAACAATTTCAGTTTCATTCAAATAAGAAAATAGTGGCAGACTGTGGCACAGTCCCAAGTTCACTACAATGTCCATTATTTACAAAAATGAAGAAAAATTTAAATGATACAGTCATTGAAAGACGGAACATTTTGTTCTGCAGTTGCATTGGTTACTGCTAATAAACTCGTAGCAGGCTACTGTATGTACATGCAATTGTTCTACTAATGATCTGGATTTTATGCAGGAGGAATCTGCATGTCTTGACTGTGGTATTTAAGGTGCAAACAACAGGTCGTTGTCAAGGCTCTTGGCTGTCTGAGTGGGTGAGATGGTTGAGTTTGTCTATTGAAATGACATGGTCTTGGCAACGGGGGGAGGATGAAAAGCTGCTTTGTTTTCAATCAATTTTGCTTCATTCATCTAGAGAGAAAAGTTTTCAAGACATGCTGTGAAACCTGTTTGTTAGATGGTATAAATAGAGATTAAACCGGGTATCACTGCACGAGAATGATAAAGAAAGCCATTGGATATGATAACTTTGCTTGTGATTCAATGTAAAAGGAGATTAAAAGTGGTCCTAGTTTTGATCCCTGTGGAACTCCAGTTGATATGAAGATGAAGTGGATCAATACTATGTGCACACTTTTTCAATTGATGACATATGGAAAGATATGTGGTATGATAGGTACCCATTTCTATTCAAAATGTTTATATATATATATATATATATATATATATATATATATATATATATATATATATATATATATATATATATATATATATATATATATAAAACTTGTTTTTATTACGTTTTATAACAAATTTAGCCGGATGGCTGTTCCAGCTATTTTCTGTGTTTGCTTTTTTTTTATCGTTTTTTTTTTTACACAAAATTGAAAAGTTGTCCTCACCTCCACATGTTTTAACCTTGCTGTTTTGTTATGAGAAAATATGTCTTTCCTAAAACTCGTAGTATTGTAAATATTCCCCCACTGGGAGGCGTCATGATGCCATGCAGATGGTAAACCAAGATTTTATACGCATTAACTCTACATAACATTAAACATAGCTTGTCATTTGCAAATAAATAACATGTAATGATATTTCATTTTAAGTACTATTTATAAACTGATCTGATATCATAGGATATTATATAATACAATGTATTATAATGTATTGCTTGTAATATATGAATATTTTACATTTATCATTTATAAATACTTTAGCCATATATTTAACATATTTATTATTTAATTTTCATTCATTTAACTGAATTATATATATATATATATATATATATATATATATATATATATATATATATATATATATATATATATATATATAGCTACTAAGTTAGATGTGTTGAGTCATTATAATGCTGTTGACATCAGAGCATGCTCTGCTGAAACTCCTCCTCACTCTCTCGTTACTTCTCTCTTTTGAAAGTAATGGGCTGTGCCGTGCGTAAACGTTCGGTTCCACTATAAGTATGGAGCCTTATTCTTCTCTGCTATGATACATCCTCTACCACAAATATACTTCAACCAGCACACAATTACGCCTGGGTGGATAATACAGGGAAAAGGGTTTTTTATGGCATCAGACCCGAGAAACGACAGTTTCCACTGCCAGAATAGCACATTTGTCTCTGATGGTGGATCTCCTAAAACATCTGCGATCATGTTTTCCGCCGGTGTCCTTGGGAACGTGGTCGCATTAATTCTCTTGGAAATACGGCGGAGGAAACAGCCCGCAACTTTGTTCCAAGTCCTCGTTACATCTTTGGTCATCACAGATTTGCTGGGAACTTTCTCTGTCAGTCCTCTGGTTTTAACTGCGTACGTGAGGAAGGAGTCTTTGATCGGGATGAGTAAAAACAGATTCGTTTGCGGGCACTTTGGATATGCGATGACATTTTTCAGTCTGGTCACTCTCGCTATTCTACTCTCCATGGCTGTGGAGCGCTGGCTCTCCTTAGGACATCCTTACTTTTATGAGAAGCGCTTGAGTAAACGCTGTGGATATATCACCATAGCTCTCATTTACTTGATTTGCGCTCTTTTCTGTGTCACACCTTTCATCGGTTTTGGGAAGTATATTCAACATTGTCCGGGTACGTGGTGCTTCATTGACATGAACCCATTTGAAAAGGAGCACAAAGTTTTCAATATAATTTACGCGACTTGCTTGCTCGTCATGATTGTGTGCACGGTTTTGTGCAACGTGTCCGTCATCTATCATCTTTCACTCATGTACCGAAGACGCAAGGCGCACCGGAGCTCTATCCGACGACAGCAAGGTCACAAGAGGCAACGCTCCATCGCGAAGGAGGTAGAACATCTGGTGCTGCTCGGCTTCATGACCATAGCATTCGTCATTTGCTCTCTTCCTCTTGTGGTAAGGCAGTTTCACTCAATCACTCACAAACACTCTACACGAGTTTACTTTTCTTTTCTTGGGTTGATTACTAGAAGTAATGTCCTGTTTGCTCAAAGACACAAACAAATTGTTAAGTGTCCAAATTATTGTACTTTACGTAGGCTACACAATATGTTTACATTTTTCAATTAGGCTATAGGCCTATATTAGGTTATCCAATAATTACTAGTCCTTTTTATAGGCCTACAAGTAGTAGCCTATACTTTCTTCAATAATCACTCACATATGAATTAGTAGCTAACAAGTAGGCTACTTATACATTATATACTTGAACCTTTTCAGTAACTACTACATACTAGAACATTTTCTTCGTCATTATCACAGTAGTAGGCTATGTTTGGAAGCTTGTTTCCGCTACTGAATAAAAAATAAAAAGATAATTGCGATTTTTTAATTCACAATTCTGACCTTTTTCCCCTCTGAATTCTAAAAAATAAAGTTGCAATTCTGAGAAATAAAGACAAAATTGTCATATATAAACTTGCAATTTTTTCTCGCAATTGCGAGTTATAAATTGAGAAATGTGAAATATAAACTCACAACTGCGAGGAAATATCAGAATTGTGAGTTTTGCGAGTTTATGTAACTTATGTAGCTTAATTGTGAGTTTATATCGCAATTCTGAGAAAAAAGTCAGATGTAAACATTGATTTGTGGAAAAAAAAGTCAGAATTGTGAGAAAAGTCACAATTATCTTTTGTATTTTTTCTTGCAATTGTGAGAAAAAGGTAATTGCGACTTAAAAAAAAAACTAAATTGTGATATGTGAACTCACAATTGTGACTTTTTTCTTTGAATTGTGGGTTTATATCTCACAATTTAGCCTTTATCATTCAGTTACGGGTTTATATCTCACAATTCTGATAAAAAAAGTCAGAATTGTGTTTATATATCATATGTATATATTCGTATCTATCAGACCTTTTTCCCCCAAATTGTAAGATATAAACTCGGAATTGCAAGCAGAATTGTGAGTTCGCAACTACTAAATTATCTCACATTATCTCAGAATTTTTTCTTGTAGTTCCAAGTATTCTGAAACTCTTTTCAAATTTTTTTTCTCTCAGAATTGTGAGATATTAACTCACATTTCTGAAAATGTTGTAAAGTTATAAAGCGTAAATTGATAAAAAGTTTTGGTAACATGGTAACATATTGCACATTTGCCGTTGGATTCTATGGGTATGTGGTTATGATATTTCACTTCAGACTAGTTTTTGCTGGTCTATTCCAGTTGTAGTAACTATTCATCATGTACTAGACTAGTATTAATTAATTAGTTGCTTCTAGCTAATTCAAATAGTTATAGTGTCTATTGCAGTTTTCATATTGCTAATAGACACTAGTGTGTATTCTAATGGTTACTAGTATCATTTTAACCAATATTAACTAGGGATGGGCATTTTTATCAATTTCTCATTTCGATCATCGATAGGTCTCAAAAACGAGTACTCAAAGACTCGGGGACGGGCATGTGCAGGGGGCGGGGCATGTCCGTCATTGAGATAATGAAAATACTGTTATGAAAATGGTTGTTGACAAATACAAACGTGACATCAAAACGGGTATATGAAAACATGAACATATAAAGCAAAAAATAACTGCTAGATTATGATGCATAAATGTCTTTGAAAAAGAAACATCTTTATAAAATGACCGTCTCGAATAACCAAGTCAATAATATCGAGCATTGCCTTTGAGCTGAAACTGTGAAATAACACCACCTTGCAGAGCTTGCTAGCTGGTTAATAAACTCAACCAAACACACCCTATATCAATATTAATATGAAGATTAATAGGAACCTATTACAACTTAAATTAACACAAAAGGACGTGAATGCGCACGTGAACTTCAGCGTGCTAGATTTTACAGGCTGGTTTGAAACGGAACATTTTGAATGCGCTCTTCCCTTAAAGGGTTAGTTCACCCAAAAATGAAAATTCTGTCATTAATTACTTACCCTCATGTCGTTCGACACCCGTAAGACCTCCGTTCGTCTTCGGAACACAAATGAAGATATTTTAGTTGAAATCTGATGGCTCTGAAAGGCCCCCATTGGCACAATGCACGGTTCACTCTCAAGACCCTTAAAAGTTACTAAAGACGTCGTTACAAAGTCCATCTCACTAAAGTGGTTCTACAATAACTTTATGAATCGGCGAGAATAGTTTTTGTGCGCAAAGAACCCCTAAATAACGACTTATATAGTGATGACGATCTCAAACCTCGGCCTCATGAAGCTTCGAAGCGTTATGAATCAGTGAGTCGAATCATGATTCGGATCGCGTGTCAAACCGCCAAACTGCTGAAATTTGGCGATCCAAACTGCTCATTCGACTCACTGATTCATAACGCTTCGAAGCTTCATGAGGCCGTGTTTTGAAATCGTCATCACTATATAAGTCGTTATTTAGGGTTTTTTTGCGCACAAAAACTATTCTCGCCGATTCATAAAGTTATTTTAGAACCACTGTAGTGAGATGGACTTTGTAACGATGTCTTTAGTACCTTTTAAGGGTCTTGAGAGTGAACCGTGCCATTGTGCCAATGGAGTCCTTTCAGAGCCATCAGATTTCAACTAAAATATCTTCATTTGTGTTCCGAAGATGAACTGAGGTCTTACGGGTGTCGAACGACATAAGGTAAGTAATTAATGACAGAATTTTCATTTTTTGGGTGAACTAACCCTTTAACAACGCTGATACACGGACAAAGCACACAGAAACAACATTTTATTAAAATAGTGTTCTCATTATAATGCTTTGACAGATTGACTCTGCACATCATGCACTTAATTTTATTATTCATGATCGAAGTGTTTACAGACATCACTGCGCGTTTTCGAACTCATAATGAAAAACAACTTTAAATAAACTAGGTCTACTGTTAAAAAATATGAGAACAGTATAGCACTGCTGCATTACTAATATCAATGATTCTGAGAAATAAATAGCCTATCTGAAAAGAATATGACCGTCTCTAAACATAATGTCGAGCATTAATGCATTTGAGCTGAAACTGAAGAGAACGAACAACAGCCGGTATAACGGCAGCGCTTTTCTAGCTTATTAAGCTCAACCAAACGCTCTTTATATTAGATTAATCAGATATAGACAACATAAAAGTAATCTTACAACGTGCATCTGCAGAAAAGGACGCGAATGCCCCCATGAACTTCACGCGCTAGTCTGAGTGTTCCCTTTCGTTCAGTCACTACGACGTAACGTTAGTGACTAACGAATGGGGGTTTCGCTTAGAAGCCTATCAACTTCGAGTTTTGAGAAAACGCCCAATGGCGTGCCAATGCCATGGGGCATGCGGAATTTGCATACGTAACTCCGCCTCACCGCGTGAGTATATAAGGAAGTACGAGGCAATATCGCATTATGTTCTGCTTTCGGAGCCAAGAGAACCTACCTCTTCACTCCTACAGCCTTCTGAGACTCTGTCAGCTTCTTCGAGACGAGCAGCTTTCCAGTCGGTGTTGGTGTAACGGCGCGTTCCAGTGATCGCATACTTCCTGCCTGCTGATCTGCGCAGTGGTCCGTTTGACAGCTGGTGTGTGTTTCCCTGGGCGCTTCGGCATCGACTGCGAGGCTTTCCTCTCACAAAAAGAGCTTGCGCGTGGCACGTCTTTTTCAAGACGGCTCGCCCGTGCACTTCCGGGTGCGATCGATTTTCCGCTGCTGTCTATGGGCGCATTCACTGCTCGAGCGTGTTTGGGCTTCAGCACGTTCGGGCAGTGTTTGCGGATGTGTCACGTTTCCATTGCGGGGGCGTGACCATCGCGATGTCGCGGTCGAGACTCAATGATCTCCGTGAGGAGAGAGAGTCCCCTCTGCCACACCCCAATCTACCGTCCCCGAGTGAGATGGTACTTTGGCTGGTGGCCAGGGTGACTTGAGGGCGGTGCTGTGGTATTAAGAACCCCGACGTTCATTCCTCGGGCCACGCCCCCCTCTTATACATCGCTCCCGCGAGTGTTGGATTGAATCTACGGCCCGTCTCTGACGCCCGTTCGTTCAGTTCACGCTCCGGATAGCAGTGAGATGTCGATCGCCGCATCCCAAGGTGGGCTGGAGTCCTTTTGGGGATGACGATTAGGTTGTGCTCCGCCTCCGGGTGTGTCAGCACTGCCTGATCTGACCTAAAGTTGACAGCCATGTTATCTCGGGCAGCCGCGAGTCTCGCGCTGGTGTGGAACTCCGCCCAGTCGCGGGTGCTCGTGGTTGCGCGATTGGTTTTTGAGGGCGGCACCCGACAGCTGTTGGGCCCCGCCCCCAATGCCTTTCGCTCCCGGGGTGCATGAGGAGATCACGCGGTCCCGGAAGTCCCAGTGCTTCCCGTGACCGTTTGGTGGCCTCCTCCGCCTTCTCTGCCCTTGATGGGGCCGCGGCCTAGGGTACACTGGGGCCCCCTCCCCCCCCACTGTTGAACTCTCTGTTGCGCACTACGGTGTCCACAGGGGGCTTTGACGTGGCGTGGTGTGGCTGTCCTAAGCACCCTCCCAAAGCCTGTGGGCTCGTCTACTTCGGTGGCGTGGTCCCGCAGAGCTACGGGCAGGCCGCCGCCCCTTTGCACATGCACAAGGGTGGAGCCGACCCAGGGCTCTTCATTGAGCTGCGTGCCGCAACTGACCCCGCCCCCGGGCGGTGAAGGTGGCCACACGCTCCCTGGGTCGGGCGATGTCCACAGCTGTGGTCCGGGAGAACACCTGGCCTTACCTGGTGATGTGGAGGACGTTGAGCGAGCCCGCCTCCTCAAACTCACCCATATCCCAGGCTGGCCTCTTCGGCGGCGCGGCTGAGAACTGCGCCCAACAGTTCTCGGCCGCCCCAGAGCAGACTGAGGCTGTAACACGTACTGCCCCGGCGGCCAGATGCTGCACCAGCCGCCGGCTCAGTCGCCTCAGTCCGCTCGCCGCCGAGGGCGCCCTCCCTCTTCCCGCCCGGCCCCAGCAGCAGCCTTCACCTGGGCCGCGCCGTGGAGGTGGTTGAGGATGTCGCCCAGTCCGCTCCCCAGACTGGTTAAACGCCAGGCTGGAGGTGGACAACTCAGAGATGGGTTCCAGTTCTTCCCAGGGGATGGTAGCAGGGCCTCTCCTTCCCCCGGTGGAGGGCCGGGGGAAAATCCTTCCGCTGCTGGCCCCCGGGCTAGCGGCGCTTGGGAAGAACTCATGTTCCTGTCTCTGGGGACCCAGAGACCGGTGATGACGGTGCGCGCCACCTTCGGGTCTCGCCACTCTCGTCCCTCTCTGTCGCCAGCCCCCTGGCAGAGCAGACCCCAGTGGAACGCGAGTCCTTCCCTGGTCTCCTCTGTCAGGGCGCAGCCGTTAACCGTGCTCCGACCCCGGGACGCCCAACAGCCTCCCTTGTCCGCGCCGGTAACGCTGCCTCGCTGCCCCACCCAGGGTACGTCTGTCGTCCGTATGACCCCGTTGGTGCAGTCTCTGGAAGCCTGGCTTCAGCTTCCGGGGCTGTCCCGCTGGGTTGCCCGGACCATCAGGCTCGGCTACGCGATTCAGTTCGCGCAGGCTCCTCCCCGCTACAGGGGAGTCCGCTATACCGTGACCGGGGCCCATGCCCCCGTCATGCGTGCGGAGATTGCCACTCTACTGGCGAAGGGTGCGATCGAGCCTGTCCCTCCGGCCGAGATGAGGTCGGGGTTCTACAGCCCCTACTTCATTGTACCCAAGGAAACCGGTGGGTTACGACCAATCCTGGACCTTCGCATCTTGAACCGATCCCTTCACCGGCTTCCGTTCAAGATGTTGACTGCGAAACGCCTTTTCGAATGCGTTCGTCCGTTCGATTGGTTTGCAGCGATCGACCTGAAGGACGCCTACTTCCATGTCTCCATCCTTCCTCGACACAGACCGTTCCTACGGTTTGCTTTCGAGGGGCGGGCATACCAGTACGCGGTTCTCCCATTCGGGTTATCTCTGTCCCCTCGCGTCTTCACGAAGATCGCCGAGGCAGCCCTTGCGCCCCTTTGGCAGCACGGGGTCCGCATCCTGAACTACCTCGACGACTGGCTCATACTGGGCCACTCTCGAGAGCAGGTTTGCGGACACAGAGATCTGGCTCTCCACCACTTAGCCCGTCTGGGCCTTCGGGTCAACTGGGAAAAGAGCAAACTTTGCCCCGTGCAGAGGATCTCTTTTCTCGGTATGGAGATCGACTCGGTCACCATGTACGCGCAGCTTTCGAGCGAGCGCGTGCTGTCTCTGCTGAATTGCCTCCGACAAATCGAGAGCAAGAGTGCGGTTCCACTGAAACTATTTCAGAGGCTCCTGGGGCATATGGCATCTGCAGCCGCGGTGACGCCGCTCGGATTGCTTCATATGAGACCGCTTCAGCACTGGCTTCGCGATCGAGTCCCGAGATGGGCATGGCAGTCTGGCACGCTCCGGGTCCAAGTGACTCGGGCCTGCTTACAGACACTCACCCCGTGGTCGAACCTCAGTTTTCTACGGGCCGGTGTGCCCTTAGAACGAGTTTCCAGGCATGTTGTCGTATCGACGGATGCCTCTGCCACGGGCTGGGGTGCCATGTTTAATGGACAAGCAGCCGCGGGCTCCTGGACAGGACCCCAGCGCCTCCTGCATGTCAATTGCCTCGAGTTGCTGGCAGTACGGTTCGCCCTGCACCGCTTCCGAGCGCTGCTGAAGGGTCAACATGTGCTTGTCCGGACAGACAACACGGCCGTAGTAGCGTACATCAACCACCAGGGCGGTCTACGCTCCCGCCGCATGTCTCAACTCGCCCGCCATCTCGTTCTATGGAGTCAGAAGCGCCTGAGGTCCCTTCGTGCTGTCCATATTCCGGGAGTCCTGAACCACGCAGCCGACGAGCTCTCGCGGTTTCAGCCTCTCCCGGGAGAATGGAGACTCCATCCCCGGACGGTTCAGCTGATTTGGGAACAGTTCGGCGACGCACAGGTAGATCTGTTTGCCTCCCACGACTCTTCCCACTGCAGCCTGTATTATTCCCTGACCGAGGGCACGCTCGGCACGGATGCACTGGCGCACAGCTGGCCGCGGGGCCTACGCAAATATGCGTTCCCCCCAGTGAGCCTACTCGCACAGCTTCTGTGCAAGATCAGGGAGGACAAGGAACAGGTCCTTTTGGTCGCCCCGTACTGGCACGGCCGGACCTGGTTCCCCGAACTCATACTCCTTGCGACAGCCCCTCCCTGGCCTATTCCTCTGAGACCGGACCTCCTTACTCAGAGACGGGGCACCCATTGGCACCCGCGTCCCGACCTCTGGAACCTCCACGTGTGGCTCCTAGACGGGACCCGGCAGGTTTGAGTGGCCTACCACCTACGGTGGTCGCCACCATCACTTCCGCTAGGGCAGAGTCCACTCGGCATGCCTATGCGTTGAAGTGGAACCTCTTCGTCACCTGGTGCTCTTCCCGCCAAGAAGACCCCTGGAAATGCCCGATCGGGTCCGTGCTTGAGTTTCTCCAAGAGGGGCTGGAGCAAAGGCTGTCTCCCTCCACCCTCAAGGTATATGTGGCCGCAATATCTGCCCACCACGATCTCTTGGAGAACAAAAAGGTAAGTCAGCACGACCTGGTCATCAGGTTTCTGAGGGGAGCTAGGAGACTGAATCCCCCTCGCTCTCCTCTCGTACCCTCTTGGGACCTCGCAGTAGTGCTAACTGCTCTGCAGAGACCTCCCTTCGAGCCTTTGCGGTCGGTTGATATTAAGTTTCTGTCTATGAAGACGGCTCTGCTGACCGCATTGGCCTCAGTCAAGAGGGTCGGGGACCTGCAGGCATTTTCGGTTGACGAAGCGTGCCTGGAATTCGGGCCGGCTAATTCTCACGTGATCCTGAGACCCCGGCTTGGATATGTGCCCAAGGTTCCCACCACTCCGTTTAAGGACCAGGTGGTGAACCTGCAAGCGCTGCCTTTGGAGGAGGCAGACCCAGCCTTGGCATTGCTCTGTCCAGTACGCGCCCTTCGCGCCTACGTAGACATGACGCAGTGTTTCAGGACCTCAGACCAGCTCTTTGTCTGTTATGGTGGAGAGCGGAAGGGAAGTGCTCTCTCAAAGCAAAGGCTGTCTCACTGGATAGTGGACACCATTGCGTTGGCTTACCAGCAGCAAGGCCGACCATGTCCCCTTGGTGTGAGGGCACACTCCACCCGGAGTGTTGCCTCCTCTTGGGCTCTAGCGCATGGCGCCTCGCTAGCAGACATCTGCAGAGCTGCAGGCTGGGCGACACCCAACACATTCGCCAGATTCTACAATCTCCGAGTGGAGCCAGTGTCCGACTATGTACTCGCCCCCCCGAGGGGCCGGTAATGGACCAGGCTCAGGTGTCTTCGCTTGCTCGCCACTCCACTCCTCGGACTGGATACGTGCGATATTTCCTCAGGTGAGCTCCCCGAGAGCCCTGAGCTCCTCCAGCACTGTCGACGCCGACATCAGTTCAGTCTGCCCTTTCGAGCCCAGACCCTCATGTCCGGCCAGGTGCCCCATGTGCATGGTTCCCTCCGGCGACCCCCACATGTGTATTTCACCGTAAGTCTCCGCAGTGAGCGGGTTTCTTCCCTTGGCGTGTCCCCGCCACCCCTAGGGTTAAAAATCCACCTTCGGCTGGTACCCTAGAGATCTTCCATATGCAGCCCCTAACGGCTCATATGTGTCTCTTAAGTCCTCCCCACGGGTAGGCATTTTGGCATTCCCTCACTGGGATATGCTTCCCAGTGTACCTTGGTATTCCTGTGTTAAGTGGGAGTCCTTCGTCCGTATTAGTCTTACGACAGGGAACTCACACTTACGCAGGGCGCTGGAAGACAGCTGAGTGGCGGGATTATATTGGGACCCCCATTCGTTAGTCACTAACGTTACGTCGTAGTGACTGAACGAAAGGGAACGTCTCGGTTACGGATGTAACCCTCGTTCCCTGAGGAGGGAACGGAGACGTAACGTCCCCTTGCCACATCAGCTGTGCTACCTGGAACACAGGAGTTCAGTCTTGGCTCCTCAAGCAGGTAACATAATGCGATATTGCCTCGTACTTCCTTATATACTCACGCGGTGAGGCGGAGTTACGTATGCAAATTCCGCATGCCCCATGGCATTGGCACGCCATTGGGCGTTTTCTCAAAACTCGAAGTTGATAGGCTTCTAAGCGAAACCCCCATTCGTTAGTCACTAACGTTACGTCTCCGTTCCCTCCTCAGGGAACGAGGGTTACATCCGTAACCGAGACGTTCTCGCTAGTTTCTCTGTGGATTTTCTTTAACAGCTGATACACGGGGAACTAAGCACAGAGAATTTACAGCATTCTATTTCCATCGTGTTCTCATTATAATGCTATGTAGGCTATATAACGTTAACCAATCAGACCTCCGGTACCGCGCAAAATTACGCAATAACCAATAAAAAAGAGACAAATATATTTTTTTAAAGTCAGGGCGATCATCGTTCTCATGATCGATGATCGCTGTCATGTTCGAGTACTCGATTACTCGACCACTGTTGCCCATCCCTAATACTAACTACAGTCATTCAGACCCGTCATTACTTGACAAATAACATGTAACAAAGCAATTGTATTAATATCTCAACCAGAGATGCCAATAGAATTCATGTGCACTATGTTAACAATTAAACAATTAGTTGTCTCTATTGAGTTATTAACTAGTCAGTATAGAAGTAGGAAGGAACTAGTATCTAATGAAAATGAAGTGAATTAATTGTTTTTAAGAAACAAAAAAATTAACTTTTTCCCCTTTTGAAGTTATAGAGATACTGTTCAAAATGTATTCACCAAATTATTACACTGTAACATTGTAATGGAAAGTGTGAGAATGTTTTTATGTTGATACTATTGCAGTTTTGTTTAACTGTTTATGCACAACATAAGTTCACATTGTGTTCTTGTTTTCATAGATTAAACTGTACATCAACCTTGTCTTTGGCCTAAAAGGCAACAAGGATCTCATATCCCTTCTTTTGGTATCGGTCAACCCCATCATAGACCCCTGGGTCTTCATCATCCTCAGTCCCCCGGTGCCTCGTCTGCTCTGGGACAAGATTTATAAGACCGCAAAGTCCAAACCCACACAGGAGAAGGACCGCAGCATTCATCCTGTCCTGTATCAGTCAAGCCCTCCTGAAGATTTTCTGAAAATTTACGAGGGAATTCCAGGAACTGCTGGCTCCTGATCTCTAAAACCTCTCTGTGTTCGTGGGAAAGACTATGGAGTGACTGCTCACCCATATTGTGAAAATAACAGATGCAGAATTTTCGGGTCACTGGACACCTAAACAGATGGATCTGAGACTTGAGGGTGAAAGAGTTAGGTGGTGTTGCACCTATGATATCATGGAGAATATAAAAGATGATAATTTTGTAGCAAATTAAGTGTATTTATTGTCTTTATTTATGGAGAGAAACATTTTTTTTTGTTAGCTGAACCTTGCTTTCTGCCTCAACTGCATGGTGAATGCAGGTCTCTTTCTTTGTGTGACTTCATGCTTCATCAGTTTCGTTTTCTACATTCCACATATGCAGGACTGAATCATGTCACAGCAAGTCAGTTCATTGTGAAAGAGCCAAACCACTTAAATAAAACTGTGCAACAGTCCCATGACTGATGACAGTCATTTGGAGGAAAATTTATGAATTTTGGATCAGTCATGTTCAGAGGTATTCATTTATTTTTCAATCTCCTGAAAATCACATGCTAATCTGTGTTAAAGGGATAGTTCACCCTAACTGACAATTCTGTCATGATTTACCCACCCTCATGTTCCAAAACTTCAATGGAACAAAAGAAGTTATTTTGAGAAACGTCCGTTTTTGGTTCATACAATGGAAGTCTAGTAGGCTCCAATGTTGTTCAACGTTCTTTAAATATCTTCTTTTGTATTCTGCTGAAGAAAGACAGGTTTGTAACAATATGAGGTTGAGCAAATGATGACAGAATTTTCATTTTAAGATGGACTATCCCTTTAAGAACATTATAGTAATCATCTCGGTTTCATCTTAAAGTGAAAAAGTTTGATTCCACATAAGTTGTGGGATAAAGTGGATAAGCATAGTAATGGATCACTGGACACGTTCATTCTGTGTCTTGAGCAACACTTTTTTACACTCTTCAGACACTCACACTCATCAGACCTTTCATCTGATGAACTTACAACCATGACTCAAGGTCAAGTCTAGCAGACATGAGAGAGAGTTTTTATTTGAGGTTATTATGTGTCATCAGACATGACCATTCCCAAAATCACTTAACAAATTTAAGTCATTATGTGACAGTGATACTGTGATAGATTCTTTCCATCAGCTCTCTCCCTCGAGTGGTTTTGGTTTTACAGCCCCAAGCGCAGAACTTGAGTTATTCAACTCAAGAAATATGACAGAAATGGCCTTTGGCAAAGCATTTCCTTGTTTACAGGAATTAGTTCCATTACAGTGACAGAATCAAACTAGAACATCTGAAATTCACATTTTATAGCCACTGTTATACATTTTAGATTGAAAAATGTCCTGGGAAAACTAGAGGTTGTTAAAACGGTTGTGCTATTTCCCACAATAAACACCAGCTTTTGTGTAAAACACATATGTTTTTAGTTGGAGGTCATTTCCTTAAGAGTCTGCATGTTGTTTTTTGTTTAATCTTTAATTGCACAGCAAATAGTGACTCTCGGGCTAATGCAAAAATGATGGATGTCCTGTTGTTCACCTTCGTGAGCAGAAACTCTTACAGGGTCCATGTGTTCATTTAATGTGCTTCTTTAATTGGACATTTGGAGAAGGGGAAAGTGGGATCCTTATAAGGCAAGACCGCAGGGAAACATTTATCTGTCAAATAGCCGCATGTTAAAGTCCATTGTGTGGTCGCTGTGATGCAGTCTGCACAGGACCTCTCAAAGATATTATTTCTTTGATAAAGTCAAAGTAATCCAGAAATCAGTGTTTGTTTATCTAGCTTTTGTGGCAATTTGTCTCGGATGGATTATGGGCACCTGATCTAAAGAGATCTGTTCTGTGTATTTTCTTTTGTTGAATTAGTGCTGGTTTATACCTCCTTCACTTCAGGATAAAGCATCCACTTTGGGACTGGTACTTGTTTAAATTACATTCTTAAACTGAGATGTATAAATATCTTTAACAAATAATGCTTTTCTGTATTTTGTGGGGTTATTCACTTGTGCAAACATTAACAAGTTACAAAAAAAGAAAAAAACGTAGTGCTGTGGCACAGCTGACACGTGTGCTGTGATACTGATGCAGGGAATGCAGGTTCGAATCTGGCTTGCATAATTTCCATCTGGAATCCATGTTCTTACTTTGCTGTCCTTTCAAATACAAATTACGCATACAAACTGCAGATACAAAAATCCAAACGCTCTCCTTTCAAGTGCCCAACTTTGGTGAAATATTGTCTTGAAAAAAAAAATAAAGACATAAAAAGGTTTAAAGAAAATTGAGAAACTAACCGTCTTAAAGAATAACAACAACCAAACTATTTGTTATCTCAATGATAGAAAGTAGGCCTACTATATCACCATGCAAGGGAACAAGTCCACCGTAATTGCACTGACACAGGGTGTTCCAAAGGGCTCAGTTCTAGGTCCGTTACTTTTTAATCATCCACATAAAACCACTTGGTGATTTGATTTGCAAATATGGACTACATCTTACTTACACTGTAAACCCTAATGCTCAAAATAATTAATCGTTTTGAGTAGAGCGATATCAAATTAAACAAATTAGTTCAAACAAACTTTCATGAGTATTTAGAACTTTCTTTTTCTATTGATTTCTCAAAACTGACACATTTTAATTAATCTGAATTGTTTCATTAATTTGGGTTTTATTAACTTTTTTCTTTTAAATTTCTTTTAACTTAAATTAAACCAAAACTGGGCTGGGATTTCTATTTCCCAGCATGCTTTGCCATGACACTGAAAAGAAAGAAAAGAGACAGTAAATGCCAAAATTGTTATATTATGTTTTTTGTGTAAGATTAGCATTAAGTGGGAGATTTAGTAGTGTTTAATGTTTTGTTATGTTAGTTTAGAAGAGTTTCTGTTATGTTTTTTAAGGGTTACCATCATGGTGACGAGTGGAGCATGAGCTTAGTTTGAGAACAGATATATGTTAAATGGATCATATTGCTGTCCTCATTCAGCAAGTGCTATGCTATGCCAATGCTACCTAAGCATTGTACAACCAATTAGCAAGGTGGCATTTATTGAATTAGCTAGTTAAAGCTAGTCAAGTTTCCACTTCTAAAAATGTGAAATTACATGATATTGTAATGGTAAATGTATGATTTGGCTTACTCAAATATTTCAAGTTCAGTGTCAATTTATTTAAAATACATCAAAATATTTCAATTTTCAATGTATGATTACAATGTATGATCTTTGTCCTTTGACATAGATAGGGTTCTTGTTAAACCCTCCTCCCCTGTACGTAACCTTGGTGTTTTATTTGATTTCTCTCTTTCCTTGTTTCTCATATTGCTTCTGTTGTTAAAAAAAACTTTTTATCACCTGTGTAATATTGCAGTCTCCGCTCCTCCCCTTGTTCATTCACTGAGAACTTCTCATTTGGACTGCTGCAATGCCTTGTTAATTGGCTTACCAACAAAACAAAACAAAAAAACATTAAAAGGCTACAGTATGTACAAAATGCACCCGCGAGAGTGCTCACCTAGACTAGACGTAGTGCTTACATAACTCCTCTTCTCCATGTTTTATTCATTTTAAGGTACTTAACCTTTAAGGCTTTAAATGGTCTTGCACCTCTATCTATCAGACCTACTTCAACCGTACCTGCCCACCCAGACTTAGATCGTCTGAACTTGGCCTATTGCGATTTCCTAGATTCTGGCTGTTTACTGGTAGATGATCTTTTTGTGTTATCGCTCCCAAGCTCTAGAATTCATTACCCCCCTCTATTCGTAATATCTCTTCTCTATCTACCTTTAAGTCTCAACATAAAATGTATTTGTTTGAAAGGTGTTTTCAATTAATTGTATGGTGCGTACAAGTCATGTCAGAAAATTTGAATTTACAAGTTGAACGCACATGAATGGCACCACAAGGTCGTAATTACAAATAGGATACTCAGATTTTGTTCAAATTAATTAAATCATTATTTTATATACCATAACTAAGTTGCATGTACAAAATATGATTGTACAATTATGACAGAGTATACAGTGGTGGCCAAAATGATTAGATTTTTTGCTTTCAAAACATGATTTCATTTCATAATGTTCATGAAACATGCAGATGATTGCTCTTACCATCAAATATATGATGAAGTGAGTCGTACTGTTTTTATCCACTTTTACTTTAATATTTGGTATGTCCACCTTTTGCAGCAATTACAGCAGCACATCTCTCTGGCATAGCGTCAATATACACTCACCTAAAGGATTATTAGGAAAACCTGTTCAATTTCTCATTAATGCAATTATCTAATCAACCAATCACATGGCAGTTGCTTCAATGCATTTAGGGGTGTGGTTCTGGTCTAGAAAATCTCCTGAACTCCAAACTGAATGTCAGAATGGGAAAGAAAGGTGATTTAAGCAATTTTGAGCATGGTATGGTTGTTGGTGCCAGACGGGCCGGTCTAAGTATTTCACAATCTGCTCAGTTACTGGGATTTTCACGCATAACCATTTCTAGGGTTTACAAAGAATGGTGTGAAAAGGGAAAAACATCCAGTATGCAGCAGTCCTGTGGGTGAAAATGCCTTGTTGATGCTAGAGGTCAGAGGAGAATGGGCCGACTGATTCAAGCTGATAGAAGAGCAACTTTGACTGAAATAACCACTCGTTACAACCGAGGTATGCAGCAAAGCATTTGTGAAGCCACAACACGCACAACCTTGAGGCGGATGGGCTACAACAGCAGAAGACCCAACCGGGTACCATTCATCTCAAATACAAATAGGAAAAAGAGGCTACAATTTGCACAAGCTCACCAAAATTGGACAGTTGAAGACTGGAAAAATGTTGCCTGGTCTGATGAGTCTCAATTTCTGTTGAGACATTCAGATGGTAGAGTCAGAATTTGGCGTAAACAGAATGAGAACATGGATCCATCATGCCTTGTCACAACTGTACAGGCTGGTGGTGGTGGGGTAATGGTCTGGGGGATGTTTTCTTGGCACACTTTAGGCCCCTTAGTGCCAATTGGGCATGGTTTAAATGCCACAGCCTACCTGAGCATTGTTTCTGACCATGTCCATCCCTTTATGACCACTATGTACCCATCCTCTGATGGCTACTTCCAGCAGGATAATGCACCATGTCACACAGCTCCAATCATTTCAAATTGGTTTCTTGAACATGACAATGACTTCACTGTACTAAAATGGCCCCCACAGTCACCAGATCTCAACCCAATAGAGTATCTTTGGGATGTGGTGGAACGGGAGCTTCGTGCCCTGGATGTGCATCTCACAAATCTCCATCAACTGCAAGATGCTATCCTATCAATATGGGCCAACATTTCTAAAGAATGCTTTCAGCACCTTGTTGAATCAATGCCACATAGAATTAAGGCAGTTCTGAAGGCGAAAGGGGGTCAAACACAGTATTAGTATGGTGTTCCTAATAATCCTTTAGGTGAGTGTATTTCCTTTGAGAACTTCAACACTAATGTTATCCCATGCCTTCTGGAACTGAAGCCAAAGGCTTCCCTTTGAATGTACAATAGATTTGTCCAGTTTATTTACCAACTCGCCCCAAATGTGCTTGAGTGGGCCAGTCCATCATTTTCAATGATCCAGCAGGTTCCGGCAATAGTTAGAAGATTGTTTCGGGTCATTGTCCTCTTGGAAAATAAATCCAGACCCAATAAGACGACTCCCAGATGAGTGTTCTAATAATTTTGGCCACCACTTTATAACCATTTGATTTACAGCACCTTCATATATTTGATTAAATTAAGTGCCAATTCCCCAAGAATTAAGTATATATTTATTATTTCTTCAGAAATCCTTTTTAACACTCAATCTGAAGGCAGAATATGCAGCTTCACCATACAAGTACACTGTTAGACATTTATAAGAGATTTTACAGTAACTTACTGGCAACACTGTTGCCAGTAAGTTACTGTATTTGAGATTTACAGTACAATAACCGCATTTCAGTTTACAGTAACTACATGTTACTGTAATTTTGTAATACAGTACCGTTACTGTAAACCTTGGTTAACAGTGCATTAATCCTAATCCTATTCAATCATTAATACTTACTGAATTACATTAATTCTTACATTAATCTATCCTACAGAAGTAATCCAAACAGACAATTATTATGAAATATAAAATTCTTTATTTAAAACATTTTAAGTGCTTTAACTTAAACATTTAAATGTGTGGAAAAAGTTCACTTTAAAACATCCTCGAATCAAATCTTATTTTCAGAAAATCATGTATAAAAGTAATCAGATTGCATTCAATATCACTTATTATTTAAATTTACATTTATGCATTTGGCAGACGACTTGCATTGGATTCAAGATACACATTTTACATTTTGTCAGTTCTTGCTTTCCCTGGGAATTGAACCCATGACCTTGCTAGCACCACACACTATTGTTTGAGCTACAATTTTAAAAACTCTGCAGAAAATAGTTGGTAGAATACTGTAAATAGTTGGTTGAAGAATACTGTAACTTTGGTGCAAAATACACATATACATGAATAAAATATAAACAAAGAGCAAATTAATTCTGAAACAAGTTATCACAACACAACACAAACACAAACACAAGTTTCATGTCTGTACCGATCTGTGCCATCTTCCACATTGGATGATTTCAAACAGGAACCAGGATTCTGCTCCATTATGGCAAGAAGTCCCTCTAGATAAGAATGATATGAAGTTAGTCATACAATTTGAGTATACACAAACTTTTTACACTGTTGGAATTTAATAAAAAATAATAATCCCATTACAATTCATCATAATGGTAAAATACTATTTTATAGACAGTTAACACTTTGAGGTACACCTAGCTCAACGTATGCTCTAATCCAGTCCTGCAATGCCTTCATGAAGATGTGAAATGAAATGTTCAGTTTTTGTTTTAGCTGGTGATTCAATGTTATGAATATTTTGAAGAATGTACTTTGTAGTGATGCTGAACCTGATTGCATATTAGAGAGGTGTCTGTTATTTAGCTTAACAAAATTGATATTGAGTAAAAAACTAAAGAAAACTGTTAGTACATAATAGTAGCAGCAGCACAAACTATATGCTCCAAAAAAGTAATATTACTGAATCACCTCAACATGATTTCACAAACTATTTAATCAAAAACAACAATGTAACCTTTTATTGCAGGATGGATTACATGTATACTGCATTAGCTTTAGTAAGGTATCCTCAAACTTAATGCTACATTCACACGGGGCGCCGGCGTTAACGCTTCTCATTTACTTTGAATGGTTGACGTCATGGGTTGCTGAACTGAATTGTGGGCTCCATCGCGTCGCGTCGCTTCACTCACGTTGCAAGCGGCAGAAGTTGAAAGGTGTGTTGGACATCAGCTGTGACTGGATGCAACCAAACCAATCGGCGAGAGTAGCCGCGTGCAGGCGGGGAGGAGCTGCAAACACAGACGTGAAGTCTGACACTGCTTCCCGCAGTGACGCTCGCGCGGTGTTTGCACACTTTATCAGCTGAAGTGAAATAAATGCAATATTTGTCAATACACAGATGTTTCAGAGACATTTTTTGTCATGTAATACTTTATGCACTGATTAATACAGCGTGTGTTTGTACAAGAATAAAGTTAACATACAAGCCTAAACTATCAATGAAGTGGGGGTCTACATTTTTCATCTATTTTATTTTGATAAACATGACAATATAACATCGCAACTACATGAAAAGAGGTTTAACTGTTATAAAAAAGAGATTTGTGCACATTAGAGGAACTGAAGGTTTTAGAATAAACACGAAACACATGTGATCGCTGTCGTGCGGAGAATCTGGCCAATCGTGGAACAGCTGTGTCCTCATCAAAGTCCGTGCAGTCGCTCTGGAGAAACTGCACCGGCTGTATTAGCCGACTGCTCTCGAATCGCTCTCGCTGTGCTTTGATGCCATACGT
Organism: Gobio occitaniae; assembly: GCA_033150135.1. Taxonomy (NCBI): domain Eukaryota; kingdom Metazoa; phylum Chordata; class Actinopteri; order Cypriniformes; family Gobionidae; genus Gobio; species Gobio occitaniae. The sequence goes on along the minus strand of JARQWZ010002286.1, from coordinate 192,631 downwards.
CACTGTCACGTGGCGTCGGCGCTGTGTCAGGTCAGACAAAATTTCTAACCGACATGACGCCCTGTGTGAATGCAGCGTAAGTGTCTGTGTACATTACATATCCTATTAAAAAAGTGTCTCACCTAGTCCAAGTTTTTCCATTCAAACTCCATTAGGTGGCGAAGGAAGGATGACACTCTGTTGTTGATTACAGTTGTCTTCCTGTTCACAACTTCCCCGGTCTTCCGACTCACTCCGGTTTTGGTGGTGCATCTTGTTCCCACCTCTGGGTTTTTCCTCACGAAAAAAACTTAAAGCAAGAGAAAATTAAGAGAATAAAGATATTTTAAATTTCATCACCCTTAGTGCCTTTGCTTTAAATGTTTTTGGTAACACTTTAGAATAATGGTCTGTCATTAAACGGATAGTTCACAAAAAAAAAAGTAAATTCTGTCATTTACTCGCCCTGTTGTTCTAAACCTTTTAAAGAATGTTTGTAACCAGATAATTTTGAGGTACCATTCACTTCCATAGTAGGAAAAAATTACTATAGAAGTGAATGGTGCCTCAATCTGTTAGGTTACAACATTCTTCATCTTCTTTTGTGTTCAGAAATGTATTCAGGTTTGCACTTGAGCAACATTATTCTAAAGTTTTGCCATGTTTTTTTCATAAATTATATTTCATCTGCCAAAATCATCCAAAAATTGTCCAGGACTGCTTAAATTCCAGAAAATAAAATTATAATCTGTCAGGCCTGGACAAACACAGTTTTGGATTATTTTAGTATAATATAATTTATGAAAAAAAAAACATGGTACATGGCTAGTTACAGCTAAAAAGAGGTGGAAAAACTAAATAATTTTGTGATTCAGTTAAACAGACCCGACTAAAACATACAAGAAAAACTTTGAATTATCAGTAATATGTGGAGAAACAAAGAGGAGTAACGTTACTTACCGTTGTATGAGTTCCAGTGTCGCACAGCACAGGCAGGCTCCTGGTATTCTTATCTAAAATGTTAAATAAATAATGTCAATCCAAATGTAAACTTTGCTTGTTAACGACATTATTTTTTGCAACTAGTGGCCAACGTTAATTTACTAACTAACGTCGTCCTAATGTACGCTTAATATGCTCGATAAACAAAATCTTCATTGTATTGGTAAAGTTAATTCAATAAACTCACTAACGTTAAGTCTTTTTAAAAATAAAACGTTAGGTTTATGTTATTGTTACCTCAGTATAGTACCAAAGCTGAAGCAAATGATAACCTAACGTTATGTAAAGTATGTTGTCCGGGCCGTGAGCTCTCTCCTCGGGCAGTAACGTTACACACGACGCTGGCTGCACTGGTTCTTAATCTAATTCAATAAACTAATTTTTTTTAAATAAAACGTTAGGTTTACCTCAGTTTTTAGCAGCAAAGTTTAAGCAAATGATAACCTAACGTTATGTAAAGTATGTTGTCCGGGCCGTGAGCTCTCTCCTCGGGCAGTAACGTTACACACGACGCTGGCTGCACTGGTTCCTAATCTAATTCAATATACTCATTTTTTAAAAATAAAACGTTAGGTTTACCTCAGTTTTTAGCAGCAAAGTTTAAGCAAATGATAACCTAACGTTATGTAAAGTATGTTGTCCGGACTGTGAGCTCTCTCCTCGGGCAAAACTTACAACGCTGCACCGGTTCCTAATCTAATTCAATAAATTCATAAAACGTTAGGTTTACCTCAGTTTTTAGCACCAATGCTGACAAGCTAAAATTGGGGTGCAGACAACCGCGGATAGTACAAATCACACTTACCTTGCTTGTTTGCCGTTCTCACGGGGGATGAAAAAATCTTCGCAGGGTGTCCGGACACAGCTCATATGTTCTCTGGAACCGTGAGCTCTCTCCTCGGGTGAAACTTTCAACGCTGCACTGATGGTTCCTAATATAAATCTAAAGCAAATCATGTCGATCCCAATTGTGCCAAATAGGCCGTTGTGGTAAATACAGTATTATACTTTATTTTTTAAAAATACAGGAAATCACTGTATTTGGTGTTTGACGTCATAGAAAATACCCATGATGCAACGGGAATTACAGTTATTTACTGTAAAGAGAATTTACAGTATTATACTGGGTGATATATAGTAAATAACTGTACAAATTACAGAAATGTCTAACAGTGTATATTGGTGAAATAATATGTAATATTTTTCTATTAATAGCAAAATACTTACTTATGATATCATAGTTTTTGCTTTCTTTCCTATATATTTGTCTCTCTTTGTGGCTCCAAAAGTCATTAAACATAATTAGATTAGATTAGATTAGATTCAACTTTATTGTCATTACACAAGTACAAGTACAAGGCAACGAAATGCAGTTTAGGTCTAACCAGAAGTGCAATAGCAGCAAGTGCAGGATATACAATGGATGCGTAAGTGCAGGACATGGATATGTACTGAATATATATAAATATGTATAAATAGAGAGTTGTCTTACTATAAACAGAACTGAATTTACAGGTGAATATGTACAGTGAATAAATATACAGATGGCTATTACTATAAACAGAATTTACAGGTGAATATGTACTATGAATATAATATACAGATGGCTATTACTATAAACAGAATTTTACAGATAGAGGTATACAATAATATGTTAGGCTAATATGAGGAATATAGCAGTGGATTAGGGTAGTGCAATAAATTATGGACAGAGCTATCCGGAAAAAAAAAAAGTGTAAAGTGCAGTGGAAAGTGGTTGCATATTACAGTTAGAAGTACGGTGCAAAATGCAAATGTAAACATTGGTACTATAAATACAGTCGGCAGTGCAAATGAGCATAATCCAGTTAAGATATGGCAGTGCAAGATGCATATGTAAACAGTTGTTACTGTGATAAACAGTCGGTAGTGCAAATAACAAAGTGAAGTTGGATGTGAGGTAGGAGAGTTAGCAGTTTATGAGGGAAGTGGATCAACGGGGGTTTGAGTTCAATAAAGAGACAGCTCTGGGGAAAAAACTGTTCTTAAGTCTGCTGGTTCTGGTCCGGAGAATCCTGAAACGCCTGCCGGAGGGCAGGAGAGAAAACAGTCTGTGGGCTGGGTGAGAGGAGTCCTTGAGGATGCTGCGAGCTCGATGCAGGCAGCGTTTCCTCTGGATGTGCTCGATGGCAGGCAGTGGAGTCCCTGTGATGCGCTGGGCAGTTTTCACCACCCGCTGCAGTGCCTTGCGCTCCGCAACAGAGCAGCTCCCATACCATACTGCGACACAGTTGGTCAGGATGCTTTCTATTGCGCAGCGATAGAAGTTCACCAGGATAGCCGAGGAGAGCTGATTCTTCCTCAGTGTCCTCAGGAAGAAGAGGCGCTGGTGAGCCTTCTTGACCAGGCTGGAGGTGTTGGTCGTCCACGACATGTCCGCCGAGATGTGGGTCCCCAGGAACTTGAAACTGGAGACACGCTCAACAGCCATTCCATTGATGTGGATGGTGTCGTGTGTGCCTCTTGACTCCTTCCTGAAGTCCACGATGAGCTCCTTCGTTTTGGTGGTGTTGAGGAGCAGGTTATTATCAGCGCACCATGTGGCCAGGTGCTGGATCTCCTCCCTGTAGGCAGTCTCATCGTTGTTGCTGATGAGCCCAATCACCGTAGTGTCGTCCGCAAACTTGACGATGGAATTAGATCCATACACAGGCTTGCAGTCGGAGGTGAAGAGGGAGTAGAGAAACGGACTTAGCACACAGCCCTGTGGTACGCCAGTGTTGAGTGTGATGGACGTGGAGCAGGTGGATCCTGATCGAACATTCTGGGGTCTGTCAGTTAGGAAGTCCAAAATCCAGTTACACATTGAAGTGTTGATGCCCAGGTCTCCAAGTTTGGCAATCAACTTGGATGGGATGACAGTGTTGAATGCTGAGCTGAAGTCAACAAACAGCATACGTGCGTAAGTGTTTTTATTGTCCAGGTGAGTGAGCACAGAGTGCAGTGCCATGGAAACGGCATCCTCTGTGCTCCTATTGCTACGATAGGCAAACTGGTGTGAGTCCAATGTGGATGGTAGAGAGTCTTTTAGGTGCTCCAGGACCAGCCGCTCAAAGCACTTCATAACGATGGGTGTGAGTGCTACAGGGCGGTAGTCATTAGGGCACCTCGGGCTTGAGCTTTTCGGCACTGGCACAATGGAAGTGCGTTTAAAGCATGTCGGTACAGCTGCTTGGGCAAGAGACAGGTTGAAAATGTCTGTAAAAACCCCAGCGAGCTGCTCCGCACATGCCCTGAGCACACGTCCAGGGATGTTGTCTGGTCCAGCAGCCTTGTGTGCGCTGATCCGGCTCAGTGCCTTGCAGACATCTGTGGAGGAGAGTGTGATTGGTGGGTCAGCTGAGGGTTTGAGCTTGGTGGCAGTTTCTCTGTTGTCTCTTTCAAAACGAGCATAAAAGTAATTTAGCTCGTTCAGGAAGTTGACATCAGTGGCTGCGGGGGTGGAGTGGGGGGGTTTGTAGTCGCTGATGGCCTGAATGCCCTGCCACATGCGTCGAGGGTCAGAGTTGGAAAAGTGACCCTCTATCTTTAGCTTGTAGCAGTGCTTGGCCTTTTTAATGCCCCTCTTCAGGTTTGCTCTGGATGTGCTGTAGGCTTGTGCATCTCCTGATCTGAAGGCAGTATTGCGTGACTTCAGCAGGAGTCGAACTTCCCTGTTCATCCAAGGCTTCTGATTAGGGTATGTGGTGATCTGTTTCTGGGTTGTAACACTGTCGATGGTGGTATTGATATGATCCAATACAGAGGAAGTGAATGAGTCAATGTCCGTGTGAGCGCCACTGGTGGCTTGAGAAGCAAACATACTCCAGTCTGTGTTTAGAAACCTTTCCTGGAGTGTGGAGTCTGCCCCCGCAGGCCACACCTTGATGGTCTTTATTGATGGCTTCACACGGTTGATGAGGGGTGAATATTTGGGGGTGAGAAACAAAGAGATATGGTCTGACTGTCCCAGGTGGGGGAGGGGTGTCGCAACGTAAGCGCCAGCCATGTTTGTGTAAACATGGTCTAAGGTTTTGTTTCCTCTGGTGTGGCAGGAAACATGCTGGTGAAACTTGGGTAGCACTGACTTTAAGTTTGTGTGATTAAAGTCACCTGCAACAATAAACGCAGCTTCCGGGTGATCAGTCTGTTGTTTACTGATGGCTGCGTGAAGTTCTTTCATAGCAAGCTTGGCATCAGCATCCGGAGGAATATAGGCTGCAGTGATAATAGTGGAGGTGAACTCCCGCGGTAGATAAAACGGTCTACATTTAACCATGAGAAACTCCAGGTTAGCTGAACAATGACTCCCAACAATAGCAGAGTTTGTGCACCAAGCTTTGTTAATATAAATGCACAATCCACCCCCTCTGCTCTTCCCGGAGCCATCTAGTGTTCTATCCGCCCGGAGTGTGTGGCGTCCCGCTAGCTCAATAGCGGTGTCCGGTATTCCGCTGTTTAACCAGGTTTCAGTGAAGATTAGGACGTTACAGTTCAAAAGTTTCTTACTGTGTGTAATGCTGAGTCGAATCTCCTCCATTTTGTTCACTAGCGATCGTACATTGGCAAGGAAAATGCTGGGTAAAGAGAGCCGGTAAGGAGTTAGCCTTAGCTTAGCTCTTAGACCTCCACGCTTACCCCGCCTTTGTTTACGATCACAGCGCCGCCTTCTAGCACTTCCGCCCGGCCGGGCAGAGCGCATCGCCTCGGGCGTCCTAGCGATCTCAGGAAGGAGTTGAAGATTGTCCATAAAACTGTCGGAAATTCGCAAACCAATATCCAAAAGCTCACAACGGGTGTACGATGTAAAAGCACAACTGTTCTGTACGAACAGACCCGAGATGAGCAAGAAAAATACCGCAAAATTGCAGAATCTGGAGAGACGCTGAGCCTCGCGATCTACTCGCGCCGCCATCTTGGTCATCCAAATGCGAACACACTGAGATATGTCTAATGTCCTGAAGCACAAGTGTGTGTTAACATTAGAACATCATTCACAGGAAACTGAGGAACTGCCACTGCCAGGCACTCACATCAACACTTTAAACTGCAAGAAAAACACAAGATTACACAACAGCATTCAAATGCTTTAATAACCATCTTGAAATGAGTCAACAATAGGAGGAATTTCACCTTGAGAAACTTTCAAAAGAACCCAGCAAGCAATAGCCGTCATTTCGCCGTCTCGGTTAACTATAGACCCAAAATAGTCTGACTAAGAGTGACCCACTTCTATAGGCAAAATAACCTTGAAATTGGTTCCATGTAGTTTTTGCTAAAATAACTTGCAAGATGTATGATATTCCATCATGTAAGCAAAGTCAACTGTGATTACAAGGTGTTTGATTTAAGTTTTTTGACATGTTAATGTTCATTTTGACATCTATTAAATTTTTTTTTTGCCTAGTTTTACCCAAGACGTCAGACGTCCTTTAGACGCGAATTTCTTGCTGAGAAGTTATTTAGACAGTTTATTTAGAGTAAAAATTGAGAAAACTCATCACCTATTTCACAAACACATTCTCATTGTCGTTAAGAATAACTCTAAATAAGGATTGTATTACACTGTAAAAAATATATATGATCAATAAGTCATGGCAACATATGTTTTTCCATTATTTTAACTCATAAAAATAATTTAAACTATTTCAACTTCATTTTTAAAGTTATACATGGGGGGGGAGGGGTATAATGCTATTTCATGCATTCTTAGTTTTTTACAAAAGACTTGCTAAACATGGCCAAAGTTTCAAAAAATAAGTTGAACAAGGGCGGAATTTTCTAGAACGGGCCGTTTGGGCACTTTTCCCGGAAGGGCGTGCGTGCACACTTCGACCAGAGCGAGAGAGCAAAAGCATGCCGGGAAGTCGTCGGCTGCGCTGCACAGGTCACAGGACTTCACAAAATCAACAATGACACCAAAGATGCATTTTGGTTGTCAGGGCAAGTTAACTCTGTACAGCTTCCCAAATAACCCAGCTTTAAGGGGACAGTGGCTGGAGTTTGTTTTTCCGGAGCAGCAACGTTTTTTTTTTTTTTTTTCGTTGCACATCAAGTAAACAACATGAACGTACAGTTAATTTATCAATGGAGCATTGCGATGTATGGTGTGTGTTTAAATATATTTGTTTAGCTCACCACTGTAGGTGTCTGTTTGTTTATTGTAAAAACCACTCAACACAACAATACACAAAGAGTGGGAAAATATGTTGAACTAAATTGATTATTTCATATTAAACCAGTTCACATAAAGCGCGCTTGTTCATTCAAATGCGCTACTATTCCATTTTTTTTCTATGTAAAACGTTCCGCTTGCTACTGCTAACATAAAGTCACATACAATAGTCCATAAACCAAATCATGTCCTCATAAACCATGAGTAAGCACACACAAATGTTGTAAAACTTGCGCATGACATGGGGCCCTATCTTGCACCCAGCGCAATTGACTTTGTACACCGACGCATGTGTCATTCCTATTTTGCACCCGCGCAAAGCGCGCTTTTCCCTCCACAGAAGCACGTCGCTAAACTAGTGAATGAACTTGCGCTCCCTGGGCGGTTCAGCGAAAAAAAGGAGGCGTGTTCCGGCGCAAACAATCCCTGGTGCTATTTTGCTGTTCCATTAAACAATTGCGCCACTGACCAGAAAAAACCTAGTCTAAAGTCAGTGGCGCGTTGCGCATTGTTCATTATGCTATTTTAAGGGCGCATGCTTGACCATAATGTATAGCGTGCACAACGCGCATACACTTTGCTCATGTAATCTACACAGATGCAACAGTTATTTTTGCAAATCATAAATTGTTACACTAAAAAAATATTAACACATGAGATGACGGAAATCATTGTGGTGTGCCACGAAGATGTGAAAAAATGGGCATAAATCTAGCTTACAAATGATTCAGGCTAATTGTAATAATTAAGGATAAGACCTGTTTGCCCAATAGTGGCAAGACATATATGTATATAAGGACATCTGACAAATTGGTTTGTCCGTCAAGAACCAGGAAAAAAAATCGACTGAAAAACTGAAAAAACTGAAAGACTGAAAAAAAAAGACTGTGAAATCACCTTTACCATAATGTACAACATTACAACTTCACTTCTCTGTCTTTCACTGCTCTTACAAGAACATCAGTCTCCTCGGCTGTGAACCGCTCCTGGCGTGCGCCTGGTAAATACGCCATAATAATAGCAATCCATAATGGAACTTGCGCACCTGCTTTTAAAGGGAATGTTGGATGACGCTCGGATTGGTTTATTCACGTTACGCCCAAACCACACCTATGAATAATGAAGCTACTTCAGACCAACCCATTTTAGATTTGCGCCGGGCGCAAGAGCCATTTATCCCGCCGGGAAAATAGCAACAGCGCCGAGACCCGCCCACAAAGTTACTTGCGCTTCGCGCTTTGACACTTACGTTTCAGATCGTTAAAATAGGGGCCATGGTGTTAAAATATTTTCAACACAAGCCGCTAAGCAAAAATATACAGTTACAGTACATACCACATAGAGACTTCCTGCTGTGGTCGTTGTTGCTGCTGCTCCGCTTAAATTTCAGCCTCTGGATCCTATTCTTGATCATGTATGGCTGAATCTGATTGATAGCCATATTTTATTTAGGACAACATTTTTTTCCACGATTCCTAAGGATGTCACAGCTTTCAGACGCTCTCAACGCAATAGCTACGTGCGCTCGTGACTTAGCTCCGCCCACACGATACGCCTCCAGCTGCTCCAGACGTTTTATTCGGAAAAACTCGGTACAGCGTATCTGTCTTTTATAAGTATGATAAAAAAAAAGACTTTTCGGAGATATGAAGGATGCAATACTACTCTATTGGTACTCAAGATTGACATGAGATTGACATAAACTGTGTGTCAATTTGATTATACTTAAAAATGTGAAGGTATACACTATGTGAGTCGATACAACATCAATTCTTCTTCCAAAACGTGTTTTTGTCTTACCCTGATTCACTATGGTAAGCCTATTATAAGTGTTTATATTTTAGACCTGATGGGATGGTTTTTGCTTGAAATTGCGTATCACTCACTTGTGTGTGTCTCTGTAACATGTACATTCTGTTCTGTTCTGTTTAGTTTAATCGTGTTTTGGTTCTGTTTTCCCTGTTCCCTGTCATTGTAAGTTGACCTAGTCTGTGTTTGTAGTGGTGTCTGGAACCATAGTGGACATTATTTAGTGCACTCGTTCAATCCCACAATGCACCGCAATAGCGAGTGTACAACTGATGTATGCTCAATGGCTAGAGAATACCTATAATGCATCATGAGAGTCGCACGCTGAATGAATTCCCGCGTCTCACCAAGAGATGGCTCCCAGAGCTGAATCAATCATCCATTTTCCAAACCGTGCTGGTCCAGTGTAATATCATACAGGTATAAATTCCTTTTTAATTGATTATTGAATTGTTTAATTACGGTTTATACATGCTATAGTTTCCATGGTAGAGTACAAGATAAATCTTTTCATTACTACAGCTGCCATGTTTGCTATGTTTCAAGCACAATCTACGCAAAAGCGGCAGCCCTTCTGGTGCACTCACTGTCCGAATTCACCCCTTCAAGTGGACTGTATTAGTGGGTTAATGTAGGGAATAGTTAATGAGGGTATAGGCCTATAGGGGCGATTTCGAACACAGCACTAGTTTCCTAGTGTGTGTCAGTCTGTTCCCTTGGTTACTGACAATGTTCACCTGTTGTTCATTTAGCTTCCTCATTACCTCTCCTTGTGTATGTAAGCTCTTAGTTCTCCTCAGTGTTTTGTCTTGTGTTAACATTGCATGTCAGGTTAATGTTGATCATCCTGTTCCTGTATTCTCCTGAGAGTTTGGTAATTAGTCTACATTGGTGATGTAAAGTCTGATTCATTTCCGCAAACTGGTTCTTTCGGACATTTTGTTTCAATGAACCGGTTTCATCAGCTCCTGTTATATCAATGACGCATTCAAATAAATTCAGGTAATTTTTAAAATGTAAGTACAATGTAAAAACATGCATGTACACAAGTGCATTGTATAAAATTATTAATTGAGATGTTAGCACATTAAGGCCACCTAATATAAAGTGGGTACAATACATTTGTGTCAACGCATATTGAAGCATTTAAATTTAAAGGCCCACTGAAGTGCCTTGAAACGCGCAGCATTATTCAATGTGTTGACGTAATTTCCCCTAAAACAGGAAGACAGGGCGGCATATATCAGACAGCTCCTCCCCTTTTTTAAAACAGCCAATAGCGTTTGTTTATATCACATTTTGATTTTACGCCACCCCTGGACTACAGCATTTCAGCTCGGTAAAGCAAGTGACCGATTTCAGCTGCAGATTCAGTGTCTATTTAGGGGACGGGACCCTTCAGATTCTAGAGAGCATTTGATTGGACAGAAGATGTGATGAGAAGCTGAAGTCCACGGTGATGTCATAAAAATACGTGATCCATTTTAGCGGAAGTGAGAGACTGTAAGTTTTGAATGCTTATATCTCCTAAGTTAGAATTTTTGTCATTGTTTTGGAACACAGCAGATTATTCATAACCTTAAGGCTAACATATTCATACTAAAAGCTAAAAAAATTAAGGGGGCCTTTAAATGTTATTTGTGTGAATGCATATTACTGATCATTGCCTTTCATTCACTTAAGTTAATGGTGTTTGTGGTCACAGTTTAATTTGCCGATCCTTTATGTCGAATGCGACCGACCAATATTGAGTAGATCTTGAATAAGATTCCTAAAAGTTTCGCACCTACAGCCCACATTACAGACATTGATGCACAAACCCAGATACTGTATGTTCTACATATCTAAAGACTGAACAACTCACTCATTAGACTCCTCTGTAATCCTCTGCAAACTCTGACTGTTGGTTGAACCAGCTCATTGTATTTCTTTTTTTTTTCTTTTTTCAGTTGGATGTACTACTTCGGCTGTGCGTCTTGCATCATCAACCCGGAACTAAAGTGCCCTTTCGTTCAGTCACTACGACATAACGTTAGTGACTAACGAATGGGGGTTTCGCTTAGAAGCCTATCAACTTCGAGTTTAGAGAAAACGCCCAATGGCGTGCCAATGCCATGGGCATGCGGAATTTGCATACGTAGCTCCGCCTCACCGCGTGAGTATATAAGGAAGTACGAGGCAATATCGCATTATGTTCTGCTTTCGGAGCCAAGAGAACCTACCTCTTCACTCCTACAGCCTTCTGAGACTCTGTCAGCTTCTTCGAGACGAGCAGCTTTCCAGTCGGTGTTGGTGTAACGGCGCGTTCCAGTGATCGCATACTTCCTGCCTGCTGATCTGCGCAGTGGTCCGTTTGACAGCTGGTGTGTGTTTCCCTGGGCGCTTCGGCATCGACTGCGAGGCTTTCCTCTCACAAAAAGAGCTTTTTCAAGACGGCTCGCCCGTGCACTTCCGGGTGCGATCGATTTTCCGCTGCTGTCTATGGGCGCATTCACTGCTCGAGCGTGTTTGGGCTTCAGCACGTTCGGGCAGTGTTTGTGGATGTGTCACGTTTCCATTGCGGGGGCGTGACCATCGCGATGTCGCGGTCGAGACTCAATGATCTCCGTGAGGAGAGAGAGTCCCCTCTGCCACACCCCAATCTACCGTCCCCGAGTGAGATGGTACTTTGGCTGGTGGCCAGGGTGACCTGAGGGCGGTGCTGTGGTATTAAGAACCCCGACGTTCATTCCTCGGGCCACGCCCCCCTCTTATACATCGCTCCCGCGAGTGTTGGATTGAATCTACGGCCCGTCTCTGACGCCCGTTCGTTCAGTTCACGCTCCGGATAGCAGTGAGATGTCGATCGCCGCATCCCAAGGTGGGCTGGAGTCCTTTTGGGGATGACGATTAGGTTGTGCTCCGCCTCCGGGTGTGTCAGCACTGCCTGATCTGACCTAAAGTTGACAGCCATGTTATCTCGGGCAGCCGCGAGTCTCGCGCTGGTGTGGAACTCCGCCCAGTCGCGGGTGCTCGTGGTTGCGCGATTGGTTTTTGGGGGCGGCACCCGACAGCTGTTGGGCCCCGCCCCCAATGCCTTTCGCTCCCGGGGTGCATGAGGAGATCACGCGGTCCCGGAAGTCCCCGTGCTTCCCGCGACCGTTTGGTGGCCTCCTCCGCCTTCTCTGCCCTTGATGGGGCCGCGGCCTAGGGTACACTGGGGCCCCCTCCCCCCCCAATGTTGAACTCTATGTTGCGCACTACGGTGTCCACAGGGGGCTTTGACGTGGCGTGGTGTGGCTGTCCTAAGCACCCTCCCAAAGCCTGTGGGCTCGTCTACTTCGGTGGTGTGGTCCCGCAGAGCTACGGGCAGGCCGCCGCCCCTTTGCACATGCACAAGGGTGGAGCCGACCCAGGGCTCTTCATTGAGCTGCGTGCCGCAACTGACCCTGCCCCCGGGCGGTGAAGGTGGCCACACGCTCCCTGGGTCGGGCGATGTCCACAGCTGTGGTCCGGGAGAACACCTGGCCTTACCTGGTGATGTGGAGGACGTTGAGCGAGCCCGCCTCCTCAAACTCACCCATATCCCAGGCTGGCCTCTTCGGCAGCGCGGCTGAGAACTGCGCCCAACAGTTCTCGGCCACCCCAGAGCAGACTGAGGCTGTAACACGTACTGCCCCGGCGGCCAGCTGCTGCACCAGCCGCCGGCTCAGTCGCCTCAGTCCGCTCGCCGCCGAGGGCGCCCTCCCTCTTCCCGCCCGGCCCCAGCAGCAGCCTTCACCTGGGCCGCGCCGTGGAGGTGGTTGAGGATGTCGCCCAGTCCGCTCCCCAGACTGGTTAAACGCCAGGGTGGAGGTGGACAACTCAGAGATGGTTTCCAGTTCTTCCCAGGGGATGGTAGCAGGGCCTCTCCTTCCCCCGGTGGAGGGCCGGGGGAAAATCCTTCCGCTGCTGGCCCCCGGGCTAGCAGCGCTTGGGAAGAACTCAGGTTCCTGTCTCTGAGGACCCAGAGACCGGTGATGACGGTGCGCGCCACCTTCGGGTCTCGCCACTCTCGTCCCTCTCTGTCGCCAGCCCCCTGGCAGAGCAGACCCCAGTGGAACGCGAGTCCTTCCCTGGTCTCCTCTGTCAGGGCGCAGCTGTTAACCATGCCCCGACCCCGGGACGCCCTCCAGCCTCCCCTGTCCGGGCCGGTAACGCTGCCTCGCTGCCCCACCCAGGGTACGTCTGCCGTCCGTATGACCCCGTTGGTGCAGTCTCTGGAAGCCTGGCCTCAGCTTCCGGGGCTGTCCCGCTGGGTTGCCCGGACCGTCAGGCTCGGCTACGCGATTCAGTTCGCGCAGGCTCCTCCCCGTTACAGGGGAGTCCGCTATACCGTGACCGGGGCCCATGCCCCCGTCATGCGTGCGGAGATTGCCACTCTACTGGCGAAGGGTGCGATCGAGCCTGTCCCTCCAGCCGAAATGAAGTCGGGGTTCTACAGCCCCTACTTCATTGTACCCAAGAAAACCGGTGGGTTATGACCAGTCCTGGACCTTCGCATCTTGAGCCGATCCCTTCACCGGCTTCCGTTCAAGATGTTGACTGCGAAACGCCTTCTTCAATGCGTTCGTCCTTACGATTGGTTGCAGCGATCGACCTGAAGGACGCCTACTTCCATGTCTCCATCCTTCCTCGACACAGACCATTCCTACGGTTTGCTTTCGAGGGGCGGGCATACCAGTACGCGGTTCTCCCTTTCGGGCTATCTCTGTCCCCTCGCGTCTTCACGAAGATTGCCGAGGCAGCCCTTGCGCCCCTTCGGCAGCACGGGGTTCGCATCCTGAACTACCTCGACGACTGGCTCATACTGGGCCACTCTCGAGAGCAGGTTTGCGGACACAGAGATCTGGTTCTCCACCACTTAGCCCGTCTGGGCCTTCGGGTCAACTGGGAAAAGAGCAAACTTTGCCCCGCGCAGAGCATCTCTTTTCTCGGTATGGAGATCGACTCGGTCGCCATGTGCGCGCAGCTTTCGAGCGAGCGCGCGCAGTCTCTGCTGACTTGCCTCCGACAAATCGAGAGCAAGAATGCGGTTCCACTGAAACTATTTCAGAGGCTCCTGGGGCATATGGCATCTGCAGCCACGGTAACGCCGCTCGGATTGCTTCATTTGAGACCGCTTCAGCACTGGCTTCGCGATCGAGTCCCGAGATGGGCATGGCAGTCTGGCACGCTCCGGATCCAAGTGACTCAGGCCTGCCTACAGACGCTCACCCCGTGGTCGAACCTCAGTTTTCTCCGGGCCGGTGTGCCCTTAGAACGAGTGTCCAGGCATGTTGTCGTATCGACGGATGCCTCTGCCACGGGCTGGGGTGCCATGTGCAATGGGCAAGCAGCCGCGGGCTCCTGGATAGGACCCCAGCGCCTCCTGCATGTCAATTGCCTCGAGTTGCTGGCAGTACGTTTCGCCCTGCACCGCTTCCGAGCGCTGCTGAAGGGCCAACATGTAGTTGTCCGGACAGACAACACGGCCGTAGTAGCGTACATCAACCACCAGGGCGGTCTACGCTCCCGCCGTATGTCTCAACTCGCCCGCCATCTCGTCTTATGGAGTCAGAAGCGCCTGAGGTCCCTTCGTGCTGTCCATATTCTGGGAGTCCTGAACCACGCAGCCGACGAGCTCTCACGGTTCCAGCCTCTCCCAGGAGAATGGAGACTCCATCCCCGGACGGTTTAGCTGATTTGGGAACAGTTCGGCGACGCACAGGTAGATCTGTTTGCCTCCCACGACTCTTCCCACTGCAGCCTGTATTATTCCCTGACCGAGGGCACGCTCGGCACGGATGCACCGGCGCACAGCTGGCCGCGGGGCCTACGCAAATATGCGTTCCCCCCAGTGAGCCTACTCGCACAGCTTCTGTGCAAGATCAGGGAGGACAAGGAGCAGGTCCTCTTGGTCGCCTCGTACTGGCTCGGCCGGACCTGGTTCCCCGAACTCGTACTCCTTGCGACAGCCCCTCCCTGGCCTATTCCTCTGAGACCGGACCTCCTTACTCAGAGACGGGGCACCCATTGGCACCCACGTCCAGACCTTTGGAGCCTCCACGTGTGGCTCCTAGACGGTACGCGGCAGGTTTGAGTGGCCTACCACCTACGGTGGTCGCCACCATCACTTCCGCTAGGGCAGAGTCCACTCGGCATGCCTATGCGTTGAAGTGGAACCTCTTCGTCACCTGGTGCTCTTCCCGCCAAGAAGACCCCTGGAAATGCCCGATCGGGTCCGTGCTTGAGTTTCTCCAAGAGGGGTTGGAGCGAAGGCTGTCTCCCTCCACCCTCAAAGTTTATGTGGCTGCAATATCTGCCCACCATGATCCCTTGGAGAACAAGAAGGTAAGTCAGCACGACCTGGTCATCAGGTTCTTGAGGGGAGCCAGGAGACTGAATCCTCCTCGCTCTCCTCTCGTACCCTCTTGGGACCTCGCAGTAGTGTTAACTGCTCTGCAGAGGCCTCCCTTTGAGCCTTTGCGGTCGGTCGATATTAAGTTCCTGTCTATGAAGACGGCTCTGCTGACCGCATTGGCCTCAGTTAAGAGGGTCGGGGACCTGCAGGCATTTTCGGTTGACGAAGCGTGCCTGGAATTCGGGCCGGCTAACTCTCACGTGATCCTGAGACCCCGGCCTGGATATGTGCCCAAGGTTCCCACCACTCCGTTTAAGGACCAGGTGGTGAACCTGCAAGCGCTGCCTTTGGAGGAGGCAGACCCAGCCTTGGCATTGCTCTGTCCAGTACACGCCCTCCGCGCCTACGTAGACATGACGCAGTGTTTCAGGACCTCAGACCAGCTCTTTGTCTGTTATGGTGGAGAGCGGAAGGGAAGTGCTCTCTCAAAGCAAAGGCTGTCTCACTGGATAGTGGACACCATTGCTTTGGCTTACCAGCAGCAAGGCCGACCATGTCCCCTTGGTGTGAAGGCGCACTCCACCCGGAGTGTGGCCTCTTCTTGGGCTCTAGCGCATGGCGCCTCGCTAGCAGACATCTGCAGAGCTGCAGGCTGGGCGACACCCAACACATTCGCCAGATTCTACAATCTCCGAGTGGAGCCAGTGTCCGACTATGTACTCGCCCCCCCGAGGGGCCGGTGATGGGCCAGGTTCAGGTGTCTTCGCTTGCTCACCACTCCACTCCACGGACTGGATACGTGCGATTTTTTCCTCAGGTGAGCTCCCCGAGAGCCCTGAGCTCCTCCAGCACTGTCGACGCCGACATCAGTTCAGTCTGCCCTTTCGAGCCCAGACCCTCATGTCCGGCCAGGTGCCCCATGTGCATGGTTCCCTCCGGCGACCCCCACATGTGTATTTCACCGTAAGTCTCCGCAGTGAGCGGGTTTCTTCCCTTGGCGTGTCCCCGCCACCCCTAGGGTTAAAAATCCACCTTCGGCTGGTACCCTAGAGATCTTCCATATGCAACCCTTAGCGGGTCATATGTGTCTCTTAAGTCCTCCCCACGGGTAGGCGTTTTGGCATTCCCTCACTGGGATATGCTTCCCAGTGTACCTTGGTATTCCTGTGTTAAGTGGGAGTCCTTCGTCCGTATTAGTCTTACGACAGGGTACTCACACTTACGCTGGGCGCTGGAAGACAGCTGAGTGGCGGGATTATATTGGGACCCCCATTCGTTAGTCACTAACGTTACGTCGTAGTGACTGAACGAAAGGGAACGTCTCGGTTACGGATGTAACCCTCGTTCCCTGAGGAGGGAACGGAGACGTAACGTCCCCTTGCCACAGTCAGCTGTGCTACCTGGAACGCAGGAGTTCAGTCTTGGCTCCTCAAGCAGGTAACATAATGCGATATTGCCTCGTACTTCCTTATATACTCACGCGGTGAGGCGGAGCTACGTATGCAAATTCCGCATGCCCATGGCATTGGCACGCCATTGGGCGTTTTCTCTAAACTCGAAGTTGATAGGCTTCTAAGCGAAACCCCCATTCGTTAGTCACTAACGTTACGTCTCCGTTCCCTCCTCTGGGAACGAGGGTTACATCCGTAACCGAGACGTTCGATTCAGTTAGATTAATGAACCGGCTCAACTGGTTACTCCCTGAGAACCGGCTTAAAGGAATGTTCTGTTCAAGAATCGAACATCACTAGCAGTGCTGAAAAGGTTACTTTGGAAATGTAATAGGTTACACATTACAAGTAACCCTATTTATAAGTAATAAGTGGTTTAACTATTTCAATCATTTTATTAAAGTATTGTAACTGATTACATTTGATTACTTTTCAAAATTTCTAATGAATGTTTTCAACTGTTAATCATTTTCAAACATTTAAACCAGGCAGTAACCTTACAGTAGTACTCAACACTGATTACTGTCAGACTTTCAAAATCCTTAATTACTTCAATTAAGATTATAATAATTACATTTTAATGCACAGCCACCACAAAATCAGACTTTAGCACCTCTTTTTACTTTGAGATCATTCTGAAGTTAAATAAAGATTTAAAATATTATAACAAGAAATAGTTGAATAGCTGAGATACCTTTTTGAAATAAAATCTTTGCATAGCTATTACAGGAAACACTGGCATCTACTGTAACAATACCTTGGGGGGAAAAACAATGATTTAAAAAAAAATAAAGCAAACCCACATAGGAAATTAAACAGCTATCAAATAAGCATGTGTCATTCTATTCTGTGTCCCAACTGGTGTCTCATATCTTAGAGCAGTCAATACAATTTGGTAAAAAAATAAATTCAATCTGTGTGTGTGTGTGTGTCTGTCTTTGTGTGTGTGTGTGTGTGTGTATTCTTTATCTTCCAAACCAAAAATCAAACTGGACAATAGAGCGACAGATAAAGTAGCTCAGTGTCCACACCATACATCAGTCATCATGGGTTATAGGTCACTGGGACAGTGCTGTTTTTTATAATATTATAACGGACAGGGTTACCAAGCTTATTCAAGAAGGAAAATTTTTAATATTTTCTGTCGAAGGGTTCATAAATAGAAGTGTGGCTGCTAAAGACATCTTTAGATAGCTAGCAGACTAGCTAATTTGTTATAAATGGAGATAAACATCGTTAAATAAACTACTGGATATGAACCAAGCAATACAGAGCCAAAGTAGGTCTTGAACTCATAGTAGCATGGTGCTCTCATAGCTCTCGTGATAAATCATTCCAAAAAGTATGCTACGTATGTTGTTAGGTTTATGTATATCCCAGATTCCCAGCCACCGCACGCCATTATTTTTAATGGAAAGAGATGTGCGTGTTATCCAACTGATGGCAAGGAAACCACCTTATACTTGAACGGCACATATGAGGTGTTATGATAAATTGTGGCATTTTATATTCTATTGTTTTTCATGAGTTTAATAAAGAACTCGTCTTCTGTCCAAACAAACCATCATCTGTAAAGAATGATCGACTTTTACATACGCAGGTTATTGTGACGCATTGCCACATACAGAGACGAGCGAAAAGTTTGAATTTGCATGGCGGTAACTCAAAGTTTTTTTTTTACCACTTCGTTATTT
This sequence comes from Gobio occitaniae, assembly GCA_033150135.1. NCBI lineage: Eukaryota > Metazoa > Chordata > Actinopteri > Cypriniformes > Gobionidae > Gobio > Gobio occitaniae. The sequence goes on along the minus strand of JARQWZ010002286.1, from coordinate 174,142 downwards.
TGGCTTGGAATTTCGTTTGTTGGAAATATAAACTGAATTTAGAAATGCTTTTGAAATGAAAAACTTTGCGTTTAATAAAGAAAATATATATTTTTGAAATGAAGACATGCGTTTGGAGTGGAGTGCAAAATAATCCGTTCCCTGAGTCCACGGCCTTTGCTGTTATTGAGTGTACACAAATAAAAGTAGACAGTTTACTGTTTATAATTATGTCTTGCACTTATCTGTATGGCTAAAAATGACGGAGTATTGTGAGTTTCCGCTGGAAATGGAATAAGGAAAAAATCTATCAAAAGGCACCGACGACTTCGTCGGACAGAGGGTTAAAGAAAACGTAGCCTATTTAGTTTCATATAGTTAGGCTATGTCTAAATATTATAAACTTTTAATTTCATATGTTGATTATGAAAAGTGAGCAGCATGAGTAAGGCACATCAGATGCGCATATGTCTGGGGACATGTATTTTGTGAATTGTGTTTTCTAGAAAGTTCTTTCTTTAAAATTAATTTTGTTTTGTATAAATTGTATTTTAATTTTGATCAATGTTTAATCAACTATTTGGCTGTATATTTAATAAATAAGAAGCAAACCAAGATCGCCGGTAATGGATTGACATGCGTAACTGGCCTGTTTCCTCAGTCTTTGAGCAAGGCTGAAACTATAGCGTATTTCTGTTTTAATACATTTCTTGAATATATGTCTTAATTACAGTAGGCCTATAGATAGTTATGGTATTTGTGGTTGCACCGGTGTCGGTCATTATAAAGTTACGCCACTTTCCTTATAGGAGAAAATTATGTAATTTTAACGACATAAGATATCGTTACATAGAGACAGAGCGACACGCGTCATAATCTGAAGACCACGCCCACAAAACAATCGAACGCTCTCCATTGACTTTGCATTGCGTGAAGCAGCATCCTTGTCATTTCGGACTTATAACAAAAAACAGAACAATGTCTAAAAGCTGATATGTGACAAAGTGTACAGCAAACAAGCTAAGCAAAACCCACAACCAAAAACCCAGACGTTTTTATAAGCTATTAGCTATTATAAGCTATTATAAGCCCCCAAAAACGAGCGTTTAAGGACAAAAAAGTGGATACAGGCCATTGAGACACGTTTTATTACACTGAGAACTACACACACTAGAGGGGAACGTAATCAGCGACAAGTAATATCATATATAAAACTGACATTTGGATATTTGACTTAACAGTGACAACATATTTACTGCACACATAGGTATACTGAGGCATACTGAGTGTCAGGATCCCAAAATTTACCCATTCTTCCTGCTGAAACGTCACATTTTACTGCCTTTATCCACTTTTGTCTCCTTAAACTCTCGTTTTTTTGGGTCGACAGCTTATAAAAACTTATTTCTGTGTTTTTTAGCTTGTTTGCTGTACACTTTGTCACATATCAGCTTTTAGACATTGTTCTGTTTTTTTTTTATAAGTCCGAAATGACAAGGATGCAGCCTCACGCAATGCTAAGTCAATGGAGAGCGTTGGATTGTTTCCCCCCCGGTGTGGGCGTGGCCTAAATACGCTCTGTCTCAATACTTGAGTGGAAAAAAATTATATGTAGGCCCTATGTGAGAGCAATGCGTGACCGTACCAGGTGACCTGTAAATGCGGAAAAACTGTTTCCATTGCAGTTTTGCGAAAATTTCCTTTTTCGAATTGCCTGAAAAACCACCTCAAGCAAGCGTAAAAACTTATTTGCGATATATGGGAGTTTTTGCGAAATTGACGCGTTTCCATTGGGCGTATTTTCAATTCGTAATTTCAATTCGCAATGGAAACGCGGCTAGTGAAACCCATCACAAGAAACATTCTGCATTTTTACATTTTCAAAAAAACATAATTTAGTATGTTTATAAATCCATTTACATTGTGGACACACACACACACATAATGGTTCATTTTGGCGTAGACATTCACACGGAATCACACGGCGTAGACATACACGCGGAGATGATGGTTTGTTTCGGCGTACACATACACGCGGCGTAGACATACACGCGGATTGCTCAAAATGCGTACAGATAACACGCCATTTGGCTTTAGAAAGTGGCGTGTATGTTTACGCAAAGTCATGATGTCATGTTGATTCAACATATTCTAGCTTTTTACAGAAAATATTAATATGTAACCCCCTTTGTAATCATTAACATATTCATAAGTAATTGTAAATTAATTACACAATTTTTCTCAGTAACTGTAACGGATTACAGTTACATTTATTTTGTAAAAAGAACCAGCATTGGCTTTGCTTGCCCAGATGGCGAGAACTGTCTATGTTTTGGGTGAATATTTACAGATTATATACAGAATATATAAAATATATACAGACAATATACAGACATATACAAGCAGTGGCTGAACAGGTGAGTAAGGTATTTTATTGAATAGATAAATTGCCATAATTAGCTCTCTAAAGCCGCGTTTCCACTGCAGGAACTTTCAACAGGAAATCATTTAACCCCCCCACCGCCCCCCCATTTTACTTTCTATTTTTTTCTTTCGGAGTGTCTATTCACACCAAGTGCAAATAGCGTGCCTTGTTGGCAAGTAGGGTGGCCATTTCCATAACACCAAAAAGGGGGACACTTTTCGGCATTTAGTGAGGCAAGAATAATTGCATAGGACTCTGGTGTACTCGCAACTACAGTACAATTTTGTCCATCATATCGATGGTATCATGATACAGTAATTCAGCAATAGCCTACTCTATTCATTGCCAGACACTTTGATCTACGATATATCTTGATGTAGACGTATGTGTAACAGAAGAGGCAAAAAAGTGTTTGTTCACAGTATTTGTATTTATTCAAGACATTTTGATGCAAAGTCTTGCAAAGTGCACAGTGCCTGAAAACATAACATTTCTGGACTTCTGGAAATAACAGATATACATAAATAAACAAATAATGAATGCGAAAAATAAACAAATACACATTTCAGTTCACAAGAAGTTCACCCTCTGCAGTAGCTCAGGCAGCTCTTTGTTAAGAACTGAAATGTGTATTTATTTATTTTTCGCATTAATTATTTGTTTATTTATGTATTTCTTTTATACAGTATGACTGGTGATGCTTGACTGCATGATAGACTTTACAAAGCTCTGCAGCAGAGATTTTGTCATGTTGCTTCTTGAAAAAAATGACCTAAGGGAAGAAGTACCTGCGGCTTGTCGGTTACTTTTATGTTTTTCCATGCTGGCATGTCGGTCAGTGGCGGCTTTCCCTTGACTACTAACGTCCACTTCACAGCATCACAGTGTGCAAAATCCATGAAAAGCGTCTCTACTGCTTTTTGATATAAATTCCTGCTCTTTTGTCCATTCCGGATTAAATGAGGTCTGATGCTTCGGCATATTAACGTTATGATATGATGTAGCCAGCACGTTGTGGAGGATTGTTTACATTTTTCAACAATGATATCAGATATTTATTTGACACCACTTTCAGTTGTTTGACTAGAGATCTTACGGCATTAGATGCTATGCTGCTGCGTCCCAATAAAGATTCTAGAGCGGGTTTTTTTTTAGGCAGATTCAGCGCAACTCCAAAAAGGAGGACAAATGAGTGTCCAGCTTGAGGCTGCGCTGGACGCCAGACAGGGGGCTTAAAATCCGGACTGTCCGGGCAAAATCCGGACATATGGCCACTCAAGCGCTATTCACACTAGCTCCGCCTAACAATGCCTGGTTGGGCCAAACAAGAAAAAAAAAACCTGCACATTTTTTAATGTCTTCAGTGGCACAATCAGTGTGTAAGGCTAAAGGATCTAGGTTTTGACATGATCGACCTGGGTTCGAATCAGCCTTTTGCAGAGCTCACTCTTATCACTTTTCCCATCACATATCATATACACATATCGGAAAGGCATTTACTTAAAAAAAAAATTAAGAAAATATTCTAAAAGTGGAAATAAAGTGCCTAACGAAATGTTTAATAAAAATAAAAGCATTTATTGGGTAGGGTTAGGGGCAGGTGTAGAGAGGGCTTTTATTGTCCCATTAAGGCGGCATCCATCTAATAATTTTAATAAATATAATAATTTACACTATGTTATTATTGCATTCTGTTAATTATAAATTGCATGTAATTACTATTTACACATATTGCAAAGAACTGCTACTTTTATATGGTGCAAATAGAATATATCACTATTTTCACTTAGTATGCTATTTCACTTAACTAGCATTTAAAGCTATTTGCACTTAGTGTAAATATTAGCTATCGCTAAGAAAATATGTTATTTTCACTTTGTGTAAATAGAATCTAGTTGCTATTTACAGTATTTACACTTAGCTGCCTTTTTCTTTTCTGTCCTTTTTTTGTATTTCCTTTTTCTCTCTGTTTTGCTTGATTGTTTTTTTTCTCTTGTAGAACCAGTAAATAATAAACGATATCAATAACATCATATATTCAATACTTTACACATTCTGGATATGGAGATATACAATGTGTGTACGTATTTATGTATACCGGTATGTGAATGTAGATATGTGTATACGTGCATGTATGTTCATCTAAATAGCTTTTTTGCATGTTGTTTTTAATGTTTGTTTATTTGTTTGCCCATTTGTTTCCTCTCGTATTATGCTTTTTTTTCTTTGAAGCATTTGAAATATGATTTTCAAAAGACAAGTTGCAGTCTAATTTAACACCCAAGTCTTTAACTGTAGCAGATGAAGTTACAGGACATCCTTCTAAATGCAAGTTATAATTTAAGAGATTCTGTGTACCAGTTTTTGGTCCAATAAGTAATATCTCAGTCTTATCTGAATTTAGTAGGAGAAAATTACAGGTCATCCAATATTTTATATCTTTAACACACTCTGTTAGCTTGGATAATTTAGAGATTTCATCTGGTCGTGCTGAAATATATAACTGAGTATCATCGGCATAACAGTGGAATCTAATTTCATGTTATGTTAATTTCACCGGATTCGTTTGTAAACAAGAGACTGGATTTGCAGACAGGATGAGATTACATGAACGAATGAAGCAACACACTAATGTGAGTAAAAAATGTTTTTATATGTGATTGTATTTGATCTGTAACAATGTAATACTATGTTACATCATGTACATGTCTAACTAAACATAACTTACCACTGTCACAGGGCTTGCAAAGCCCAACGTCCCGGGGATGTGCGTTGTTCACTCTCTTGACTTGATATTTGAAGGAAAAATACAATTGCGGAAGTTTTTGCTGTCTGCAACGTGTGTGTGTGTGTGTGTGTGTGATGCACGGTTTGCGCTTATATCCACCGATCGGGAGGGCCCATCCATCCATCCATCCATCTTCTTCCGCTTATCCGGGGCCGGGTCGCGGGGGCAGCAGTCTAAGCAGAGATGCCTAGACTTCCCTCTCCATAGACACTTCCTCTAGCTCTTCCGGGGGGACACCGAGGCGTTCCAAGGCCAGCCGGGAGACATAGTCCCTCCAGCGTGTCCTTGGTCTTCCCCGGGGCCTCCTCCCGGTTGGACATGCCCGAAACACCTTCCCAGGAAGGCGTTCAGGAGGCATCCGGAACAGATGCCCGAGCCACCTCAGCTGTCCCCTCTCGATGTGGAGGAGCAGCGGCTCTACTCCGAGTTCCTCCCGAGTGACTGAGCTTCTCACCCTATCTCTAAGGGAGCGCCCAGCCACCCTGCGGAGAAAGCTCATTTTGGCCGCCTGTATACGGGATCTTGTCCTTTCGGTCATGACCCAAAGCTCATGACCATAGGTGAGAGTAGGAACGTAGATTGACCGGTAAATCGAGAGCTTTGCCTTACGGCTTAGCTCTTTCTTCACCACGACAGACCGGTACATCGACCGCATTACTGCAGAAGCTGCACCGATCCGTCTGTCAATCTCCCGTTCCATCCTCCCCTCACTCGTGAACAAGACCCCTAGATACTTGAACTCCTCCACTTGGGGCAGGAACTCTCCACCAACCTGAAGTGGGCAAGCCACCCTTTTCCGACTGAGGACCATGGCCTCGGATTTGGAGGTGCTGATCCCCAGGAGAGGAGGGGCCCGTTAATGCAAAATAAAATTTATATTAATCACGGGTGGATGAGAGATAAATCGTTGTGTTTGTTTGATAAAGACATGTTGTGAGCCCTGAGGAAAGAATTATTCTGGTTGCTGCTTTCAAAACAATGCCTCACGCGTACTCACCAGGGAGGCAAAGCTCATTAAATATGCAAATCGTATCCAATCCTAGCAGTGGGGCATTTACTTCCAAGTCTTCAGTGCGGCACGGCCATTAAAACTGAGCGTGTCTTGAGAGAGGCTCAAAACCATGGCAGAAAATAGCCTATTACTTATTCATTATGATGTTTTTGAATGTAAAAACCATACAAACATCACAAGTAGAAAAAAACATGTTCATGACCCCTTTAAGTTGGAAGTTTCGGTACAGTCCCAGGTCCACACACAACTCCACAGAAAGCTGCACAGATTACCACAGAATTTAAACATGTGTCAGTATGAACAGCCTTAAGCATGTTTGTTTCTGATTTATTTTGGCTTTTATTACGCTTTCAGGTAGCCTACCAATAGCAGCAATCAGCTTATGCAAGTTTTATATTATTTTCCCCACAACCGGCACAGAAAAAAATACTACAGAAGTCAGCATAATTGACTTGGCTTTAAAGTAAATTATAAACAAATTTAAATTAATACATATGAAGTCATTGACGAGTTTTAGCTGTGCAAATGGATAATGGAATTAATACCCATTAATATCAATAAGGGAGAAAATGTCAGGTCATTAATCATTAAAATCATTACAATGCAATCCAGACATGTTAATACATACAGTATCAATGTTCTGTACCTAAAAAGGTAAAATAATTTTACAGTTAAATTTTTTTTTTTTTTTAAGATTTATAGGAATGCCTGACTATTAATCAAATGATAATGATAATGGCCCAAGTAGAAAAGAAAGATTAAAATAAGTATAATGTATTTTTATGTCTTAGTGTTCTGGGAAAAGTTCATAAGATAGTGAAAATGTGTATCTTGGATATAATCCCGAAATATTTTTGTTCCTGTTGAGAGAGAGTCCACCAAACCTCAAAATCAAGAATGATTTCCCTAAAGGCGACTGATTTATGATTGTTATGCTGTTTATTTTGGCATCCTAGTAGTCTTAATACTAGACAACAACAACATCAGTTTTCAAATAGTAACAACACTTTTATGTATTTATTTAGGTTTATTTAGATTTGTTTTCTTAAAAGATAATATGAATTAAATTAAATTAATCTTTGCCCATCACAGTTTGTGGAATATTCAAATTATCATCAGTATATTAAGTCAATTATACTACTATGTATGATGCAATACAGTGTTGTGTAAGTTCATAACTCCACCTGTTCCAGAAATCTGGATGTATTGCAATGCAAAACATGTTCTTGGCTGTTTCTCAGATCTGAAATACACAAATCAGATTGCAAACCAAGCCTTGGGGTAAACTGCTGAAACATGATATGGTGGAACGAATAAAAAGATCTCCTAGCCTGTCTGCCTGTCTTGCATGGGCATGAATCATGACGGTGTGAGGGGGCAAAATGTGACTAGAGATGCCAGTAAACCACTGAACTGTTGGTTTAAACAACCAAGCTCATGCATCTGGAAGGAGGATGCAAAACATAAGCACATAAACTTAAAAGTTGAGGAAATTTTCCCAGATCCAGGAAATTCGAGAAATGGATTCTGCCTGATGTCATTCCAGGACTTGTCTCAACACATGTTTTGTATCTACAGTTTTTCAGCCCACACAGAATCACCCGCAGAAAGCACAGAATTTAAACATGTCATTCAAAAAGCTCTTCACATCATGTGTTCGTTATTCTAGTACTCTCATCTCTGTTTAAGTTCAAGTTTTGGTTGCACCAACTTCAAGTTTTGGTTGCACCAGCCGTTCGTAAGTTCTTACTTAAATAAGAACGTAAAGTCCACACACTGTAAAAAATATATATTTTTGCTGCTTGTTTAAATTGAGCTAAAGCAACACAAATGTTATACATTTTATAATAACTTAATTTCATGAAAAAATGTTGTTGCATTAATTGAAACTGCAGTGGATTGTTGGTTTACAGAATTCTTTGCACAAGACTAGTTCAGGAGATTAAAGCTTACTTACTTTGCGACCACTAAAAACTATCTCCCGTGGATCGCATGCACACCTCAGAATCTCACCAGAAGTAGGACCCTTTTTTTGCCTACTCTTCAGTACTGTGACTTCGGAGATACTAATCTTTGGTTGCGCCATTTGTTCTTAAAGGGGACATATTATGCCCCCTTTCACAAGAAGTAATATAAATCTCTGGTGTCCCCAGAATGTCTGGGAAGTTTCAGCTCAAAATACCCTCCAGATCATTTGTTACAGCTTGTCAAATTAGCCCCTATTTGGGTGTGAGCAAAAACGCGCCATTTTTGTGTGTGTGTCCCTTTAAATGCAAATGAGCTGCTGCTGCTCCCCGTCCCCCTTCCGCAGCTCCTTTACACGAGCTTACAACATCAACGATACAACGTCAACAACAAAACGAATCTCACTCAGCCAAAAGGTCAGAAATAACCAGTTGTGGAGTGCAGCCTTACATGTTTGAACCGGAGTCGGACACAGATGGAGAGAGTCAGAAAGAGGTTGAAACTTTTAGACTGCGGATGTTACTGAATGGTTAGTGGATACATTTATGTAATGTTAGTTGTTGTGGAGTTAAGTTGATTCAACTCATCGACTAGCATGTACCATCATGTTAATCTACAAATTGTTGTATAGGTGCTTGTGTGGGAACGTAACACGTCCCTCACCCAACTATAATACAATGCATAATAATTGTGCGTTTATGAATTACGCAGACAGTGAGCGTTTTCGGTATAAAACTAACAGCTCAGCTCTAGCCACTGTGAGAGAATATGGTAACTTTAGCCATATTACTGTACAGCATTCTAGAAAGCTCATTCAGAAAGTAAATTTGCAAACATTCACAAACTAGGAAGTGCCATCCTTCCTTGTTCTGGATATGAAGTTAGAGCACAAAGTGTTTTTCAGGATTCATGAATTAACTTACTCATTCTCTCTCTGTGTGTGTGTGGTTGTGTTGGATGCGGGGTCACTGATTATCACTGCTCATTTTTACAGCCAGCTGCACTGCACCGCATTTCACCTGCCTATTTATTGTCTCATCACCCATTCCTGTTTGTCAGATCGTCATTTCCTGTCCGGAGTTCCTGTGTGTGTGTGTGTGTGTGTGTGTGCATGTTTTAGTGAAATATCAGGACACAAATGTGTATAATGACATGGGTATGACATAGGTATTACAAAAAGAGGGTGAAATATGAGGACGTTCCCCATGTCCTCACTTTTTCAAAATGCTGATAAATCATACAGGATGAGTTTTTTTCACAGAAAGTAAATTGCGCAGTCTCCTGTGATGGTTAGGTTTAGGGGCAGTGGGGCTTGCTCTGTTCCTGCGCTGTGGATCTCCGTGCTTTGTCCCCATGCTGTGGTTTCTGTGCTCTTTACTCTTGTGTTTTGAGAATAAATATACCTTTTAACTCGCTACTGGATCCTTTGCAGTTATTAGCCTACTACTCAGCACGCTGACAGTGTTGGTATTGACCCATCCTTCCGAAACAACTTTTTCGCAAATCCAGTGTTGTACTGACCCTTGTTCGTGAAGCAATCATGTGTAAAAATGGTTTTGCGCAAATATATAACATTTTAACTTTGTTTATTATATCCTTCAAAAATGTACTTCAAATGTCCTCAGTGGCTCGGATGCCGGGAGTCTATGGAGACTGGTATGTTTGTTGGTACATCCAACAACAGAACATTTGCAATGTTTTTTGGTGCAGACATTGTAACATTCTAGCTAGCTGATACAGTGAGTAAACAGAAATGGCGGTGTCTGATAGTGTTGCCAGATTGGGTCGACAATTTCCAGCCCAAAAGCTCACCAAAACCCACCCACTCCAAGAAAAACCCGCCACAACTTTAAATGACAAAATAATGTTATAGAATTTTATTGCCATACCATATCAAGTTTGATAAGCACAATTTTTTCTCCTTAAAACCAAATAATGATCCCAGGAAAACAGATCAAAACAGGGCAAATACATTAAAGAGAATGAGCAAATATGACTAAAATGTCCAGGTGGAAACTGTCAAAATGGCAATCAAGAAATTAACCGATGGCTTTAACCCTTGGACATTTTCAAATGTCAACAGTAAGAATATGTTGATTTAAGTGGAAAAAGTGACCAAATATGGCATTTCACACACGTTAATGCACACAGCACAGCCAAAATGTGTCATTCGTTGATACATACTGTGGTACGATAATCCAACAAAAAAATAACAACAATGTGCATACCTTTGTGTTGCGCTTTAATACAGAATTGCTATACGTCTTTTGTGAAGTATATATTTATAGAACATAACGCACTTAGCACAGCCAAAATGGATGAATCGTTTATTCAAACCTCTTTCAGCAGCTGTTGGTTTGAAAGTTGCAGATATCCTGATCAGTGTGCACATGACATGACGATGGACATCTCCCACAGGTGTAATCCATGTTTTGAGAGTTGGGACACTATCCCTCTCTTTACTAGTAGATAACTTACTGTATATTTATGTCATGATGCAGATGACATTCAAATTTATTTGCCCCTGAATGTAAAAAAAAAGAGACCACTGCAGCCCCTGTTTGATTGTATGAAGGACATTAAAAAATGGATGAATTTAAACTTCCTCAGTTTAAATGGAGACAAGACAGAGATCATAGTGTTTGGACACCCTGAACTTCTTGATATAAATTATCTTGGACCTTTGACTTCGAACAGTCGCTCAACTGTGAGGAGTCTTGGTATTGTGTTGGATGGTGCATTTAAGCTTGATAATCAGATATCCACCACTGTTAGATCGTGTTTTTTCCAGTTGAGAACTATAGCCAAGGTAAAGGCATATCTCCATCCTAAAGATTTAAAAAGGGTAATAAATGCCCTTATAACTTCTCGTCTTGATTATTGTAACTCTTTATATGTAGGCCTAGATAAGTCATTGATTCAGCGTCTGCAGTTAGTCCAGAATGCTCAGGGGCGTAGCCGTCTTTTCATAAGTGAGGGGGACAGAAATGTCAGGTATAATACCTGTTTTTTTCTGACCTCTGTCTAATTGACAGATTTAATTGATCTATTGCTTTTAATTCAGTAAGATATCAAATACACTGCTGAACAAGAACCACTAATATGTATAATATTTTCCCCTATATTTTATGCCAATTTTATGATTGGTTTATGCACTACAAACACTTGTGCATTAAAGGGTTAGTTCACCCAAAAATGAAAATTATGTCATTAATTACTCACCCTCATGTCGTTGGACACCCGTAAGACCTCCGTTCATCTTCTGAACACAAATGAAGATATTTTTGTTGAAAGCTGATGGCTGAGAAAGGCTTAAGATAGGCCTCCATTGGCATTCAGTACATTTACACTCCCAAGACCCATAAAAGGCACTTAAAACGTCGTTATAAAGTCCATCTCAGCACAGTGGCTCTACAATAATTTTACGATGCGACGACAATAGTTTTTGTGCGCAAAAAAAAATCAAAATAACGCCTTTATCCAACTTGTTCTTGTCTTCCGTGTGTGCCTCCACGACGCATGTGCGAGAATATGACGCAGATCCGGCGTTCGGACACATGACCCAGAATCGATTTGTTTACAAGCAGAGGAAGACGCGCGTGTCTAAGCTGTTGAATTCTACATTGATCGTGCTTTAGGTCTCGGCGTAGTTCTCAAAATGGGGTTAAAGTGTGCATTTCATGTTTTTTTTGCGCACAAAAACTATTGTCGTAGCTTCATACAATTATTGTAGAGTCACTGTGGTGAGATGGACTTTGTCACAACGTTTTAAGTGCCTTTTATGGGTCTTGTGAGTGTAAATTTACTGAATGCCAATGGAGGCCTTTCTGAGCCATCAGCTTTCAACAAAAATATCTTCATTTGTGTTCTGAAGATGAACGGAGGTCTGACAGGTGTCGAACGACATGAGGGTTAGTAATTAATGACAGAATTTTCATTTTTTGGGTGAACTAACCCTTTAAGTACCCATGGATTTTATGCAATGTTAAAAAAATATCACTGAACAAGGCAGTGTAGTTAAAAAATTACAATTGTTCAATGTTTTTGAAAGAAGACTTCTGCTCACCAAGGCTGCATTTATTTAAGAAAAAATGCAGTAAAAAAAAAATACAGTGAAATATTATGCCAATTTAAAGCAGCTGTTATCTATGTGAATATATAAATAAATTAAGTAATTTATTCCTGTGATCAAAGCTGAATTTTCAGCATCATTACTCCAGTCTTCAGTGTCACATGATCCTTCAGAAATCATTCTAATATGCTGATTTGCTGCTCAAGAAACATTTATGATTATTATCAATGATGAAAAGTTGCTTACTTAATTCACTGCTGAAAACACTGCTGCTTAATTTTTGTGGAAACCATGATAGTATTCATTCTCAGTCATTATTCATACCCTTTTCTCATGGTTTCTCAAAAGAATTCATAAAAGTATAGAATAGAATAGCGTAGTTCTAATAGGGGCTCATTGTAACGCAGTGTTACAACACACGCATCTGCACAACTGGGATTTAATCCGCAGCTCGTGTCTTCTGCTGCTTATCTGCTAGAGAGTTAAAGGTCCCGTTCTTCGTGTTTTTTTGAAGCTTTGATTGTGTTTACAGTGTGCAATATAACATGTGTTCATGTTTCGCGTGTAAAAAAACACAGTATTTTTCACACAATTTACTTATCTGTATACCGCTGTTTCCACTGTCCTAAAAACGGCTGGTGATTTCCTTGTGCTATGAAGTCCCTCCTTCAGAAACACGTAACGAGTTCTGATTGTGCAAGCGGTTCCTGTGCTGTGATTCGACCACAGCTTAGCGCACGTGAAAGCGGTTCCTGTGTTGTAATTTGACAGCAGCTTAGCGCACGTTGGAAAGGTCACGCCTCTTAACGGAGAGATGTATGCGTTCAATAATCTCTACAGCGTCCCTGGGAAAGCCAAACAAAGGTGATTTGACTCCTGGATGAAAATAACAGCGTCTCGATGACATGGCGATAAACACACTCAACGCAACAGTTCCTTTTCTCCACGCGACCGTCCGCTTCTCCACGTGGGACAGCAACAAGACCGCGCCCCCTTTTCGCGTTTCTTTGTGGGCGGAGGTTAGTCTGTTCTACTGACGTAATTAAAGAAGGAAGTACCAGGATGTAGTCCAAGCCAGCCGTTCGCTGTAGGCTTTGAAAGGGAACTTCTGTTAAATAAAATATCTCGCTTGGCATTGAACTTTGAGCTTTATAATTTTACAGGTATTATTTATGCTCTAACAGCAACATTACACACTAACTAAAGTTTGAACAATGGAATCGTGAAGAAGGGGACCTTTAAAGAACCATCTCAACAGATATAAGATTATAATATATTAAGATTTGTCTTATTTTAAATAAACACAAAAAACAGATGAAAAAAAAAACAAGAAAATAAAAAGAAATTTACTCTTGCTATGGTTAAATAAATGTTCAGTGATATCTTCCAAAGATGTTTTAATTTTGGCACAATTTTTTCTCTAAATAATGTTGATATGGCAACTAGTAAATACACCAAGTTTCGTCATCCTGACATGTGTGGAAAGTTTTAAACCATGCGTGTTACAACTAACCCCGCGTGCCCTGCGTGCCCCGCGTGCCCCGCGCTCCCCTACTACCGGCACATCCGGGAACTTAACTGTCAATTTCTTCACTGCCCCATTTTAGGGGAAAATAAACTAGACTTCGCATGGACTTCAATGCAAACTAGCAGCGGAAAACAACGTCCGTACACAGCCGGCAGGCATGAATAACTTAAGAAATCACTGTCAAGTAATTATATGTCCACCCTGTCTGCCATAGAGTATGAAAGTATACTCTATGAAAGTATGCAACACACTTAATTTGGTCAATTTAAAAACCCTTCATTCTCCCAGCGTCAAATTGGTGTAACAACCCAATATTTTACAACCTATCATGAACATCGTGTTATTTTAGATAGATAACTGCTGTGCTGTCTTAATGTATGTCCGTAATGTATACACTCAGTACTCTAAAAATAAAGACATAATATATAGATTTAAATTTACTTTCAAAAAAGAAGTACAATCATTCTCTGGCTTAACCCATTAAAGTCCCACCCATTAAAAGGAACAATGCGATTGGTCAATTTTCCTGTCACTTGAAATTGCCCTGTCATTGACTTGTTATAGATTGGCCCTCTGTAATTTCACAGCTGGACCACCAATCATAGAGCTGAAAGCGTTAGGCGTAAAAATCCTAATTTGGAGTAAACGGACATCTATACAACACTACAACTGAATAGGCAGATTTGAAGGGTTTATTTCCTCAAAAATATTTAGATGCTTATTGTCAAATTATAAATTACTAAAATAACATTAGACCTGATGACTTTTTATTAAAAAAAGTTTTTACTTTTTAAACTATTTTATAAAAGTTAGTAAATATAATTTTTTATAAAAAAAAATTCTGAGGGCCCCTGTGTGATACTTACTTTACATTAAGCATGTGTGTGTTCCTCTTAAATGACATCCAGACAGCCACTGTAAAGACAGTAAAGACTGTTGATGCTCAAGGATGTTAAAAAAAGAGAGCATTGTTCCAGAGTAAACCTTTGTAAGTAAACACAGCTGCTTCACTTGCACATGCCAAACCCTTGGTCCCTGTGGGAACTACAGACATTTCAGTTTGGCCTTCTAGTTGCATATCCAAAACTGCAGCTCTAGTGGGGTGTTCCCCGTCTGCAGTGGTCAGTATCTATCAAAAGGGGTCCAAGGAAGGAACAGTGGTGAATCGGCGACAGGGTCATGGGCAAACAGACGAGCTACTGTAGCTCAAATTGCTCAAGAAGTTAATGCTGGTTCTGATAGAAAGGTGTCAGAATGCACAGTGCACCGCAGTTTGTTGCATATGGGGTTGCATAGCTGCAGACCAGTCAGGGTGCCCATGCTGAGCCCTGTAAACCGCCGAAAGCGCCAACAGTGCATCAGAACTGGACCACGGAGCAATGGAAGAAGGTGGCCTGGTCTGATGAATCACGTTTTCTTTCACATCACATGGATGGCCTGGGTGGGTGCGTGTGCGTCACTTACCTGGGGAACACATGGCACCAGGATGCACTATGGGAAGAAGGCAAGCCGGTGGAGGCAATGTGATGCTTTGGGCAATGTTCTGTTATGAAACCTTGGGTCCTCCCATCCATGTGGATGTTACTTTGACACCTATCACCTACCTAAGAATTGTTGCAGACCATGTACACCCTTTCATGGAAACGGCATTCCCTGGTGGCTGTGGCCTCTTTCAGCAGGATAATGCACCCTGTCACAAAGCAAAAATGGTTCAGGAATGGTTTGAGGAGCACAACAACGAATTTGAGATGTAGACTTGGCCTTCAAATTCCTGAGATCTCAATCCAATCGAGCATCTGTGGGATGTGCTGAACAAATTAGCCTTATCCATGGAAGCCCCACCTCGCAATTTATAGGACTTAAAGGATCTGCTGCTAACATCTTGGTGCCAGATACCACAGCACACCTTCAGGGGTCTAGTGGAGTCCCTGTCTCGACAGGTCAGGGCTGTTTTCGCAACAAAAGGGGGACCAACATAAGATTAGTCATAATGTTATGACTGATCGGTGTATATTTCTAGTATATATTTCTTAGTAACTAAAACCACAGCTTCACTAGTAGAGAGACGCTGCCAGGTAGAATTAATTCACATACTCTCTCACTAATGCATCCATATAAATGTAATCTTTATTGTGCTAATTTATCTGTATCTGATTTAGAACGAGCAGAAATCTGTGAGAAATAACAACCCAAAGACAAAAGACAGTATTGTGTCATATGCCATAGCTGTTATCAAGGCAACCCGAGTCTCAGCTCAAGGTTCAGGCTGTTTTTTTTATTAGGCTAATAATGTCATCAGCAACTAGTTCACATCAACTCGACTTTAATCACATAAATGTGATTCAAAAGTGAAAAGTTGTTCAACCCCTATGACTTACTAAGTTATAATCATGAAATAAAAACATTAATTTCATAGCTAGCATTTGATTAATCTTAAATACTCATATGAAGCCCATTTCCACCACATAAGAAAATATATAAGATATAGATAAAAAGTTGAAATTATGACATACCATATTTACATTTAAATCTGATTGTAAATGTAAAACTAGCCTTTGCGTGACAAAGAAGCATTTTATTCCAAAAATGCTAACAATGTCATTTACACAGCAGTTACTTCAATTACAAAATGTTATTTGTCAGGTTGTGGGTGTAAAGCGAGGAGGCGAGTACTCAGTCGCAGAGTAATTTTATTTAATTAAAAAAGCTAAATAAAACAAACAGAAAACTACCCCGTAGGGGAAAGCAGTCAGCAGGACTAGGCACTAGACACTTTAGATAATGAACAGACAAGACAGAGAACAAAGGGATAATAAATAGGGAAGCAAATAAAGAGGGTAACAAGGGAAGGTTTTTGAAAACAATCCCGTTATTGTCTCTATGGAAACTACAAAAGGTCAAATTTGTGGAAACGGCAAACGTCATAACTACTGAAGAACTTTGTTCTCTCCCACCGGACATGTGTGTAGGTGAGGTGTGCGATGGACCAAACCACCGTGAGGCAAGAGAGGGGGGACTCAAAATGTTTCGAAACTTAAAACACATTTTTTGCCGCTTTAGCGTTTTTATTGTTTTACTACTTACACAATTATTTTAAGTCAAGTCAAGTCAAGTCAACTTTATTTATATAGCGCTTTTAACAATGCAGATTGTTTCAAAGCAGCTTTACAGTGTTAAACAGGAAAATAATGCAGCATTATTTTATTCAGCCGTGCAGCTAATATATTCTGGAGAAAACGGTTATGTCATCAGTTCATTTCAATTATCATACAGTGACAGTGTGGGCTTTAGATCAGTAATTAGATCAGTAATTTAGTTTATATGGTTAATTTAGTTTAATAATTAGATTTATTTGGATATTTAGTTGAAAAATGTAGAAAAAATTTAGTGTCCCCAACTGAGCACGCCAAGCCAGAGGCAAGCATATCAATATATTATTTACAATGTGGTTTTTAATTATATTTTTAAGGGGGACAACCCTCAGTTGGGGGGGTCCACCCACGCTATTTACGCCTATACGCTAACGCGCTCTTTAAATAACAAAATAAATAAATATTGCGGCATTGGCTTTAGACCAGGTTTCAGTTGGTTATTGGCACAGTCTATTTCAGTTGCCTCAAAAAACGCGGCAACAATGCGCCTTAACACACCTTGTTTTCAGACCAGCACACCCAATGGGCGCACATATGGGCATGAGTGCATTTGCTATTTTAACAACGTGGCGCAGGATGTGAAAATGATCCTGGATGTGAACTGCATCGGACTGAAACTAGCCAAAAAATGCCTGATGCCGCATTGCGCCTTGTGTATGATAGTGCCCTACAGGCATTTAGTGTTTCTTTACAAAGTGAGATCGCCAACTACTGGCCTGACAGCATAATACAGTGATTTTAACAGTTTTTACGAATTGGTGTGAATGGGGATCATTTTGACAAAGTTGTCATCTGTACATGAATAACGCAAAGGAAAAACCTTTCCGTTTTTAGTAGCCTACATCGTTGTTGTGTAACCATACTCTGAAAATAAGACCAACCCGAGTCACAGAACCCATGACAGTTATTAAACACAATATTAAAAGTACATCATTTGGCACTCTAGTGGAAATGTTTAAGACTTTTGGGAAAAAAGTACCATAAATGAAAAAAAGATTACATTTCTAATAAAATGCATAACACATTGTTCTCCTCATCCATGGTGTATTTAATCATTTTGATGACCATTTGATCATTTTTGCTGTCATGACAGGAAATAATCACACATTTAGCCAGATTTCTCAGAGCTCATCTCTTTGATGTTTAACACAGCCTCAGTATTACTTGATGCACATTGTGGTCTTAAATTTAATTTGAAACATGAATCCGTTTTGAAAAGTGTGCTGAAAGAAACAGATGTTGTAATTTATGATTTGACAATTGGGAATTTTAGCCCTAAGTGAAAAGTGAGAAATAAAAAAAGATTCTCTCAAGGAGGATACAATTTATTTGTTGTGTACTTTTGCTGGCTCACCACTGTAAACATGCTCCTTTATTCTATTTAAAACTTATATAAACAGTCTACAACATCCGTACTAAATGCTTGCCAGCAAACAATCCTCTCCCTCATTTCAAATAGATAAAATAAACACAAGTAGGCCTAGCATTTAATCATACTCATGAGATAAGATAACCTAAATAATAAATAGAACTTTATGCTTCACATGCTCGATTCGAAAGGAAGTGTGAAATCTGGAATGTGTCAATGGACACCGAGCCAGTTCCTGCTCAGAATGTTGCCTAATGCACTTTCCCTTATGGATTCAGCCGCAAAGCAATGAACTGTGATTAGCTCAGCTTTACAGATTGTCACTGTCTAAACAAAACAGAGCCACACTGGCACTCGCAGGACAACATCACAATTATTTAAAACAGTTCATGTCATGCCCTACATTTTTTGACAAATTTATTTCACTAAGCTGAGCTGCTTACTTTCTAAATTGTCACACCTTTTATTTATCAATTGTCCTTCGCCTAAAGCACAACCTTTGACTTATTGGGCGTGATTCATCGTTATTTAATAAACATTTCCTCTGATATAAACACCTTTCCAGCTAACGCCACAAATACCTCTTAGTTGGAAATACATTACAAATACAGAATAGTTGTGAATTCATGGTTTTCACATGATGTCACACGCTTAGGAGGGCAAACATGGGCTTAATCCGAAATCGCCCCCTATTTCCTCAAATAGGGCATTATTTGAAGGGACAGCCATTTGTAGTGGTGTCCCAAACCATAGTGGACGTTATTGAGTGCACTCATTCAATACCACATTGCACCACAATAACGAGTGT
The DNA here is from genome assembly GCA_033150135.1 of Gobio occitaniae. NCBI lineage: Eukaryota > Metazoa > Chordata > Actinopteri > Cypriniformes > Gobionidae > Gobio > Gobio occitaniae. The sequence continues at coordinate 155,044 of JARQWZ010002286.1, read as the reverse complement.
ACAGCCTATGTGCAAATAATGGCTGTCTGAATTCACTCGTTTTCATTCACTCCTTCAAGTGAACTGTATTAGTGGACTAACGTAGGGTATAGTGATTTTGAATTCAGCCAAGGCTTTACCCAATTGCCAAAGTATAGGTTTCTCTGCAGGATAGTAACAGCAGTTGCCATAAACAGTAGGGCATTTTTCACTGCATTACCTGATATGCCCACGTGTAGAGTTTAGGTGTGGGGTCAGGTTTGTAGTAAGTTTTAATGTTGTAAGACAGTGATCTTAAAAAACCAACTTCTAATATACACCTTATTGTTGTTGCATACTTTGTACAGGCAAGCAAATGAATGCAGAATATTAATGCAGGTTTCTCGTTAACAAAGATGGCAAAACACAGATTCTGCATTAGTTGCGTTATTTTTAATGTGTGAAACGGAAAGAATCTAGAAATACTTTTGACAGCACTAAATACAATATAAATAGTCCAGACCTGGGGCCCGTTTCATAAGGAGGTTCAACCAACTCTGAGTTTAAACCTGAATGTTAAAACCTGTTTAAACCTGTTTTTAGGCTATTCAGTGCTGAGTTAATGCAGGCTCGTGTAACCTCTCATTAACAAGACACGATGTAAGTAGATATTTATTGTTACAACTTAATTTTTATAACGGAGCTTTGTGAGATCGCGATGAACTGACAAATCAACAGCATTTTAGTGATAATTGCGATCTTGGCTCACTTTCGAGGGTACACTCTGTAACATTCATTGAATAAAACTATTGTTGCTAAGAGGACCAACGGCCAATCGCATGCTGCAAAGTTTAGGAAGTGACATCTAAATATAAATGCCACTCTGCACGAGACAGAAATATCATCCTGAGACCCAGAATAGAGGTTTTAATTATATTTTAGCAGATTTCTCTGACAACATGCACAGTTTTAAGTCTGGACATTCTTATGAAATATGAAAAATTCTTATGAAAATATTATTAAATGTCTTTTTACATTACATATTGTCCCAAAACACGTTCATATGCAAATTAGATACAGTGTATAGATGCATTGCATAGAATGGGAATGGCATATGGCCATGTTTACACACATTGCATAAAGTAAAATGGTATATCAAATGATTCTGTATCTTTCATAACATTGAGAATCGTCTTTATACAAAGTTTGGATAAAAACAGCTTGAAGCATAAAAAATTGACCGGTGAATGAAAAAAAAAAAATCACTTTGTTTTTGTCTATTCATGTCTTTTAATTTTCTCAATAAATAGTTCTGGTGTCCTCTACAGAGCAGAGGATATAGCATATAACATAGGATTTTTTTTCATATCCATTAGTTTTTTTTAATGCTCCAAACAATGTAATGACCTAAAAAAAATCTAAATTCACAAAATCTTTTTTTTCTGGTTCTCAGGAAGATATGTTAAAATACTAGTAACGCATTAAAGCGCTGTAAAGGCTGACTAATAGATTAATAGACAATTTGTAGCTAAATATTTTTTAAATTCCAATTATTGGTAAAAGTGAACAGTAAATAAATCATACATTTCTCACTGTACACTGATGGTGGAGCACATTTACTAGAGCACCCTCAGTGATTTGATTCTGGAACCGGGCCTGCTACACACACGTACGCTAAGAACGTTAGCATAAGCTAAACTTCGGAATAATAAAATATAACAAAATAATCGAATGAATTGCGGGTGGATGATAGATAAACAATTAATGTGTTGATTTTATTAAAGACATGGAACTCTCATTTCATAGTAAAACTCAACAAACGTGCCTCACTTTCACATTCATTTTCAAAAGCAGCTTCTCTTCAAGGGAAAGCAAATCGAGGAAAACATATGCCTATAGAGCACCTCCAAGTGGACAGTATATGAAACACAAAGGAAAAACTCTATGAGATATTGCTTGATAATTTAATTTCTTTTTTCCTGATAAGAATTTTCCAACATAATGATTGGAAATATTAACGCGTTTGATTATTTGATTATTTTATATTTTATATTTGTTGATATTTGAGATTTTGAAAATGGTTTTGATGTTTGATGTTGCGACTCCTATTACATTTTCTACATAAAGAAATATTTTTTTATTTAGGCTAGTTACATTCATTTTGGGCTACCAAAATCTGAAGAGTGCCTGCCCGAAGGGCTACCAGCGATTTGTAAATTTTGTGAGCCCTGCTCACCACCCACGATTGACTCTAAAAGCAATAACAAAAAAATCTATCCATTCTCTCTAAGGAGACTCTTATCTATAAGAAGGCCAGATGTCTTGTCTCTGTGTGAGTTGTATGGTGTTCCCAGGCTCCTTTGCATGAGCAAGATAATGAATGAGAATGAGGTCAGACATCGCTTAGCTTTTAGTCCTTATAAACCAACTAAACAATGCACCAGAAAGAGCAGTTCATGCACTTAAAACTGATTACATATTAAAAGTTGAGAGGATGTGAAACTGAGTCAGGATTGGCTGTTGTGACATTTCGTGGTGAACTGAATTCAAGTGTTTCCCACTGTCCTTATTTCCTGGATCTGATGAGGACGCAGACATGGCGTCAGACTTTCCTTTAAAAGATCTGCTGTCAATACAATATACACTGGTATCAAATTATTGCAGTAAGTCAAGCTGCTGAGATAGCAAAAATTGAGTCATGGAGATTTACTGATATTGTCTGTTCAAACAGACCGAGGATTAAATGATAGATTGTAAGTCTCCCTCTTGGCTGTGGTCTTATTCTTGCAAATAAAATAATGCCCCTTTAATTGTATTTTTCATTTGTTTTGGTATGCTGAATTTACACTAAATCCATTTTTCACCACAGAATGTACTTGCAAACTTCTCTGGAACCACAGAGCTCTAACCGTGATGTGAAGAATCAACTTTCTGCTGCTTATTAAAGAAAATATGGCCCAACAATGAAAGTTATGTCACCATTTACTCATACGCTGTTAGTTTAAGAAAATATATATTTTTTTAAATGATCATGTTTTTTTCAACACAATGACAGTTCATAATGACCACAGTCTGTCTGTCCTACTATAACAATATAAAAACAAAAAAATGGTTTATATCATACATTTCTGTGAGGAACAGATGGTAATTCACTGCTATTCAGTCGTTATTAAATAAATTAAGTTGTTTTATGTACAACTGCATGATATTCTTGAATGTTTCCTAACCATCGTGATGGGCCCTTGGTCATTATGAACTGTTGCTTTGTGGAAAAAAAATCTACGTGAAGATTTAATCTTTACAATTCACAAAAAATAAAGGATTGCATGACATGAAGTTGAGTTAAAAGATAAGCCTTTAACGTCAGTTAAACAGTTTTTCCTCTGTGGGAAAGATATTCACCAAGAGGAAGTAATGAAATGCAGAGTCTTGGTTTTTAAAACCACATGTGAACATTTGTCTTTTTATATCAGCTTTCTGTTACACTGTTTGCCAAGTAATTTCTTTAATTTACTTTTTCAGTAAATCTTCACATGTTTGAGGATCAGCATCCACAAAGTCTTCATTTGTTTTGTTGCGATGAGAGCAAAGTTAAAACTTTGTCTTTTGTTTATATGCAAAATATAAAAGCTCAATATATCCAGATTGTGGGTTCTTTCAAAGTAACTCAAAATGTATGAGATTATTATCTATTTTTTACACTGTTTTTTTTCTCTTTCTCTTTCATTTATTTTGGAATAAATGGCTATACTGCCACTATGTGGTTAAAGGAATAGCTCACCCAAAAAATAAAATTCTGTCATAATTTACTCACCCTCAAGTTTTTCCAACCCTGTATGATGTTTCTTATTTCTGCTGAACACAAAGGAAGATATTTTGAAGAATGTTTGTAACAATGCAGAGAGAGCAACCATTGACTACCATAGTATTTTCCCCCTACTATGGTAGTCAATGGTTGCTCTATCTGCTTTGTTACAAACATTCTTCAAAATATCTTCTTTTGTGTTCAGCAGAACAAAGAAACTCATACAGTTTGGAACAACTTGAGGGTGAGTAAATGATGACATAAGTTTCATTTTTGGGTGAACTATCCCTTTAAGCTGCCTGGGTTGCACAAGTTTTACTGGAGTGGGAGGAGGGAGTCAGTTCAATAGGGAGGAAGTCAATTTGTTGAGAGATGTACAAATATTCATATCCAGGTGCCTCGGAGCAAATATGGAACCAGCTTCTCAGGAATTATTTTGGTTTTAATATGACGCACATCATCAGAAATCAGCAATAATAAAACATACAAATGCAATCCTGAAAGTTATGGATGATGTGGTCAATGACAAAGAATGAACAAAATTATGAGAAGGAAATCTAATATAATTCTAATATCGCCATTTGAAGGAAAACAATAACATTTAAACATTTTCATCAAAAAAGTATGTAGCACAGTCGTGGTCAGAATTGCTGGCACCGTTGGTAAATATGAGCAAAGAAGGCTGTGAAAATAAATCTGCATGGTTTATCCTTTTATCTTTTATTAAAAAAATGTTTCAGAAAAATCTATTATTGCGTCACAAGCAGTGTAAGGTTGAGACCTTGCAGCTAGATTTAATTATACTAATCCACAAGATAAACTAACATTGGGTAGCCAGAGTAAACCAGTAAACACAGGACAGGAACATGTTACAGCGAAAAACAATGACTGTCAATCAACCAGAGAAACACAAGGGTATTTATTCACAAGATAACAAAGGAGCTGACTGGGGACAGGTGCTGGTGATTAGTTGTCATGGAAATTAACAGCAGTGGTTATGCTAACAAACAAGGCAGGAAAAACAAAGGGAAACAGGAACTGAATACAGGAAGTGAACATAGAAATAATGGTACAGGACATTTCAACTTAAAAGTCCAAAACACAAGACAGGGGAACAACACCAGGATCATGACAAGCGGATTGAATCGGGTTGTTTGTGGGATCATGACAAGCGGACTGAATCAGGTTATTCGTGAGGGACAAAGGGAAAGGGATAATTTATTGAAAAGGACCCTTTAAATTTTTCCCCGCCAGCGTAAAAAAAAAAAAAAAGTTGCCAGTCACCGTTTTTGATCATTTTCACAAAAATGTAATGTCCCATAGAATATTTTGTTGTATGAGCATGCAATATATAGGCTATCAAAAGACCCTCTGCTTTTAAACAACAACAAAAACTGATTTATTCTAGCTTCATGCATTCCTTTTTTATCAACACTTAAATATGGGTAAGTTTCATACAAAAAGCAACATTTTGAACAAAAAGATGAGAAAATCACGTTTTTGTCAAAGACTACATCCAGATCAGATTCAGAATGATGAACAAACACAGAAGGAGTAGATTGAGTCCATCAACACCCCTAATCCTTGCACAGTCCTACAGCTCACCCTGGGTCGACATTTCGTTCAGTAACATTAGGCAGTTTTGATTTATATGTTTAATGTTGATGATCACGTTATTTTACATATGGATCTGCTTACATATGATCGCTTGTTTTTTTTGGATCTTCTTCACCTGTGTTTTAATCAGGAGATTCTGTACTCATTCAGAAGATGTATAATAGCGCCTCCTATATAACAGTGAAAACACAGAAACCCGCGAAATTCCATGTTTGGTGCCAAACTAGCATGTAAATTGAGACCCAAATTTATCTAACTGGTTTCCATCATCTAATGGCTTCGTTTCCACCGAGCGGTACAGTACAGTAAGATTAGGGACGGTAAACCCTAATCTGGCTTGCATTTCCACCGCCAATTTACTTGATAGGCGTAGTGTAGCAATCAACGTTATTCTCGCACGAAAAAGAAAGCGACACAGTAAACAACAATGTATAAGAGTGGACTCCTGCAGATGGTTCCATCTGCAGGGTTGCCAGAAGACTAAAGAAACGTTATCAGAAAGATGGAAGAAAACTGTACATTTCCATTTCCACCCACTGCAACTTATACCAACGACGGAGATAAGTGCAGTTACAATAGCAAAATATGTGGGAGAGCGTTGCTATAAGGTGACTATATTGTATTGCAATAGGGAGCACTTCAAAGTCAATTCCAAATCAAAACTAGTTAGCACACTATTCGTAATAGAGAGGATTTAATGACAAAGGTTATGGTTACACTAAAAATAGTTTCAAAATGGATGTATGAGATGATAAACTTATACAACCCCAAATCAGAAAAAGTTGGGACAGTATGGAAAACGCAAATAAAAAAAAAAAGAAGTGATTTCTAAATTTACTTTGACTTGTATTTCATTGCAGACAATATGAACAAAAAATATTTCATGTTTTGTCTGGTCAACTTCATGTCATTTGTAAATATGCATCCTTTCCTGTCATTCAGACCTGCAACACATTTCAAAAAAAGTTGGGACAGTAAAGCATTTACCACTTTGTAATGTTGCCATTCCTTTTCACAACACTTAAAATACGTTTAGGGACTGAAGACACCAAGTGATGAAGTGTTTCAGGTGTAATTTTGTCCCATTCTTCCTGCAAACAAGTCTTAAGGTGGGCAACAGTACGGGGTCTTCGTTGTCGCATTTTGCACTTCAAAATGCGCCACACATTCTCTATTGGAGACAGGTCGGGACTGCAGGCAGGCCAGTCAAGTACCCGTACCCTCTTCCTCCGCAGCCAGGACTTTGTAATGTGTGCAGAATGTGGTTTTGCATTGTCTTGTTGAAATATGCATGGACGTCCCTGGAAAAGATGTCTTCTTGAAGGCAGAATATTATGCTCCAAAATCTCTATGTACTTTTCAGCATTAATGGTGCCTTCACAGAAGTGCAAGTTACCTTTGCCAAGGGCACTGACACAACCCTATATCATGACAGACCCTGGCTTTTGGACTTGTTGTTGGTAGCAGTCTGGATGATCCTTTTCTTCTTTGGTCCGGAGCACACGGCGTCCATTCCTCCCAAAAAATACCTGAAATACTGATTCATCTGACCACAGTACACGTTTCCACTGTGTGATGGTCCATCACAGATGCCTCCGAGCCCAGAGAAGTCGACGGCTCTTCTGGACACTGTTAACATAGGGCTTCCTTTTTTTGATTTGGGGTTGTACCATTAATCGTACACAGCATAAATAAAATGTTACCTGAGGGATAGATAGATAGAGAGAGAGAGAGAGAGAGAGAGAGAGAGAGAGAGAGAGAGAAAGATTTTAGATTTTTACAATCAATTTATTAAAATGTTTGTTAACATTTATATAATTTTACACACACCTAAAAAATAAAAATAAAAAATAAATAGAAATTACATTAACTCTCTTGCAAAAATAATTTCTTCATCGTCAACTGAACACAGAGCAAAGTTACAACACCACTGAATTTCAAAAGCTTTTATCGTGCCCATCAATTTATGAAAATTAAAATCAATAAGAATTCTAGATTTTACCATATTTTTAAAGACTAGTACAACATCTCGTCCTGACTTCTCTTCTATCTTATTTCTCCTAGTGATATAGACAGCATATTTTGCTTGTCCAACAATAAAATTAACAACATGACATTTGAACTTTTGTTTTGAACTGTAAAAAAAACCCAAAATATAATCTTGCTTTGAAAAACAAATATTAAACGAATCCAAAAAAACACTTAATAAATCAAAAAGAGGATTAAGTCTACTACAGTACATAAAACAATGAAAAATTGTCTCTCGTTCCAGACAAAAAGGACATTTATCACTTACAGTGGGATTTAAAATAGATACAAAAGCATTTACAGCGATAGCTCCATGTAAAATCCTCCATTGCAAATCACCAAGTTTTTTTTAATGGTGGTTTGTAAAGTGCTCTCCAAACAGGTTTAGTTTCAGTGTTGATTCCTAATTTTTCTCTCCATACTGTATCTGTTTTGATACTTAAATTACGTTGATTAATAACTTTCACAGTGCATTTATACAATGTTTTCCCTTCTGCTGTACAAAAATCAATATACTCATTAAATCCACATTTTAACAGGGGGCTATTAAAACAAGATTCTTCTATAACAGGGCAGATTTCAAGATCTGGAAAAAGATCTTTACTATCAGGGATTAAAGTCCCTGCACCAAACTCTTCTAAAAGTGCCTTCTCTTCAACAGTTAAAATTGTAGTTAGTTTATGGAGAACCTTCTGAGCAAAACGTATTGATCTAACTCTTAGAAGGGTAGCAACTTTTTCAGCTTTCAGTAAATTATATCCTGATTCATTTATGATATGTTTTAGCTTAAAAAGCTTACTATTACATAATATTTCTGTTAACCCAGGAACATCTTCTCCTGAAGTATCAAACTTAGCTCCAAATATAACTGGTTCTTCCAACAACCAATAAAGAGAAATTGCTGGTTCCATCCAGCGATGTTTGAAGAGACCCCACACTTTAAACAAATTTTGATAAAAAGGAGGAATTACAGTAAAAGTCAATCTTTTATGATCCATTAAAAACAATGATAAATCTATATCCATATTGCCCACTCTTCTCAAGATGTGTAAAGCCAACGGTCTCCACGCAAGTGAATAAGGTCCCATTACCAGTTTCTGTATGTAATGGAGACGGAAAGTGGCTCTTCTGTTTGCGAGATTTACCAGTCCTTGACCTCCTTCCTCTTTGGGCAAAAACAGAATGCTTTGAGAAGTCCAATGATATTTGTCCCAAAAAAAGTTCACTAGTTCTCTTTGAATATTGACAAGCAGTCCATTCGGAGGATCGACACAAGCAAGTTTATGCCACAATGTAGATGCCACAAGATTATTAATGATAAGAATACGTCCTCTATAAGATATCTGAGGGAGCAACCATTTCCATTTATCCAATCAACCTTTTATTTCTCAATTAGACCTTCCCAATTTTTCTTAATGAAGTTTTCATCTCCTAGATAGACACCAAAGTATTTTTACCCTCCTCTTTTCCAAATCAATCCTCCAGGTAATGCGGGAAGATCTCTACTCCAATTTCCCACAAGTAAAGCTTCACATTTCTTCCAGTTTACTTTGGCAGAGAAAACACATTTAAAATCATTAACTATTTTTTCTAACATAATAACATCATCCTTTCCATTTACAAAAACAATAACATCATCAGCATAAGCGGAAAGATGTAAAGAATTATTACAACCAGGTAAAATCAGACCTGTTAAATGAACTCGTAACTTTTGAAGTAAAGGTTCGATGGCAAGGGAATACAACATGCCAGACATGGCACATCCCTGCCTAACTCCCCTTCTAAACTTTAAACGGAGCACACAAACCACCATTAATCTTAAGAACACTCTCAATGTTACAATACACAGCCTTAATCAGCCTCTAAAGTGTTCCATAAAAAAACAAATGCTCAACTCTGTCGAAGGCTTTCTCTTGATCAAGAGAAATCAGACCAGAGTTAATTCCCAGGAGTTTAGAAGCATCTAAAACATCTTGAATTAAAGCAATATTATCAAAAATAGACCTGTTGGGAATACAATAAGACTGGCCAGAATGTATTAACTTACTTAAAACTTGATTAAGTCTTGTAGCCAAACTTTTAAACAAAATTTTGTATTCTGAACATAAGAGCGAAACAGGGCGCCAATTGCTGATACACTGAAGATCACCTTTCTTAGGTAACAGTGTGATGACTGCTCTCCTGCAGCTTAGAGGTAATAGTCCTCTTTCCAGACTGTCATTAAGAAATGAAGCCAGCGCAAGTTCTGCCAGGAAGACTCAATCGTTACGTCACTAATTACCTGCTCATCTATCCAATCATATCCTTTTCTGTAGCATATAAAGGTAGTAATTACTCATGTCTGAGTTCGCAGATACTGTCGCTTCAGCACCACCATCCTCCCCACCACCACCAAGATGGGACCTTTCCTCCATCCCACCCTACACTACCAGTCGGGCCCTCCTATCATCCTCAACCACCAGATGGGCTCTCCCCTCTACCCCGAAGACTTCAGGATGTTCTCTTCCTCCATCTACCACATCACCACCAGATGGCCTCCTTCCTTACTTCGCGGGGGTGGGCTGCGCCCCTGCCTTCGTCTTCAGGCAGGTGTAACAGTAATGATTCAATCAGTCATGTGGCAGGATAGACCAAAGTCTGAACACCTCACAGCCCTCGTGACTTGTCTAATCAAATCATACTTAAACAAAGGGCCTGTGTGTTACGCTGATTAGATCCGAACCACATCATGTGGCCACAAGAGATTGGAGCGTTGAACTCTTTGGGCGTCAGCCTTCCCCTCTATAAAAACTAGAACAGACCATCAGCTCTTTGCATTCTCGCCACCACAAGGAACGGACCTCTTGGCATTTAGCCATGGAGGGGAAGACCATCCCTGGTCTTCCCAACCCTGAGAGAAGGCCTCCCCGCACGGAGAGAGAAACCAGCAGACTTCTGGACTTTCCTAAACTTCAAAGAAGTTCACCTGGGACTCACAAATCCTTAGCGAACTTCCCCGACGATTCGAACTCAGACACTTACACGAGAAGCCGTAGTAATGCAAGTATTCTATTTCACAATCAAACTGCTTGAAAAAGGTTGTCTGAATTATGAATTTATATGAATTTCTTGTGGGCTCTTGCGAAAAGACTGAAGCTGTCTCTCTCTCTCTGTCTGTCTCTCTCTCTCTCTGTCTGTCTCTCTCTCTCTCTCTCTCTCTCTCTCTCGTTAATTCTTCTTCCCTTTTTATTATTCGTTAAGTTTCATGTTTCCTTGTTTGTACCATATTGTTTGTTTTCTCCTACATATATATGCATATTTCCCCGTATGAATCGTAGCTTTGTAAACTGTAGTTGTTTTATTAAAACCCAATAATTGCATTACATTGAATCCGTATTGTTTTGCTCACAAATCTCAAAGTCACTGAAGCGTAAGATCTAAGCTACCCATTTAAGCTTGATTTTCATGTATTACTACTTTAGTAATACAAATTGTGCAAACATAAGAGATATTATTTGTCCTGATCAAACAGATCAATGTTTCTTAAGGTTTGTAAGATTGATAATTGATGAAGAAATCAATTTGGATAATGGTTACTTTTAAATGATTAAAGGTTCCGTTATACGTTAATTTTTCTGTTCAACAAGCTAATAATATTCATAAACTCATGAATATTCATACCATTTGAATTAATTATTCCCCAAAACTCATTGTTGCTACACAGGATACGCAGATTCCGTACCCTCGGAATGCGAATTACGAATGGGGCCTATGCCAAAGAACTTGATTGCTTGCTGAGCTCCTAAATAAATGTTATTGTTACAGCATTAATTCTCCCGAGTCTTTCTGGTAGAACTGTCAGCAGATCCTCTCCTATGACGGGCCATAGAGTCTTGTAAAACTCAACAGGTAACCTGTCAATTCCTGGAGATTTACCATTTTCCATGCTCATCATGGCAGTATAAAGCTCTTTTAGTGACAGAGTCTGTTAGTTCATTGTTGGACTCTTCATCTACCTTTGGCAGTCCTTGAAAGAAACTATCAGCATCTGCACCCCATTCCCTCAGTTCAGATTTATAAAGGTCTGAGAAAAAATCTACAGCACGACTACGTATGTCAGCAGGCTCAGTTAGTTCTTGCCCTGTAGCTGAACGTAACGTGTGCATCATTTTACTTTTACCTTTTTTCATTTCTAAATTAAAAAAGAATTTTGAGGGAGCATCCATTTGTGTCACAGTTTGGAACCGTGAACGGACTAAAGCTCCCTGTGCTTTAACTCCCAACAGGTCTAACAAAATGGCTTTTTTTTTCAGAAAAATAATTTGTGTTTCTAGAGTCTTCATTAACTGGGCTATGTCTCGAGTAACATTTACAGTGTACTTTTGACAAAAGTCTTTTATAAGAACTTTTCCACAGTCCCACCATTGCAGTAAAGAAGTGTAGAAATGCTTTTGCTGCTTAAAAGTTTCCCAAAAAAAATTAAAGTTATCTATAAATTGTTTATCATTTAACAATGAAGTATTAAAAGTCCAGTATGCACTTTTATATTTAACATACTTGGTTAAAACACTGCACATAACTAAACTGTGATCAGAAAATCCCATTGGAATAATTTTACAAAATTTAAAAAGATTACGTTGGTTACGATGTTCAGTACTATGAGCCCAAGTATGCTGTCTAACATCTTCACTCATACTTCTAAACACATCACATAAATCATGATTTTCAATGAGCTGTATAAGTATTTTCTGAGAAGCAGCGTGTGGTTCTAAATGATTCCTATCCAACTTGTCGTTAGCAGTACAATTAAAATCTCCACCTAAAAATAACATGTCTTCTGGATTTAACTCTTTCAAAACAGCATCCACCTTATCTAAGAAAATAACTCTTTCTAACCCTTTTGTAGGTGCATATAAATTTAAAAGCACCATTGTGATTTTCTCAAATTTCACTTTGATCTTTAAAAATCGACCACCAATTATTTCCTCAACTTCACAAGACAAAGGTAAAAAATGCTTTGAAAACAAAACAGCCACACCTCCACTAGTAGAAGATTTGTGACTCAGGACAATCTGTCCATCCCATTCTCTTCTCCAGTCAGTCTCATTTTTAAAATCACTATGTGTTTCTTGCAGAAACAGAAAATCAATTTGCTTTTGTCTACAAGACTCAAATAGCATAATTCTTTTATGACCATCTCTGGAACCATTTAAGTTTAAAGTTCCGATTTTAAAATTTGTCATATTTATTTTAAAGACCAGAACAAAAACTTAATTATAAGATTTTTAGAAGTTGACAAGCTCTTCATCTTTAGTATTGTTTTTTTTTTTTTTTTAAGTTTGTTCACAAGTAATCTAAGACGATAAATCTCCACATCTTGAAAAGCTCCCTCTTTCATTAAAAACCTCACATCATTGATGAATTGTTTATGGTCAGGGAAAAAATCTTCAACTTGCACTCCTTTCAATCCCTTTGTCTCTTGCAGAAATTTACTAATGTCATCAGCTCTATACAAACAGATCAAGTTATCATTTTGAAAACTTATAGACGGATTTGAACACTGAGACACATTTGAATCAGATGAATCTCCATCACTGTCAGATTCCACATTCTCGCTACCCCCCTCATCTTTCTTTACTTGCTTAAAAGCTTTTCCACTGCTTTTTTTCTTTCTCTTAACTGGTATTTTAAAGACAGATTTGGCTTCCTTCTCAAAATCAACATTGTCTTCCACATCAATTCCGTCAGCCACACAAACGTTTTCAGCATGTTTAGTCTGTTCCTCAGACATCGAAGACTGTTCATCGAGACTTTTACTAGGCTCGGTAACAGTCTCAGTTGTATCGGGGTTATTCTCGACAGCCGCAACTGCGATCGGCCCGAGCTCAATCTCACCGGCCTCGACCACACACATGTCAATTTCAATGTTCGCGATCTCAGCCGTGGGAACAACAGAAGCGCCCTGTCCCGTGCTAGTGCTCGCACCTGCACTGTCTTTTTTTTTTTGGACAATCTCGAACTAAGTGTCCGATCTTACCACAACTAAAACATTTAATTGTCGTGTCAGATGTTGCAAACACTGTGTAATCGAACCCATCAATTTTGAATTTAAAAACCAGATCAATCTCATCAATTTCATTTTTTAGCACCATGAAAACCTGTCTTCTGAACGAGACTAGATGCTTCACTAAAGGTAACTTGCACCCGAGAGGGATTTTCTTTATAGGGGAAACCAGTTTTCCATACCTAGATAACTCTTGCACCAGTATTTCATCTTTGATAAACGGAGGTACGTTGGACAGTATGACTTTTTGGGACGGGGTACTCAAAGGTAAAACCGTCACGAGTGAACCATTCAACACAACGCCACTCTGGACAATGTAATTTGCCTTTTCAACCGTTTTTAAAAAAATAACAATTGCACTGTTCATACGCGATGCCGAGACAATATGATCATGTCCCACAATCTCTCCCACCGCTAAACAACACTGCTCCACATTCATTTTAGACTCCACCTTCACTCCATGGCGGCGGGTTAAATCTTTAAAACTCATTGTGTTTTGGTTCGTCATGCCTCCCAGCACAACGCTGGTTGCAGACGTTTAAACACCTTTAAACTTTGATCGAACGAACAAGTTCAGCACATAAAAACAAACACACACAAAGATAGAAGATAGAAAAGTTTTTTAGCACTCAGCCACAAACGCACTCACCCTCACCACACTCCGTTCACTCCCAGCATGCACTCAGAGAGAGAAAGAGAAAGAGAAAGAGAGTGGGGGAGAGAGAGAGGAAGAGAGCAAAGAAGAGAAGCCCCTAATGACCTCAAGAGCCAGAGAGTAAGAGCCAGAGAAAAAGAGAAAGAGCCACAGTTCCAATCCTCTTTTATCTATTCCCTTGACCATGTGACTGAAACCAAATGTATTCTTTCTAAATGACCAATCAGACCAAACTCGAACATGACATTCAAACTGACCAATCAGACCAAACTTCCCCCACTGTAAAGGTGTGGCACCCCATGTGGCCTACAGGCCTGTCTTTTGTCTTCCAGATGGCCCTTCTGATAAGCAAATGGGGGTTGACAACAGTAAAGAAAATTTCTTTGTTGGATTTCAAATATCAGATATCTTTGATTATTTTCAATTCCTTCAAATGGAGGACATACAACAGAGTTTGTTCATGCTTCTCGGCATGTGAATGTTGTCAAAAGAAGAAGACAAGCTTTGTTCGAGCCAAGGCTGCAGGCTGCAAGGAAAAACACAGCCGAAAAAGCAAGCACAAGTGAAGATTCTCTGTCAACCAATTAAACCCCCTTTAGGTACCGGACTACTGTGCTAGGTACCCCAATGGAAGGGTCCCTAAAAAGTGGTACGGTATGGTTTGGGATTTTGGTACCTTTCACAACTGTCAATCAAACGGACTGTGTACCGTACTGTACCGTATAGTACCGTACACTGTAAAAAATTGCAAGTGCTTTCAACTAATTATTATTTAGTACTAGTTCCACAGATGTTTTACGTTCACTCGATTTCACTCTACAAATTGTTACCTGAATTAATATTTTTTAATCGGCTCAAACTTCACTTCAACTTTAAAATGTACGTTTTCTCAATTATTTTTAAAGTTACTTGAATTAATATTTTTTAGTTGGCTCAAATTTGACTTTAACTTTAAAATTTACTTTTACTAGGGGTGTAACGGTACACAAAATGTCTCGGTTATATATGGTAACCCTCGTTCCCTGAAGGAGGGAACAGACACGTACGTCGGATGTCACGACGAATTGGGATCACTTCAGGGAGCCCCTATCAGCTTCGAGATCGGAATGGGGCAATGGCCATTGGCGTGCAAGATTTGCATCTCGTGCTCCGCGCTGCGGGTATAAACAAGAAGCGAGAGCAGCACACTATTGTTTTTCACTGAGGAGCCGAACCAGTGACTGGGCCATGCAGTGATGGTACAGCAACTGTGGCGACGGGATGTACATCTCCGTTCCCTCCTTCAGGGAACGAGGGTTACCACATCCGACTGCCGCGG
This sequence comes from Gobio occitaniae, assembly GCA_033150135.1. NCBI lineage: Eukaryota > Metazoa > Chordata > Actinopteri > Cypriniformes > Gobionidae > Gobio > Gobio occitaniae. The sequence continues at coordinate 139,620 of JARQWZ010002286.1, read as the reverse complement.
GTTGCGGAGGACTCAACAGGGTTCGCCGTTTTCTGGGGAACTCGACTGGAGCATATAAGCGCACGTATCCGTTCCATAAGGAAGGGATTGGCGCAGCAAGCCGACACTTAGAACGGACACTTTGGTGTTACTGACTATCGGAAGTGAGCACACAGGAAGATACCGGCTCTACACGGAGGCTATAAAATCGAGCGAACGTGTTAGGTGTCGCCCAGCCCGCAGCTCTACAAATATCTGTCAGCGAGGCGCCACGAGCCAATGCCCAGGAAGAAGCTACACCCCTGGTGGAGTGGGCTCTTAACCCGAGCGGGCAGGGCACGTCTTGGGTTTCATACGCCAAGACGATGGTATCCACTATCCAGTGGGCCATCCTCTGCTTGGAGACAGCCTTTCCCTTCTGCTGGCCTCCGTAACAGACGAAGAGCGGGGCAGAGAAAAGCTAGGGCTTGGTCGGCCTCCTCCAAAGGCAGCCCTTGCAGGCTCACCACCTGGTCCCGGAAGGGAGTGGTGAGAACCTTAGGGCACGTATCCGGGCCGGGGTCTCAGGATTTCATGAGAGTTACCGGGCCCGAATTCCAGGCACGATTTGTCGACCGAAAATGCCTGCAGGTCCCCTACCCTCTTGATGGAGGCCAATGCAAAGGCTGAAAGGGCGCTCTCTGCAGTGCGGTTAGCACCAGAGTTAAGTCCCAAGAGGGTATAGAGGGAGGGCGAGGCGGATTTAGTCTCCTCGCCCCCCTCAGGAACCTGACGATCAGATCGTGCTTACCTAAGGACTTTCCATCAACCATGTCATGATTAGCAGCAATAGCGGCAACATAAACTTTGAGGGTGGAGGGAGACAGCCTTCGCTCCAACCTGTAGGAAGGAAAGCACAGAACTGATCGAACATCTTCGGGGGTCTTCTTGGCGAGAAGAGCACCAATCGATGAACAGGTTCCACTTCAACGCATAGAGCTGTCTCATAGAGGGCATATGCCATATGCCTCAGGAGCCTCTGAAAATGTTTCATTGGAACTGCTGTCCTGCGTTTGAATGAATTCACACAGTTCAACACAGACTGGACGCACTCCTCTGTGAGGCGTGCAGTCAGGGCGACCGAATCTCCATACCGAGAAAAAAGATCCTCTGCGCGGGCAGAGTTTGCTCTTCTCCCAGTTGACCCGAACGCCCAACTGGCTGAGGTGACTGAGCACCATGTCCCTGTGTTCGCACAACTGCTCTCGTGACTGTGAAAGAATCAGGCAGTCGTCAAGGTAGTTGAGAATGCGAACACCACGCTCTCTAATTGGGAGCAATGGCCGCCTCCGTGACTTTTGTGAAGACACGGGGTGACAGGGACAGTCCGAAGGGCAGGACTTTGTACTGATATGCTCGTCCGTCGAAAGCAAAGCGTAGGAATGGTCTGTGTCAAGGGAGAATCGAGACATGAAAGTACGCGTCCTTCAGGTCGATCGCTGCAAACCAATATTGGGGACGGAGGCACCTGAAAATAAGTTTCTGCGTTACCATTCTGAACGGCAGCCTGTGAAGGGACCAGTTCAGGAATCGCAGATCCAAGATCGGCCGTAACCCACCGCCTTTCTTGGGTACAATGAAGTACGGGCTGTAAAAGCCGGTCTTAATTTCGCTGGAGGGACCGGCTCTATCGCGTCCTTCGCCAGTAGGACTGCGATCTCCGCCTGAAGGACAGGGGCGCCCTCCTTCGGCACGGAGGTAAAGTGAACACCCCTGAACTTGGGGGAACACCGGGCGAACTGAATCGCATAGCCGAGTCTGATGGTACGGATGAGCCAGCGAGACGGGCTGGGAAGCGCTAGCCAGGCTCCCAGCGACCGTGCAAGTGGGACCAACGGCACCACAGATGTACCCGCAGCGGGACAATGCCATGTCACCCTCAGGTGCCTCTCCTATCACCAGATGGGGGTGCCGGCTGTCGGGACGCACACAAGCTGCCTCCCCACATTTGGCCGACCCCTCAGCGGAAGCAGGTAAGTGTTGCACAGCACGCTCAGACCCCACTTGGGGCCGCTCCCATGCCGTCCGCGTCGGGTCCCTGCAAGCTGCTTCGCTGCCACACGATGGATGCGTGTTTCTAATTCTGAAATCTTCTCCGTCAGCCTAACTATCTCCTTACATTTATCACATGTGAAGCCCTATTCGCCAGCGGAGAAGCCTATACTGAACATGCAGCATGCAGAGCAAGTGACAATGACAAGAGATGACATGACTTACCGTGTTTGTTGATTAATCCAATTTACCACAATTGTTTGCTGGACACTATTTACTAATCCAACTAATGAACTCAGAAAACAGGAGACCCGGGTGCAGAGATGACAAGCTAACAGGCTAGCGAGATGCTAACGTGTGATGGTGATTTAGATTAAAAGCTAGCGATATCAAATTTAACGTGATAGGCAATATTTAAACAATGTATGGTGATGAGTAAATGACAGATTGGTTTCTCGGGGCGGGTCGCGCTAGTTCTCAGCATCCCGTCCCGGTGCCTTTCTTCCCGGAGGTGCATGAGGAGCTCACTAGGTCGTGAACGACACCTTTCAGTGCCAGAAACAGACCTGGTGGCTCCTCCCTCCTCACTACCCTTGACGGCGGGCAAGCCAAGGGTTACGTGGGAATCCCACCAGTTGAGTGAGCCGTCGCGATGCAACTGTGTCCGGCGACCGCCTCCAACTGGCGCGGTGACCCACGTCTCCCATCCAAGGCCTGTAGGTTCTCTTCCAGTCTGACTGCGAATGCCTACAGGTCCTGCGGACAGGCCGCGTCCGCCTTGCATGCCATGTCGTTGCTCCTGGTGCACCAGGCCCAGGCATTAATGGACATGCACGAGGGTAGTCCTGGCCAGAGCTCCTCTGGTAGCTCCGGACGGAGACGGACCTCGCCCTCCGGGCGACGAAAATCACGATGTCCACATTAGTGGTCCAGGAGTGACATCTCTGGCTCAACCTGGCCGACATGAGGGAGACCGACAAGTACTGGAGCCTGGACTCCCCCGTCTCCTCGGCCGGGTTGTTCGGCGACGCCTCGAGAGCTTTGCCCAGCAGTTCTTGGCTGCCCAGAAGCAGACAGAGGCCATTAAACACATCCTGCCCCGGCGGTCAGCTGCTGCCTCCACCCCACCGCCAGCCGCAGCATCTCTGCCTGCTCGTCGCCGAGGACGTCCGCCCGCCGCCGCCCCCTCTCCCGCCCCAGCCCAGCAGCAGCCTCCACCCGGGCGTGGAGCTGGCCGTGGGAAGGACGTTCAACCCGCTCAGGCAGCTGCCAAGCCGGGTGGCAAGCGCCGTTGTAAGAGACCCTGAGACGGGCCACCCAGAGAAGGAGGAAACTGCTCTTCTGCTCTTCATGCTCACCACATCTGGTATGTGGTGAGCATGCTTTCAAACATCCAGCCACACATACTAAAGTAAGAGTCAGTCAGGGACAGTAGTAGCAAAGCATGAAAACAAAGTATTGCTACTTCATATATCTTATTTTTACTGCATTTTGTAAGCCTGCAATGGTAAAGTCCTATAAACAGATTTCTGGATACTATGTAGTTCAATCCTTGTTTAATGTGTTTTTGTGAGTATAATATGTCAGGCCAATGATATTTTTTTTTACATTGTAAAACCATTTAATATTGTAACTTCATGATTTTACTGAAATCACAATAAACCTGTGATGGAAAATCTTTTCTACAATAGTAAGTAATGTTACTATTGATTCTGACTGGTTTGTTTACATCTTTGATTGTTCATCTTACTTGGTGGCTCAGACCACACCCCAATGCATATTTCCTGCCTTCAATTTCTACCTCTGGTGCAGCTTCATCAGCTATGTAGCTTATGGGTGCATCAGTCATCTCCCTCAGTAGACCATGTACTCATGTCCCTAACTCTTTCCTATAACAATACATGCTGGTGAGTATTGTCATGTGACAGTACACAGAAATATATTCAGAACAGTGTGATGGCACATAATGGTGTTGATGTAGAATACATGGAAAGTTGTATGTGTGTATGTGTGTGGGGGGGGGAGGGGCGTACTTATTATGAACGCAACTGGACATGATGGGTTTCCGCTTGCGGTTGACTTTGGCCTTAGCTGCCACCACACTACTCACAGGTTGTCTGTCATTTTTTTACCCCTGGCTTTGTGCCATTGCTGGGGCTGGCTTGTGGAGGAGATGTCATCACTTCTGGCACGGCACAGGTCCAGTGTGTGCATCAGGCCCACAATATGAGAGCAAAACCCTGGTGAACTAAATTAAGAAGAATTACAGAAGTAGCATTAGTTATTAATGTTATTAGTTATGTTCTCAGTATTAGCTGTTTTCAGAATCAGAATGTTTTATATCCATTGTTGAACATAATTCACAACTAGGAAATAGCTTTGGCTTAGTTAAAGGTGCACAACAGATAATAAAATAAAATGGATATCTGAATGCTTTATATTTAGTTTTATCTATTTAATTGTATTATTTTATCTGTTATGCACCTTTTAAGCCAAAGCAATTTTCTATTGGTGAATTCTGTTCATCAACAACGGAAATAAACATTCTGATTCTGTTTCTCAAAACGGCTATTCTCAAAACAACAGAAATGTTAGTTAGCTTTGAATGGCTTTGATGCACATGTAAGTATAGCTAGCTAACATACCCTTGTATTTGAACAAAATAGCTACTCGCGATAGACAATAATAGACCATAACATATGAAAGAGAACTTACCCGGCAGTGCAAGAGCATGACTGGTCCACAAGGCTGTGCTGGTTGCATTTGATTTGAGGTACAGGTCATGGGGTTTCTCGGATTTCGCTTGAGACCGGTAAGCATTAGCCTCGATAGTAGTCGTGTCTCCTTCATTAAGTATTTTTATATTTTGAATATATCCCTCCACTGCATACTTTAACCCCTTTTGCCTCGATCTGGAGGATATCGAGGAGGTATTGTTCCAAAAAAGGTCACTGACACGCACAGGTATACCTCTTCCCGTCATAGCAATCTGTTGCGCTGGTCGTGTTTGACCATTTGTTTGTCGGACGAGCAACAGTAACTAAGGGGGACGGGGCTCGGCGAAAGGCCAATTGGCCAGAGGAGAACTGGCACCCCGACTGAGCCTGGTTTCTCCCAAGGTTTATTTTTCTCCATTAGGTCACCTGATGGGGTTTTGGTTTCCTTGCCACTGTTGCCTCTGGCTTGGCTTGCTCAGTTGCTCAGTCTAAATTTTTCAACTAAATATCCAAATAAATCTAATTATTAAACTAACTTAACCATATAAACTAAATTACTGATCTAATTACTGATCTAAAGCCCACACTGTCACTGTATGATAATTGAAATGAACTGATGACATAACTGTTTTCTCCAGAATGGCTAGACGGCTGAATAAAATTATGCTGCATTATTTTCCTGTTTAACACTGTAAAGCTGCTTTGAAATAATCTGCATTGTTAAAAACGCTATATAAATAAAGTTGACTTGACTTGACTTGACTCTATGGATCCCCTAAAGAAGCCTTGGCCACCCCGTGAATAAAAGTCTAGTTCTGCCACTGCTAAGTAGATCGTAAAAACGATCGCATGAATCATATTACACTTACGGGCCGTTTCCCAAAACCATCGTAACTACGAGGGCTCTGGAGTAATTGTAACTCCCTAAGTGCATCGTAAGCAGACAGAGCTACGAGGTCCCCTGCAGGACAACTGGCGAATTGCACCTAAACTTTACTCCTGTCCAACGTGACTTGTTTTGATGTAGGTATACTTCTTTATAAATGTTTGCCTTTTTTAAATTGATTTCAAAGTTGGCTTAGATCCACAATTTTTCACCACACAGAACTCTTTTGTGTTTAAATCTTTTTATTTGGTATTTCAGCAGAAGATCATTTGTAACTTCCTACTCTCTGACTTATTTTTGATTAAAGTAGACTCTCTCCTTAAATCTTTTGATTTAATTAGTCATAGAAAACATTTTCTGTATTTAATCTTTTGATATGGTTAGTTTGCTTTTTTACTGTTTTTGTTTAATAATTAGTACCTTTTTTATTGTTTTATTTCCATTTTTTTTTTACATGATATACATTTTGCCACATATAGCAATATGCCTTTTATTGGCTGTTAGGTATAAAATACTACATTTGTATTTTTTATCAGAGCAGTAAATGCAAAGGGACTGTTGTGGTGGTAATACAAATAAGTGTAATTTAATTACCATTTCCAGATGGTAAATGTGTGTGTGTGTTCAGTGTGTGCTTTTGTTTTTGTTATTTGAACCCTTTTGTATTTAATGTTTAGCATTGCTTATATAGACACATTCACTATTTGTATTCATAGGCTTTAATTTACACAGTTTTGAGGACAACATCACAAATGAAATAACATTAAAAAACATAACATAATAACATAAAAATAAATAAAAAATAAGGTGTTTACAGTTTCCATATGAGTAAAGTGTCATATATGCTATATGTTGTTGAATTAAATATCGTTTAAATCAGTAACTGCTTTGAAATGCATACTGTTAACAAAATCATTGTTGAAACATTTGCATTTAGCCTACTGTATACATAAAAACAATAATACAAACACAACAAATATATAAACACAACAGTACAAGGTGATTTCTGGTTACAAGGCTTAAATCTTGACATTTGTAATACATATGCTGAAATGTCTTTTCTGTTTGCTGATCTGATGTTTACTACTGTAATAAATATGAATGTAACTTTTTAATAAGCAGGGGAAATTCACGACTTGAGACAAATAACCATTTACATGCTTAGGATATTTGCATTGTAATAATAGGGAGACTTAAGATATAAAATTGTGTCTCCTTCCTTAGGCAATGTTTTCTCAGTAAAATCGACTCGGTTATTAACATAACCTCGGTTCCCTGAGAGTAGGGAACGAGTCTTGCGTTAGCATAACGCAGGGGGTACTCCGTATTTCCTCGAGACTGAAGTCAATTTTATCCTTAAAATTTTCCATGTAAAACGGAAACGCAGTGTAGCTGAACAGTACACCTAGCAGAGCGCAGGTGCGCGCTGATTGGCTGTGCTGCTGCAACTGCAGGCAACCTATGGCGAGGTGACGGCACGGGGGAAGCCAATGAGATGTCTTCTTTGTTCCCGCCCGCAAAGCCCACCTGAATTTGCATAGCGAGCCTATAAAAGGCCCTGCCGCGCCATAGGGACTCAGTTCATAAAATCAACTGAAGAGGTTATGTTAATAACCGAGTCGTTCCCTTTCGAGAGAGTCACTCGTCTTGCGTTAGCATAACACAGGGGGACCGTTGTAAAACGCCGTGCGTGCAGATCTCCTTAGCCAGGGCGTAAGCCCTAACCGACTAGGGAGAATGAGCCCCTAAAAGCCGACCATAGTGGGCTTTCTAGGGGGTAATTGTGCATATGCTGGCCAGACATAGTCGGGCCTTTTAGAATGTAACCAGACCGTGTCGGGCTATATGATGCTTATGAATACATAAAGGGTGAGACCCTTACTATGTAGAAAACACACCTGCTTGCAAGGTGGGGACATCTAGGTTATAGAATCTGATAAACGTGGACGGAGAGGCCCAGCCTGCCGCCACGCAGATATCTTCTAACGGTATGCCATTAGACCAGGCCCATGACGAGGCCATGCCTCTCGTGGAATGAGCTCTGACGCCTATAGGTCAGACGAGACCTTTGGCTTGATAAGCCAGCGCGATAGCGTCTACTATCCATCGTGATAATCTCTGCTTCGTGACCGGGCTTCCTTTAGTGCGGCAGTGATCACCTGTGCTCTGAATGGAGTGGAAAGCACTTTAGGTACATATCCATGCCTTGGTTTGAGGATGACTTTGGAGTGGAAGCGCTCGTTGAGAGGGCGTGTAGGTCGCCTATTCTCTTCACGGACGCGAGAGCCAGCAGAAACGCAGCTTTGAGTGAAAGGTGCTTTATGCTTGCTGACTATAGCTGTTCGAACGGGGGCTCCTTCATTGCTTGTAGGACTATAGAGAGATCCCATACAGGAACTGTGAGGGGGCGGGGCGGGTTAAGCCTTCTGGCTCCCTTAAGGAAGCGCACTATGAGATCGCACTTTCCTAATGACTGCCCCGCCACCTGCCTGTGATACGCTGCTATTGCAGCCACGTATACTTTGAGCATGGAGGGGGAACGACCCGCGTCCAACAGCTCTTGTAAAAACCGGAGCACTTCTGTGACCTCACATGTATGTGGGTCCAGGTCCCGTGTCTCACACCAGTTTGAGAAAACCGACCATTTCAGTGCGTATAGCCGCCTAGTTGTCGGGGCTCTGGCCTCTGAAATGGTGTTCAGTATTTCGACCGGGAGGTTCCCGGGTAGCCATTGATGGCCCATGCATGAAGGGCCCATAAATCCGGTCTGGGGTGCCAGATCTTCCCCTTCGCCTGACTGAGGAGGTCTTTCCTCAGTGGTATCGGCCATGGGGCTGCATCCAGCATCTGGGTCAGATCCGCATACCATAACTGGCTCCTCCACAGTGGAGCTATCAATAGTATTGCATGTTTCCCCTCCGCGATTCTCCTGATTACCTGAGGTAACAGTGCGATCGGGGAAAATGCATACAGAGGGAGGCTGGGCCATTCGTGGGCTAGCGCATCTCTGTCCTTGGAGAAATATGTCGGGCAGTGGGTGTTGTCTTTCGAAGCGAAAAGGTCTATTTCCGCCTTCCCGAAGACACTCCATATCAACTGAACCGTTTGTGGGTGAAGTGACCATTCCCCTGGGGGAACATTGTTCCTGGATAACATATCCGGCCCCTGGTTCAGAATTCCCTGCACGTGCGCTGCTCTCAATGAGCTCAGGTTGTGTGCTGCCCATATCAAGAGGCGTTCTGCCATGATATGCAGGCTGCAGGAGTTTAGAGTTTATAAATGAGACTACTGTCATGCTGTCCGAGCGGACCAGGACATGTTGTCCCTTTAAGAGTGGAAGGAAAGCTTTGAGTGCTAAAATCACCGCTCTCATCTCTAGACAGTTTATGTGTAGCCTCTTCTCCTCTGCTGACCACAGGCCGGAGAGCGGCTTGCCCTGATGTAGGGCACCCCAACCTAAGTTGGATGCGTCTGTCGAGACTACTTTCCATCTCGTGGTGGCGTCTGCGCTCCCCCCTGACTGGTACCAGTCCTCCACTAGCCAAGGGGCCAGGGCTCTGATGCAGCCGTGGTTCACCTTGATGTTCAGCCGGCCTGCATGCCATGCCCAGGTCGGGACACGGTACTTCAGCCAGCGCTGTAAGGGGCGCATGCGCAGCAAGCCCAGCTTGAGCACAGCTGATGCAGAAGCCATCTGGCCTAGCATCCTCTGTGACTTCTTGAAAAGGACGTACGAGCCCGTCTTGAACGAAGCTGCCAGACTCTGAATGGCGCGCGCTCGACGTGACGTCAGCTGTGCTCTCATTAGTATAGAGTCTATGTGCACTCCCAGAAAACATGTATTCTGGGACCGGGATAGCACACTTTTTTCCGTATTGATCCTGAGACCCAGGCCTTTCAAGTGGCTGAGGAGCCAGAATCTGTGCAAATCACAGTTCCGAAAGGCAGAACTGTGTATTGATAAGTCTGTCCCTCGAAGGCGAATCTCAAGAATGGCCTGTGATCGTATTCCTTCTCCTTCGCGCCGTCCACAGTGGAGAGCGCTGGGGAGAAGGAAGACTTGGCGCGAACTAAAAATGGCGCCTTCCAAGCTTTGGTAAGCTCTTCGTGAACTTCCGGGAAGAAGGGCGCGGGTCTTTGAGGGCATGACTGGCGACGACCTTGAAGGAATCACTCATCCAATCTGCTCCTCGCAGGCTCCTGAGGGTGGGACCTCGAGAGCACGCGCTCCAGCTCCGCGTCGACGCTTGCCCTGACACTTGTGGCGGCCTCTGTCGAAGCGGTGTGCTCCGAGGCAGAATCCGATCACTCGCTGGTTGAAGCTGGTTGGGAAGCGTCGCTGGTTTCCTCCTCTTGGTCCTGACGGGGTCCGCCAAAGGAGACCGAACAGACCATAGGAATGGACGGCCGCTGTTCCTCCTGTGTGGACGTAACAGGAGGGTGTGCTGCACGTGGGGAAGGGTCCAGTGTGCGAGCACATGGCTGTTCCGGCTGTCTCTGGTCGCTGCGCTTTTTACTGCGCGGAGCCGAAAAGAGTGCAGGCGGAGCGGGGTTGTCTTCGAAAATGGCAAGCCGAGCCCGCAGGCCGGGTCTTCAGTGCCATTTTGTCACACTCTGGGCAGCCGCCCTGGTAGAGTGCCGCCAGGGCGTGGTCTCGGCCGAGGCACGCCGGGCAGATGATATGAAGGTCCCCGCTTGACAGAGGGCTTCTGCACGAAGCGCAACGAGACTTTTGTAACAACGCTTGTGAAGTGGAGATAAAAGGATATAGAACGCCGGATAGTGTTGCTGGAACACAGCGTCTGAAGGCGGATGGCTCCGACGTCCTCAGAAGATGCTCGGGTTCCGCTAAGGTGCTTCTTCAACGGCGACTTCAGGTCCGGAGATCAGCGAAGTGAAGAGTCGCTGAAGGAGATTTGAACTGAGTCCATATGGCGAGGCAGGGCCTTTTATAGGCTCGATATGCAAATTCAGGTGGGCTTTGCGGGCGGGAACAAAGAAGACATCTCGTTGGCTTCCCCCGCGCAGCCACCTCACCATAGGTTGCCTGCAGTTGCAGCAGCACAGCCAATCAGCACGCACCTGCGCTCTGCTAGGTGTACTGTGCAGCTACACTGCGTTTTACATGGAAAATTTTCTCGAGGAAATACGGAGTACCCCCTGCGTTATGCTAATGCAAGACGAGTGACTCTCTCGAAAGGGAACATATAATTTCCTATTAATTCAATAGAACGTGTGAGCTTACTAGGGAATACCAATATGGCGGTACGGTGGCTTCACTGTTCGTCATGTGCAATCCAGTTCTCTATATAGATCAGTGGCCGGGACTTAATTTTGACCATCAGGCATCACGTAGGATGAAATAACTTTTTTTAAATAATGAAAAAATACAGTATATATATTTTAAAATCTGATTAATAAGACATAATTAACAGATTAATCGACTGTCAAAATAATCATTAGTTGCAGCCTTAGTTACAACTCTCTGATCCTGGGTCTGCAGTCCATCATAAACATATATAGCTATATATATACGTATATGCCTCATTAGTGACTGTTTCTATGGGCTGCTATATGTTAGCAACCCGCAATTTTCGAACGGTCAAAGCCGGTCTTGAACACGCATTGTGAACATTTCAAAAGTTGCATGTGCGTCTGTTATACATGTATGAATATCTATATCTGCAATAGACTGAAGCAGATGATTTTATACAGGAATCTAGATTTAATTTATCATAAATGGTAGATTTTTCTGCATGCTACAAAATATTGGTTAAAGATCTTAACATTATCTTAACATCATCAATATTGTTGTTCATCAGAGAACCATACAGACAGATTGCTGAGCTTTTAATGAAAGGCTGTGCAGTTTTTTTTTTTTTTTTTTATGCTAGTGATGACAGCATCTGAAGTTTTGACGCGTGTGTTGACCTTAAAATATGAGGCGCCACGTAGTAAAACAGTGGCGCGTCGACGTGCCTGGAGAGGTCGAATGAGGGATCTACGTATCTATGCCATCCATCTGAAAATGGAAGTCAATCACGGAAAGTTGTTAAACTTTATTTTATTCATATAAAGTTTATTTTATTTCGATGTATGATTTTGTTTTATTACCATTTATTATTCCACTTCCACCTCCGTGATATTTCAGTCCGATTCGGTATACCGACATATACATATATACATATACATGACATCGCAGATAAATTAAACTGTTATTAACTTAAATAATCTGAGGCACTTCATTTAAGGTGACCAGATTTCTGAAATGGAAACCGGGGACATTTCCTATTTGAGTGGTCAAAATATCACTAAAATCTCATTTGTTATTATCCTTTAAATAAAAAACAGGGACAATACATTTTTGAATGTTTTTTTGCTGTTTGTTTTAGTTGTGGGCTCCCTATATTATTATTAACATTAGGCCTAATAATTATTATGATTTAGTTTGATTATTAGGATTTTTGGTCTGGATTTAATACAATTCAACGCACCCGCAAAAACAAAACAAAAACAATGAAAACAGTTAATAGTAACCAACCATTGTAAAGAACAAGCAGTTCAAAACAATATTATAATATGACTATAAACACATTATAAAAATAAAACAACATAAATATGATAAATAAAACTATTTAACACATATTTAAACATTTTATTTGTTTTCAATATTTTAATTTTCACACGTTTATATAGACTATATAAATTATTTATTTTTATTTCAAATGTTTTGTTACGTTTGTGGTTGAAAATAACTCTTACTATCCTTAATTGGTCAATTTTAGGCTTAATTTAAGTAGAAAGTATGTGTATTCTGCACATGTATTTGTTGCAAGTGTAATTGTTTAGGTTATTTTATAGTTAAGATGGTAATCACTGCTTTGCGACTGCGGAACTTTTGGGGACAAAACAATCCCGCAAACCGTTGAGCCTCTGTTAAAAAGCACATACAAAATGTATTACTTAAATTTAACATGAATAGTTAGTATGTTACTACCTTTAAAGCGATAACGATGTTTCTTTTGATATTTGATAATTGCGCTCTGCTCTGGGGTACGTTTTTCATGAAGTAGAAGCGGCGGCGCGCGCGCGACCAAGTAGAGTCAGCGTATCTCACAGCGCCATCTGCTGGTGAACATAATCACTACACGATTATTAACTATAACTATAACCAGCAGGCGGCTGCTGTGTGTTGGTTGGGCACTTCTTTTTGCAGTATATCTGCGGGTTATTTTGAACGAGCTGTAAAACGTGGACATTTCCGGGGACAGCTCCAGTCGGGGACAGAACACCGTCCGGGACTGTCCCCGGAAAACGGGGAGGTCTGTTACCCTATTATAAAATATTGACTGGATTTGCGTTTTTTAGTCCAGTCAACATTTGCAATTCTAAATGTTAACTGGATTTGAAAATATCAATTAACTGAATGTTTTTCAAATATATTTCTGTTGACTTACAGTTTTTCTCCATTGGTTTGGCTCATTTCTTGAAACAGAAATTACATTCTCAAAACAACATGGACAAATCTCCAAACCGCTTGGTAATTGTTCACAACAGAATAGCATTTCTCATTAATTTCATCAAATTGCAAATGTCTAAGTACATGTCTCAATGTCTCAGTACATCTTTGCAAATGATTAAGTACAGGTAGCCTACATTTAGCACAATTTCCAAGTGAATAGATCTTGTTGATCTAAACTGATTGTTAGATTCTCAGTCTAATGGTCGTTCGCTCCAAAACATATCAGCGTCATTTCATTGTATAAGTCATCACATGCACAATAGTCTGTTCAATTGTCAAAATTAGTCAATAACAAAATACCATGAATACCATATATGAATCCCTTGGAACATTTGATAAATTTCTTACAGCAATTGACAGTCAGGTGAAACTAGAACTTGACTAATGAAGGAGGACTTTCACACATCTCAGATGACCAATCAAACAGTATGTTTACAGGTGCTGTCCATGACTGTGAAAGCTGTCAAACATATATGTAAAGAGCTTGACCATGCAGGACCAGTACAATTTCTGAACATGGAGGCACCTGGCCAAGTAAATGAACAAGGGCAACTGCCTGCTCGAGGAAGAGGAAGAGTGAGAGGAAGAGTGAGAATGAGAGGGGGAGCCCGTGGAGGAAGAGGGTTAGAGAGGGGAAGAGAGGGGAAAAGAGGGGATGAGAGGGGTGGGAAGGGGGTAGAGAGGGGTAAAAAGGGGAAGGGGTAGAGAGGGGAAGAGAGGGGTAGAAAGGGGAAGGGGGTATAGAGGGGAAGAGAGGGGAAGAGAGGGGTAGAGAGGGGAAGAGAGGGGAAGGGGAAGAGAGGGGTAGAGAGGGGTAGAGAGGGGAAGAGAGGGGAAGAGAGGGGAAGAGAGGGGAAGAGAGGGGTAGAGAGGGGTAGAGAGGGGAAGAGAGGGGAAGAGAGGGGAAGGGGAAGAGAGGGGTAGAAAGGGGAAGGGGTATAGAGGGGAAGAGAGGGGTAGAGAGTGGAAGAGAGCGGAAGAGAGGGGTAGAGAGGGGAAGGGGAAGAGAGGGGTAGAGAGGGTAAGAGAGGGGAAGGGGAAGAGAGGGGTAGAGAGGGGAAGAGAGGGGAAAGGGAAGAGAGGGGTAGAGAGGGGTAGAGAGGGGAAGAGAGGGGAAGAGAGGGGAAGAGAGGGGAAGGGGAAGAGAGGGGTAGAGAGGGGTAGAGAGGGGAAGAGAGGGGAAGAGAGGGGAAGAGAGGGGAAGGGGAAGAGAGGGGTAGAGAGGGGTAGAGAGGGGAAGAGAGGGGAAGAGAGGGGAAGGGGAAGAGAGGGGTAGAAAGGGGAAGGGGTATAGAGGGGAAGAGAGGGGTAGAGAGTGGAAGAGAGCGGAAGAGAGGGGTAGAGAGGGGAAGGGGAAGAGAGGGGTAGAGAGGGGAAGAGAGGGGAAGGGGAAGAGAGGGGTAGAGAGGGGAAGAGAGGGGAAAGGGAAGAGAGGGGTACAGAGGGGAAGAGAGCGGAAGAGAGCGGAAGAGAGGGGAAGAGAGGGGAAGGGGAAGAGAGGGGTAGAGAGGGGAAGAGAGGGGAAGAGAGGGGTAGAGAGGGGTAGAGAGGGGAAGGGGAAGAGAGGGGTAGAGAGGGGAAGAGAGGGGAAGGGGAAGAGGGGTAGAAAGGGGAAGGGGTATAGAGGGGAAGAGAGGGGTAGAGAGTGGAAGAGAGCGGAAGAGAGGGGTAGAGAGGGGAAGGGGAAGAGAGGGGAAGGGGAAGAGAGGGGTAGAGAGGGGAAGAGAGGGGAAGGGGAAGAGAGGGGTAGAGAGGGGAAGAGAGGGGAAAGGGAAGAGAGGGGTAGAGAGGGGAAGAGAGCGGAAGAGAGCGGAAGAGAGGGGAAGAGAGGGGTAGAGAGGGGAAGAGAGGGGAAGAGAGGGGAAGAGAGGGGTAGAGAGGGGAAGAGAGGGGAAGAGAGGGGTAGAGAGGGGTAGAGAGGGGTAGAGAGGGGAAGAGAGGGGAAGGGGAAGAGAGGGGTAGAGAGGGGTAGAGAGGGGAAGAGAGGGGAAGGGGAAGAGAGGGGTAGAGAGGGGAAGAGAGGGGAAAGGGAAGAGAGGGGTAGAGAGGGGAAGAGAGGGGAAAGGGAAGAGAGGGGTAGAGAGGGGAAGAGAGCGGAAGAGAGCGGAAGAGAGGGGAAGAGAGGGGTAGAGAGGGGAAGAGAGGGGAAGAGAGGGGAAGGGGAAGAGAGGGGTAGAAAGGGGAAGGGGTATAGAGGGGAAGAGAGGGGTAGAAAGGGGAAGGGGTATAGAGGGGAAGAGAGGGGTAGAGAGTGGAAGAGAGCGGAAGAGAGGGGTAGAGAGGGGAAGAGAGGGGAAGAGAGGGGAAAGGGAAGAGAGGGGTAGAGAGGGGAAGAGAGTGGAAGAGAGCGGAAGAGAGGGGAAGAGAGGGGTAGAGAGGGGAAGAGAGGGGAAGGGGAAGAGAGGGGTAGAGAGGGGAAGAGAGCGGAAGAGAGGGGTAGAGAGGGGTAGAGAGGGGTAGAGAGGGGAAGAGAGGGGAAGGGGAAGAGAGGGGTAGGAAGAGGTAGACCTGGAGTAGGATGTGGCCAAAGAAGACGGGGACCAAATTTATCAGATGCGATTCTACTGAGTACCCATGGGTTGACATTGAGAGAGGCTGGACAGAGAAGTCAACCCAACCTCAGCAGATATAAAAAATAAAAAAAAACCTTTGAAAATGCATGAATGAATCGAATGATTTTACAAATGTGGAGAGAAATAAATATTTTCATCAATATGCAGTACTGGTCTTGTGTGTACTGTTTGGTCAATATATTCATATACTTTACTCTAACAATATCTCTGAAAAAAATCAAACCCAGATTATATCATTAGAAAAGTAGAAATTTTACAATATTACAAGTGTTTACAGTAAGATTGAGAACAGCAGCGTGTGGATGGCCAGGAGGGTGAGGACGGTAATTTTCATTGTTTTTTTGTTTGTGTGTTATATTACAGTATATTATGCTGTATAGGTTTTCTTTTTACTCTGATGTATGGAAGTTACTTTATGTGTGTGAATGATAATGGTTACAATTTCCTTGGCAGTATGAGTGCAATGTGTGATGTCAAACCTTGGAGGCTACTCTTACCCTAAAATCCTATTTCTTTTTTTTTTTTTCAGTTTTATACACAATTGTATTCTGTTAGCTAGACAAAAATGAAGGACTGGACTAAGACTGAAAGGTGGACATGAGGGATATTTCAATGGTCCTCTGCCATAGTGACAAAACATCTAAACATTTTGACTTGTAGTGCTTACACAATGCCAAAGGGACGAAGCATTTTGGGGCACTGACTGTTTAAATGAGAAGGAAATTTAGTTTTGACACATGAGTGAACTGTTTTGGGAGAGGTATGAGCTTTTGCAGGTGAACCATGGTGTTGTGCCAAACCATCCACGTTATTTCGGCAAAAGCACCAAGAGTGTTGAGAACGTCCGGTCTGTTTCAAGAAATGAGCCAAAGCAATCTTTGCCATTTCCGTGGCACTGACTATTTATATGGGAAAGGAATTTAGTTCTGAAGCATGAGTGAACAGTTTTGGGAGTGATATTAGCTTTTGCAAGTGAGCTATAGTGTTGTGCTGAACTGTAAGACTGTTTTGCCAAATGATCTTACAATTTTGAGAATGTAATTTCTGTTTCAAGAAATGAGCCAAACCAATGGAGAAAAACTGTAACTAACCATAAGAAATAAATTAGTTCAAAATATATTTTTTTGCTCTTCCAACATTTTATTAATTGGCTTTTTTAGAGTGTACCTCTGTGGAAACGAGCCATTAGGAGCTCAGTCCAGTGGTGGTTCAACTTAAATTATGCTACCACCTATACAGCCCCACCCCCCATCCATAGTGGAATGGTAGCCAACACAATGCGGTTTATGATCGAATGAGAAAATAATCATACATTCGAGAGAAAGAGAGAGAGAGAGAGAGAGAGAGAGAGAGAGAGAGAGAGAGAGAGAGAGAGAGAGAGAGAAATCGCAGATCATAAGTAAACATAAGACACTGAGGAGACATTACACGTCACATCCTGATGTCACGTGTCTTTACGGGATCTTTACGGAATGTGTGATTATAGAAAATAACTGGCATTGTGAATGAGCCAAAATCAAACGATCCCGGGACACATCATCAGTGTATTTTCCAGAATCTCTGTGTGAAAGGGGATTCTGGGTCCTTCATATTCCTGACAGGGGCCCACTGAAAACTTCCCACTCACAAAATAGTTAAGGTTAAAACTGAAGTCGAGTCTGAAGTCAAGACTTTAAAATGCTATTTGAGTCAGAGTCTCTGACTCGAATGCCCATATCTGCATGTCATAAATCGTAGACATCTATAAATGTTTGAATGTTTCTTGAGTGTCCAAATACTTTTTGCAGTCACTGTTTGTACATTAGGTTCCATAACTGGTTTGTCAAGTGATTTTTTTTACAGAAGAAATGTGAAAGAGGGAGCACCTTTCACTTTCCATTTAGGACCTTGTTCCTCCAGCAGTGGCAATGCAAACAATGTGATAAACAGGGTAACTGAAAGTAATGACTTACAGTAAGAAACCTGTTAAAGTTCATATCCAGACGTCAAAGCCTCCGGACATGCTGGTGTTCATCACTATTTAATCTTTGACATAATAAATTAAAGCTAGTTAATTTAAAATATATTTTTAAGGCAGTCGCTTCTGAGTACGTAAAAAAAAGTTACTGAGTTACTTTACTTTAACTTGATAACATTTTCTATAACATCTATCTTCTATAAAAATGATGTTCATAATAACGAGATTAAAGATCACCTATCAAAATTGACTCAAAAACTATTTAAAATCAAGTTTATGGATAAAGTTCATTTTTAAATATATGTAGTAAATAGAAAAAAGTATAAATAAAGGAAATTATGTGGTAATTGAATGTTTTTGCCAAAGATAATTGTATTGACATGTTTGAGGTATTTTTCCGGCGAATCCTTATTTCACAATAAAAAGACACTTATAAAATAAAAAGGCACTTATTGTAGCCAAAGGAAAAGTAGATTTGACAACACTAGTTTTCTGAGAAGTCTTGGTAACACTTTATTTTACAGTATCCATCATGTTGAGTAAATTATGCATAATATTATGCAACTAACCGTAAACCAACCCCTAGTTTTAACCCTAGACCTATGTTGTTAATATTACTCACTTAATAGTATAATTACTATAGACACTCTAAAATGAAGTGCAACAAAGTCTTTAAGAGTCCCAGAAAACAGTAATATTGGATCTTAACTGTTGCGTCATTAGCACCTGATATCATAACTGGGACTTTTCGGTCTGCTGTGAGAAAAAAGGAGGGGCAAGAAATGCATTCACCTGTGGAATCACAGTCCTTACTATTGCCCTTCTTTAGTGTGTTACATACGTGTTGAGAGCACTTCAGACACACAGCACAAATCATTCTGCCACAGATATCATTTGAGAAATTATGTCTGGTAAAGAAATTGCCTGTTTTTCAGGTGCTGCGCAGAACTCATCACAGGCATTGTATCCAAGTTACAACTACACAAGGTAAGTTTAACATGACACTATATTTCTGTATTTCTTCAAAGATTTCTTCTATGCTTCCACCTGTCAAAAATGAAGAGTGCTAATGTTTACAGTTTTAAAACATTACTGCCTGTTAACAATTTTCATTTTCAAGGACACCCCATTAATCCTAGCACTTTTGTGTGTTTTTTTTAATATTTTATAAATTGTGTTTTCAGTGAAAATGTTTTTTATTTTAATAAATAGTGCTTATTGAAAAACGTATTATTATTATTATTATTTTATTTTAATTATTATTTTTTAGCCTACCGAGTGTAACCAGTTCAGCAACGCTGAGAGCCAGGTACAAATGTTCATTCTTCTACATTTTCCTTGATGAATATTCATTGTTTCATTTGATACACCAAGGATTGAAAATGTGTTGAAATTCATGTTGATGTTTGTGTTTTCAGAGAAGAAGTAGAGTTATCAAACATTTATAATATGCACAACTGGAGGGAAATTATGGTAACCGTCCTTCCGTCGACCTGGTCAGCCAATACATCACTTGAGTTAAGAAACAGGTATCATTTCTTAATTTTGCACTATTGTTTTAGTGTTGTTTTATTGTTTTTTGTCAATTTTTGCACCTTTTAAATGTTTAACAGTATTATTCTTAGTAGTAGTAGTAGTAGTAGTATTTGTAATATTTTAATTTATTTTGTAATTTTTTTTTCCAGTTCCTTATGTCCAAGTGAACCAAAATTTGATGACAATGATAATCGTGTTGGTGATGAGGGTAATAATACTGATGATGAGGAGGGTGATAATGAGGAGGAAGATGATGATGATGATGATGATGATGATGATGATGATGATGAGGAGGAGGATGGTGATGATGAACCAAATAAACACAGCGCCAGATCTGAGGGAGCATGGTAATACATTTGACATTAGATAGATAGATAGATAGATAGATAGATAGATAGATAGATAGATAGATAGATAGATAGATAGATAGATAGATAGATAGATAGATAGATAGATAGATAGATAGATAGATAGATAGATAGATAGATAGATAGATAGATAGATAGATAGATATTAAGTATTAACTAAGTAAGTAAAATTGCGATTTTGTTTTGTTGTTAACAGGAACAGAGAGGTGTTGATGTTGGTCTTCGGATTGCTTTTTATTTTTTTTATGTATTTGTTTGGTTGTACCAAATACATATGCCCTGGACAAATGAACAATTTTTGTTTTTTCTGAGTTATAGACAAATGAAGCATGTTACTCCCATTACTCTGTGTATATGCTCCAATGGTAGCCTTTATCATTGTTTATCATTGGTAATAATTGTGTGATATGGTTGTTCTGAGTCATTTTTTTTCTTGATTTAGGGTTAGGGTTTTGGTAACATCTGGGTTCACCAAACATCCACCGCCTATATAACAATATATACAGTTGTGAGAAGTATGTGTAAGGTATGTTCTTAAGATAGCTTTTACTTTCACAATTGCATGTGACTGACAATATGTTGCCACAGTCCCAACACCCAAATCTGTTCTTTATAAAGGTCCAAGTCACAAAACACATTCTATATTTTCAGTTATATTATTTTCTTATTTAAAGGTCCCGTTTTTCGTGTTTTTTTGAAGCTTTGATTGTGTTTACAGTGTGCAATATAACATGTGTTCATGTTTCATGTGTAAAAAAACACAGTATTTTTCACACAATTTACTTATCTGTATACCGCTGTTTTCACTGTCCTCAAAACGGCCTGAGAATTTCCTCGTTCTTTCCTCGTTCCTCGTTCTATGCTTAGCTTAGGGCACGCAGAGCGCACGTTACCGGAAAGGTCACGCCTCTTACCATAACGGGGAGATGAACGCGCTCAAACTACAGCCCCTGAAAGCCAAACAAAGGTGATTTGACTCCGGGATGAAAATAACAGCGTCTGAACGACATGGCGACAAACGCAACCGAACCGAACCGAACCGAACCGAACCGAACCGAACGCAACACTTCCTCTTCTCCACGAGGGAGCAACAAGACCACGCCCCCTTTTTCGCGTATTCTTGTGGGCGGAGGTTAGTCAACAAACTGCTCTACTGACGTAATTAAAGCAGGATGTACCGGGATGTAGTCCAAACCGGCCGTTCGCTGTAGGCTTTGAAAGGGAACTTCTGTTAAATAAAATATCTCGCTTGGCATTGAACTTTGAGCTTTATAATTTTAAAGGTATTATTTATGCTCTAACAGCAACATTACACACTAACTAAAGTTTGAAAAATGGGATCACGAAGAACAGGACCTTTAAGGATTCCAAACATGAGATCACAACAGTTTATTGATCATGGTTTAGTTTAAAGGGTGGGATTTTTTGTATGTTGAGAATTGATTGGATGGTTGTTGTTTGCTATTGGTCGACATCATGTGAGTGACAGGTTGTCCCGCCCTCGCCAGTAAACATGTCATCAGAGAAAAGGTGACAGCGCAAGAGGGAGGGGAAGCTATGTTGATTACCACGAGGGAACATGGCTTTAAAAAAAGTTCATTTAAAACTCATAGGCCAACTGCAATATTCCATTAAAAAAATTAGAATTGTGATTTTTGATTTCATGGTGGCTTTAAAGCCACACTATGTCGTTTTTCGCAGCTAGAGGTCGCCTATTCAAAACAAAGGTGTAGCTTGATAGCGCAGAGATTGAGCGCAGAATCTTGGGAGTTGCCTTGTCGTCTTCAGCTCACAGCCAGTGGAAAAGAATCAGAATGGGACGCGGGCAGAAATCATGTTCATGGATGAGACTGCGTGACCGAGTGCTGTGGGAGCTGAACGAGTGTGATACACGGCGACAGCAGCGCTGTTGATCATATTAGATACATTTGAGCTGCTATGAGACACTTGTTGCACACTGCAGTAAGCTAGATTGATATTTTGAATATCATATTAATAAATGCTGGATGACTTGTGTTGCTAAATTGCGCGCTGTTAATTTTAAAACATATTGTATGATGGAGAAAATGCTGTATTATTGTACAATAATTCTGTATATAAATGAATCCAAACAGTTGTTCC
Source organism: Gobio occitaniae (assembly GCA_033150135.1). Lineage (NCBI taxonomy): Eukaryota > Metazoa > Chordata > Actinopteri > Cypriniformes > Gobionidae > Gobio > Gobio occitaniae. Next base: position 117,930 of record JARQWZ010002286.1, on the reverse strand, counting down.
CTTGTCTAATAAAACAAATAATATATTAAAGCGGCTTTGGTGTTTCCATGTGTTCCATGTCAATATGATGTCACTAGCCGTGTTTCCATTAAAGATTTGCACACAACTTTTGCTATATTTTCTAAATGTCAATAAAAAACTATTGCGAAATGACAGCGGTTCCATTAATCGATGTTATGCTACTAAACCAGAGTTTTTTCCTCTCGCGATAAGTCATTCAAAAAATCTTGGCAACAGATGTTATAGGTTTAGCCTACTTATATCCCAGCCACCGGTCTAGCCATTATTTTTAATTGAAGGGAGCCGCCATGTATGAGGCTTACCTGGGTGTTTCTGGGTCCCTCCTATCTGCTTCAAGGTCTTGATGAATTGTGGCATTTCTTTGTTTAGCATTCAGTATTCCTGTACATTCTTTTGTCTTTTAATAAAGAACTCTCTCTCGTCTTCTGTCCAAACACTGCATCATCTTTAAAGAATGATCGACTTTTACTTGCACCAGGTGGCCTGTAAATGCGAGAATTTTTGTTTTTTTTTCCATTGCAGGTTTGCAAAATATTCCTTTTTCGAATTGGCTGATACATGCGATTTTTTGTGATAGGCCTACATGGGAGTTTTTGCAAATTTGATATTTACGTTGGGTGTATTTAATTTCTCTGGTTTTAAACATTCTTGGGAAAGTGTAAGTACACAAGTAAACAAAATATAGAACATTTTTCTAGTGGTTTTTGGATATTTGAATCCAAAAGTCTTACATATTGTGCCTTTAATATGAATCATCACGCGAGCGCTCTGGTCGTCCAGTAGGGAGCGGTAATGCGCCGTCACATGCTTTTGCCAACCGCTAAAATTAAACAGCACGAAGAAGCGAAAGCAGAGCGGCAGCGAACATGGCGGATACCAGGGAAAAAGGTTTACAAGACTACAGAAAAAAATTACTGGAGCATAAAGAGATTGATGGACGCCTCAAAGAGTGTAAGTAAGATGTATTTCTGTTCACGTCAGACTGTTACTGACCATTTTGATACCTTCTCCGGCTGTTGTTTGTTTTATTTCGGCAGTCTGTGCTGTAAGTCGCTTTGTCATGCAGTGCTGAAGTCAATTAGCGGCTAATGGTAACAGCTAAGATTGTCGACAGATACCAATTTAGTTAATAAATTAATTTGCCCAGCATGTTTTTAGCGTTCTTACTATACTTAATAACGTCTACAATAAAAAAAATTGTCATTTCTCAGTCAGTTATTCTCCTTGAAGAAACACTCACCAATGGACGTTTAGCATCTCTGATACATGAAGCAGATGAAACTTTATTCACATGTTTGTAGTTTACATGTAAATAAACACTTTATATCGCTTCATTGGCTTGTTTCAGTGAGAGAGCAGCTGAAGGAACTCACTAAACAGTATGAGAAGTCTGAGAATGATCTGAAAGCTTTACAGAGTGTGGGACAGGTAAGGTCGAAGCACAACCTGCTGCAGTGTTTTATAATACCAACATGAAATGAGCCAGACATCTGTTTCTCATGGTCTGATCAACTCGATTGTCTTTATAGATTGTTGGTGAGGTGCTGAAACAACTGACCGAGGAGAAATGTAAGTTCAGAACACTTTTATTCCGGGGTAGTTTATAGTCAGTCTAATGTTGCTCTGTTCCTTAATTTCTTCTTCTTTTGTAGTTATTGTCAAAGCAACCAATGGCCCACGCTATGTTGTTGGATGTCGCAGACAGGTAAAAGCATTGATTTTACTTTATGATTAAGCATGACATGAAGTAATAGTCTTTTTTTGTTGTTGAATGGAACCGTTTATTTAACCATGAGTCTGTATTTTATTGATATATATATATATATTAGGGCTGTGTATCACAACAATGATAAGATATGCATCATGATACTAAAGTCACGATACGATGCATATCACAATATGGATACATTTGGAATTTAAACTCTTTTGAGCAAAGTTTAGTGACAGTAATATCTGTTTATTGAATAACCAACCAGTGTTATAACAGTTGTGATAACTGAAAACTATTTTGTTTTTGTCATTAAAAAACGAGTTAAATGAAATAAATACATTTGTTTTGTAAATAAACAAAAAAAGCTTAGAATGGCTTTTAGTTTTAAAGTCTCTGCCTCAATAACTGAAATGACAATTATAGTAGGGCTGGGTATTGACATAAATTTCACAATTCGACTAGATTTTGATTCAATATCAATTATTTTGGATACATATCAGGTACAATACATGGCAAATTTTCTCAAGGAAAAAAATCTCTTAACTAATGTTTAGGGCTGTACAGTACACATTTTCGTACCGAACCGTTTCCGTCATTACAACTTACTGAAACGTATCATATGTCGTGTAATCGCTCAATCAGTGTTTCAACTGTGGAAAGGCGTCAATAAAACAGCTTGTGAACAATACATTAGCATCACATTTACCTCAGAAGTCATTCAGTGTCCACAGCTGAAATCACCTCTTCCACTAAATATATGCACTATATTAGCCTATTTATTCATTCAACAATGAATTGGAGAAAAAACATACTTTTATAATTAGATTTAGAAGTTAATGCAAAAACCGCCTAATGTGAAGTTTACATGTTTGCATACATTGTGTCATTTGAGTTTTGATTATAAAAATAAATAGCAACTGAATTTAGGCTAATAGTTTGGGCTCTGTTGTTAACCTTTAATATTATAGTAATGTACAAGTAAGCGCTTCCTATATAGTTTACAGCATTATCTTTAAGAAACTGTTAGTTATAATTGAATTCATTTAAGGACATACACAATTTTTTAATTAAACCACTGTTTAATAAAAATAAATAAAAAGTAATTTTGTAAAACTGCTGTACCGAACCGTGACTTCAAAAAAGAGGTACGTACCGAACCATTTAGTGTATTCTTACACCCCTACTAATGTTGTAAATTATGGGAGTCAGGCTACTAGGCGACATTTGCCTACAATAATATTGAAGGTAAAAATTAACTGATTTATACAAACACTTAAATTACACTCAATTATGTTTTTTTAAATAATAATAGTTATAATATTAACTTTACAATTACATAATCATAGTTCTACTCCAATTCGTTTTTTGAAATATAAACATTTCAATAGTGGCTGTCATAAATACTTGCCAGATTTATTCAAACATGCATTAAATATTGAAGAACATTAAAAATTATAATTAATATGTAATATGGTGAATATATTTAACAGAATGCTCCTCTTTAGAGTAACATTTTATTGACTAACGAGTTTATGGACACTGGATATGTTTAACATTGTTTAACAAGCTGTTTTACTGACGTCTTTCCGTGGTTGAAACACTCACTGAGCGATTTACATGAGACGTGATACTGATTTCGGTAAGTTGTACTGTATCTTTTAACACGCTTTCAGATGCACATTCATGTTTATTTCGCACTGTAACTGGTATTAATGCGGAAGAGAAGATTAGTTCATGTGTGTGCCGTGCGCTGCCGCTTCTCTTGAGCTGAGCTGCACTAGAGAGATATAACTCCACAGCGTCAAAACTGTATTTGTTTTTGGATTTCATAATAAAATGGAGGTAATTTGAAATCTGAGACTTTGTTTAATATCAATAGTAACAAAGCACAAAGATTATTGCGATTTTAATGGATGGGAGGCACGCTATAATGTTCCGTTCATTCATCAACTGAAAACAGGATGACTCATTGACTCTTGGAATTTAAGAATCGATATCGGTTTGTAAAAATGAGGATCGATTAAAATTGAGAAATCAATATTTTTTTACCCAGCCCTAAATTACTGAAGCGTGTCAACAATGCTCAATGACTAAACAAATCTTAAAACATATTCCTTAAAAGTAAAAACTGTAACAACTTAAAATCCTCATCCATTTTGAATGTCTCGTTGCTAAAATTGGCACCACTTGACGTCAGGTAATAATTGGTTACATTCAAAAGCACACAGAATCTATACGGCAGCTGCTGTATCGATATATGCATTGTCAGGATGTATCGTTGTATCTATTCTGAGCACAACCCTAATATATGTGTGTGTGTAAATATATGTATGTGTATATATATCTCAGCTGTATGCAGAAGGACCCACATTTGGTTTTTGGCCACTGAAAATGTGTACAATTTACTCATGGACCTGCATTAAAGAGATGAAACTCTCAAAAATGAAAATTCTGTCATAATTTACTTGCCCTCAAGTTGTTCCAATATGAGTTTCTTTTTTCTGCTGATCACAAAACAAGATGTTTTGAAGAATGTCGGAAATCAAACAGTTGATGGACCCCATTTTCCTACCATGGAAGTCTATGGGGTCCATTAACTGTTTGGTTACCATAATCTTCAAAATATCATATTTTGTGTTCAGCAGAATAAAGTTATACAGGTTTGGAACAACTTGAGGGTGAGTAAATGACACAATTTTTATTTTTGGGTGAATTATCCCTTTAAGATCTCCCAGATAATTTAGAGATGTACAAATAAACATTGTTCAAAATTCTGATGTATCATATTTAGAAAAAAGAGTGTGTATAAATCAAGTAAATCTAAGTTGCTTCAGTCAAGTGTTCATCTTAAAATATAACTAACAAACATGTTATTCTTACATTTACGTTATAAAAAGCAAAAAGACCACAAGGGGGACAATTTTACAACTATACAAAAAGGCCTTTTACTTGCTACTTGCCAAAGTCATATCAAATATGATACAGTAGACTTTATGGGGTTAATATTTTTGTGTGCTTGCTGCTGTGTCCTTTATCTTATCTGGCCATATGTTCTTGTTTTAGCTGGATAAAACCAAGCTTAAACCAGGCACTAGAGTGGCTCTGGACATGACGACTCTCACCATCATGAGGTAAAGGGGTTCAGTCTCTCTGCTTGTGCTCTTAGCTGCCAGTCTAGGTTTATTTGTGTATATAAAAGTGTATATTTAATAATATTCAGCTAGTACGTTTTACCAGAACCTCTTTTCTGAATACTTAAGGTATTTGCCTCGGGAGGTGGATCCTCTAGTGTACAACATGTCCCATGAAGATCCTGGCAGCGTTTCTTACTCGGAGATCGGTGGATTGTCCGAGCAGATCCGTGAGCTGAGAGAGGTCAGAAAGACACTGATATCAATGTCAGCTGATGAAATGCACCACTGTCATTCAAAAAAGTACTTTACGCTCATCAAGGCTGCATTTATTTGATCAAAAATAGAGTAAAGCTTAGAGGTCGACCAAAAGTGAATTTGCCAATAATCGATTAATAAACTGATAGTTTAAAAAAACAACAAACATAACACAAGTAAAACAGTGCTAAAATTTATTGCAAAAAAACAGTACTGAACCATGAAAATTTGCTGCATGAACAATTTGCTTTCTTGTGTCACTAGTTTTAAATATGCAACTTTGCCATCTAATGAATGCTAAGTGACCTGCTGAATATAAACTAATGCAAAAGATGGTAACAAACGTGACATTAAACATTTAGGTCGGATTTGCATGTATTTTTGTCACATTGTTTTAACTACTTAAGGTACTACTAATGTCCTCTCAGCCTTGACGGCAAACATAGGCTACTGCTGTTCTTTCTCTGCTAATGCATCTTCTAGTCAGCAAATGAATTACTTTATAATATGACAACACTAAGAGGTGGTTACAAATACACAGCCCAGCCTAAGATGGGTTTGATTGGGAGACACTCTATTGTGTTGTCTAATATGTTGCGCATTCTACAAGATAAGACATTTATCAGACGTTTAGGCTCTGTTGCATCCTAATGTGTCCTAATCCTCCATGGTCTTGTGATCTAGTGGTCTGTGATTCCTGCTCCACTGTGTGCAAGAGTTTGTAGTTTACAATTGAAGGATCGCTATCCAAATATATTAAATGGTTATTATTTCTATAAAAAAAATCAAAAAGACAGTGGAGTAGTGTTGTCACGATACTGGAATTTCTAACTTTGATATGATACCTGGAAAAGTATCTATATTCGATACATGGGGAAAAACAATGCATACACTGTCAAATAGATCTATTGAAAGTCTACGCAATCAAACATTTCTTCTAAAGAGATCACTTTATATGGTAAAGCTTTTTTTCCCAAATATAAACGTTGATCAATTACCATTACAATTATCTTGCAACTATTTGCTAACTCAATGTATTTTTTACAATGTGGTAGGGCTGGGCAGTATATCGAGTTTGTACAATATATCGATATATTTTTTTAGAAACGATATGGAATGAGGCAATACCGTTTATATCAATATACAGTAGATTGATACGAACGCATCTGAAAAATAGCGGAGAATGAGCTGGTGCAGGGAAAGTGCTTGAGACAATTTGCTCTAAACATGACACATGCTTTATATTAAGGGCTTCATATAACTGGTAAGATATAGTTAACATGTATAGTTTAAAGCAGCTTGCCCTGTCAGATGCTCTGAGAGATGGGCTACTTGTGCTGACAGACAGATAAATAGGCTACTTACGGTGTTTAATGCGTTTGAAATGTGGGGCTTTCCACAGTGCATAACTTACAGGTTGATTCTCCATCTGTAAATGTTAGGAAGTCATGCAAATATGTCCATTTTGCTGTCAGGAGAGGACGAGCCTTATGCATTTGAATCTCCCGCTAAAATTCAGGCTTCCGTGAATGAGCGCCGCCACGCACATTCGCGCCAAACAGACAAAGCGCAATTGAAACGGAACGCAATAATTCTGACTAAAGTATACATATTTCTAAAGTGTTTGTTTTTGGACCATAAATATGTCATGTGGAACGTAAAGGTCCCATTTTTCCTGTTTTTTTGAAGCTTTGATTGTGTTTACAGTGTGCAATATAACACGTGTTCATGTTTCGTGTGTAAAAAAAACAGTATTTTTCACACAATTTACTTATCTGTATACCGCTGTTTTCACTATCCTAAAAGCGGCTTGAAGATTTCCTTATTCTATGAAGTCCCTCCTTCAGAAATGCGTAACGAGTTCTGATTGTGCCAGTGGTTCCCGTGTTGTGATTCGACAGCAGCTTAGCGCACGTTGTCTGGAAAGGTCACGCCTCTTACCATAACGGGGAGATGCATGTTCTCAAAGAACAGCGTCCCTGGGAAGGCCAAACAAAGGTGATTTGACTCCGGGATGAAAATAACAGGCCGGACCTAATATTCTGTGTGAAGCAGGGCAGGTCAGGAACATGCCGGCCAAGTTAGTTTTGGGGTTTTTTTTAACCCTAAAACAATGATAAAACAATGAATTGTAAGTTCTGTCATAATATTCAATTACTTTTACAGTTTTTTGCCATGGTATCGGTATTGAGTTATTTTAGTCTGTTATCCTATCGAAGTCATAAATTTGGTGCCGTCACAACACTTCTATATAAAAAGTATTTGCTGATATTCTCTTTTTTTTATGTTGGTTTACAAAAATTAAATTTTTTGTCTTTTAGTTTTACATTTTGTCAAGGACTTGTTTACATTTATACTTTTTTATAGTACACTACTAAATGCCAACGTTGCAAGTTAAATGTTTTTAAGTAAAATTGTTGAAAATTATTGCGATAAATTAGTCGAAAGATTAATCGATATAAAAATAGTCGTTAGTGGCAGCCCTAGGGGGCATATTCTATGCTAATTTCACCCTCACGCTATGTCATGGGGATATCGAGAGACAGCTTTTCACCTTGATGATAAATTTCATCACATTTTAATATCACAAGATCTTGTGGCATGAGATGGCAGTTTTACCCGTGGTATCAAATATTGATATTTTTCAATGTATAGAATTTGACATTCCAGTATCGTGACAAGACTATTTCATAATTTCATGTCATTAATATTCCATAACTAAATAAAGCAAAGCATGTAAATGTGTTTAGTCATGGACCGTGACTAAAGTTCTAACACTGCTTGTGACTATGTAAACACAGTCATGTATGTCTGAATGTAAACAGGGTTTAAAGGCTAGATCTGTGCATTACAGAATAAATGCAGCTTTGGATTTGACTGAATGTGTTGAATGGTTTTAATGATGGATTCTCTTTTGTAGGTAATTGAGCTTCCTCTGACCAATCCTGAGCTGTTCCAGAGGGTCGGCATCATCCCTCCCAAGGGCTGCCTCCTGTACGGACCTCCAGGTCAGTCACCCTATTATGGTTTGATGGACACTTGCATCATTTTTTTCAGCTAGTTACTGAGATGTACGAATATGAAACAAATGTGTTGTTTTCACACAAAGGCACTGGAAAGACCCTTCTTGCCAGAGCTGTGGCCAGTCAGCTGGACTGCAACTTCCTGAAGGTATGTTGGTTTAGAAGCTGTAAATGAACTACCGAGTTCAAGTCATACTGTTTTGTATAGGTAAATTTGACACAAGGCAACTGCTATGCTACAAGGTCATAGTGTTGAATAAAACATGTTTTGAATCAGGTTGTGTCCAGCTCCATTGTTGACAAGTACATTGGTGAGAGTGCCAGACTCATCAGAGAGATGTTCAACTATGCCAGAGACCATCAGCCCTGCATTATCTTCATGGACGAGATCGATGCTATTGGTAATGCTTTTTTCCGCATCATATTCAAGCCATGGGAATTGTGCAGTTGTTCTTAATTGATTTAGCATGCACTTTGTTTTTGAAGGTGGACGTCGGTTTTCTGAAGGAACCTCTGCAGATAGAGAGATTCAAAGGACACTTATGGAGGTATGGAGGTGGTCTCAAAATGTGTCAATTGCAGGTTTTTTTTTATTATTAATTTAAAATCTATTTAATAAACTTTTATGTTGTTTATTAATGCTTAATTTGATTGATTTAGACGTTCCTGCATATCAACAAATATTTTTGTCTCTATATCAGCTGTTGAATCAGATGGATGGATTTGATACTCTGCATAGAGTCAAGATGATCATGGCCACCAACCGGCCAGACACTTTAGACCCTGCCCTACTGCGTCCTGGCCGACTGGACCGAAAGATCCGTACGTTTGTGTTTCAATATCCTCCCTCTTCACACATTGTGACTGTGCTTGGAAACTTGAATTCATTTTTCTTTTCCCATCGTACAGACATTGAGTTGCCGAATGAACAGGCTCGACTGGACATCCTGAAGATCCACTCTGGTCCCATCACCAAGCATGGAGAAATAGGTGCGCCTCCATGACTTTCCTTTCTTTTTTATTTATAGCTGTGAGGTTATTTTTGAGTATTTCCTTTTCCTCTCTCATTATATTTCCTTTTGTCTCTAGATTATGAAGCCATTGTCAAGCTTTCAGACGGTTTCAATGGAGCAGATCTGAGGAATGTGTGCACTGAAGCTGGTAGGAAATGTCATAATGTCACAACTTGCACTTTGAAAGCAATTTTCTACATTTTGCATTTTCAGGCTTCCAAAATGCTGTTGTCATGTAAATGAATGGCCAAAATGCATAAGGGCTTTTTTGTGTTGTGTAAACGCCCCCTTATTTTCGTTTTTTCCCCCTCCAAATGTTTTTTTACATGCTTTTCATCGCTTTTTACCCTGGGTTATGAAACCCTGCTCCGCATTTGCAGTATTAAACCTGCATCGCTGTGCCAAACTTGTAGTGTGAAATGATGCAGTGTTAGAATGTTACCGCTAGATGCTTAGCAATCGACAGCCAATTGTGTCTCTCATTCACAACCGCCACAGAAACACAGCGTGTTGTATAAACAGTAGTTTCAGCGTTTGAGGGGGAAAAATGTCAAATGGTGACAGAAAATGTGACAACTAGAGTGAAGAGATTTCATTCTTACCTTTTATAGTCAAGTCTATTCAGTATAAACATGACCGTACAGTCAGTGATATATAATACGAGGATTCCCATTGCTAGATCCTTTATGAAAACAAGTTGTGCAGTGTTCGTCCAATAGACCCTTTTCACAGACTGTCGTGTCTTAGCGGTCATTAATATCGTAAATCCTGCAAGGTTTTTTTTTTTATATATGTACATTTATAACACTAATACTTTGTATTTTATTACTTTTACATCAAAAAACAAGTTGCCGCTGCTGTGAGGGTGCGCATTTTTCTTTCGGTATAGAATTAGCGCCAATTCGGGGGCAGGTTGCTTGAATGGTGGGTTCATTTAGCCTATTATTCTTAATGAAAAACACAAAACATTACAATGACAAACTCACTTAAATAGGCGCTTTTACGTTTCGCTTTGAAACCAAATCTTCCGCGATCATCTTGTCATTCAGCTCCTTGCTCTCATGATAAATGAAATCTGACTCCTGCTGCTGGTCTGTGCTGCGACTTCGGCTCATGCTTTATTAAGCAGACACATTCCGTTTTTATTTGTAGTGTCTTCTCTGACTGAACTACATTATTTTATTACTATTAAAAAAATGGTGGGGGCGTCAACACCGACTATCGTAGCAAGCCTAATCTATGTAGACTAAAATTTGCGTGAAAATAAAGGTTAAAATAAAAACATTACATTCTAAAAGTTGCCCAACGTAATAAAGAAAAACAAAAGCACAAACTAAATGCCTGAAGTCTGTAAAGTTTAACAGTTGCTTGCTTGACTTTTTATTATTTACAGAGAAACTGTCAAATGCAAGTAATGTGCAGGGGAAAATGTCTCAAACTGCTTTAAATGCTTATGAGTTTGTTTGAAGCACCTTATATGAAGCATTCTTATGTTTATGACAACTTGGGTCATGAACTTCTGCAGCAGCTCAGTCTGTGCCCTCAAATAATTTTTAGATGCTTTAGTCCATTTCCATTTTCACATTTGGCAGACGCTTTTATCCAAAGTGACTTAAATTGCATTCAATATACACATTTTACATTTGGTCAGTTCTTGCTTTCCCTGGGAATCGAACCCATCACCTTGGGCGTTGCTAGCGCCACGCTCTACTGTTTGAGCTGGTCCATAGAAAGGTGGACACAATTGTTTTGAATTGTTTGTTGCTCGTCAACTTTAGTTTTTTAAAAAAAATAGCTGTTAGTGATGTGTTTTTGGGGTCTAATGGTGTAATGCTAACCCTGAACTTTTGATGGAGTCCTTCCAGTGTATGACCTCCTTTTTTCCAACAGGCATGTTTGCCATTCGTGCCGACCATGATTATGTGACTCAGGAGGATTTCATGAAAGCTGTGAGGAAGGTGGCAGACTCCAAGAAGCTGGAGTCCAAACTGGACTACAAACCTGTATAAAACCACATTTTTGTGCAAAGTTTAAATGTGAGGGGTTAATCAGATCTCAACATACTGTCCATGGACACAACACTTTTAAAGTTACTGCAATAGATTTTTTGTCAACATTTGAAAACATTTCCATTGCTACCATCAAGTGACTTCAGTTGTTCAGTTAATACATTGTTTAACTCCAATTTAATACAAATCTTTACCTGCTGGCCAAGTATGTAGACCTGAGAAATGATATGGCTCTTTATAGCTGTTTGATCAGTATATAAACTGTGTGTGACTGGCCTGCTTCCTTCCACGTTATTAAAGTCAATGATAAAAAAAAATAAAATAAACTCCCATGTTTTTTTCCACAGTATCGCTGAATCTCAATGTCCACAAGAAAAACTCCACAATGATTCATTCTGAATTCTGTATTTGTTAGTTTAACCAATATATGGAAAAAAATAAATATTCTATTCAACTTAAAATCTCTATATTAAACACATTTTACAAGCACATCCAACTTCAAAAGCCTAAAATTGACAATTCTAGGAGTGTCCATATGTGGGGTTAAAGGTCAGCTGCCTGCATCTCTCAAACTTGAAGATGCTACAATGTTTTCTTTTCGGGTCCTTTCCAGCAAAGGCTTGCCTTTTAATACTGATTTTAAACAGGTTTAGTCTTCCGTTAAATCCTCCTCTTCTATATCACAAGTTGGTCGGTTAGACAGAGCAAAAGATTCAAGCACAAAAGCTCTGCAGATCGGACAGTGCTGGAAGCGGCACACGCAGCCATCGCATACACATGCATGTCGGCATGGAAGCAGCACTCTGTTTGTCGGTGCATTTTGACACACCACACAGTCTTTGCCTTGAGTATCAGGACACTCCCCCTCTGAATCAGACTCCTCCCCCTTTTCACCTGGTATTTCCGGTTGTGGCTCCGCGTCTTGAGTGCTAGTCGAAGGCTCTGTGGATCCAGACAAGTTGCTGTTGTCTGCTGACATGAAGAGAGGCTGTGGGAAAAAAAGAACAGAAATTTGAAGCGCACAATCCCGCTCTGGACAAAATTAAGTTAATTAACGGCACTGTCCCATTTTGCTTTAGGGACACTAGGTGATGAAGGTTAAATGTGATCAAAATGAGCATACAAAAAATGACATTTTCATACCTTCAGATCGTAAAAGTTCCCATGTGCCGTGAGAAGATACTGGAACAAGATTCTGGCAGAGAGTCTGTATTTGTCATCAGGAACATGGAGGACTGTCACACTAGCCACCTAGAGAATAACAGGCTATTAACAGACTTCACCTGTTCTTATCAAACCAATCTGATAATGAGAGACTCTTACAGCTGCTTACAATATTGTAGTTGTCACTGGTTTCCAGATTGGCCAGTGTCAGCACAGCTACCAAGGGGTATCGATCCCGGGGGAGCAACCCAAAATGGGTAATTCCGAGATCTGGTGGCATCTGGGTGAAGTATTCTTTTTTTTCTTCTTTCTGTATACTTATATTATGTTAAGGACAAATCATGCAATTGTGTTCGATCTATGAATTTAAAAAGTGGGAGTGGAGCAAGATGTGTTTTGTCACGTGACCCTTTTTCCGGAAGGCACACTATACAGCTGCAACATTAGGCCCGTCCCAAATGGCACCTTAAACACTCATTGTCTTCCTACAAGTCCACACTTTCTTGACATAGCAGCGCTTTGACTGAAGTCTTCAGTGCGGGCTCGGCCTGTCCCAAATGGCACACTTCAAAAATAATCATTATCCGTCAGTTTGACTGAATGAGCTGTTAAATTTCCTTTATGTTCTATTTTCAGACGTCAGGAGAATAGCGTAAAGCTTGGTATTTTTATGTGACATAGTAAAACAAGAATATCTATGGCAAGAGTAGCTATTTTTTTTAAACACACTGTGCATTTGTGGTATGCTATTGTGATTTACTGCCTATATATCCCATGAATAATTCACTGGAATGCACTAAGAATCTAGTTTTTCTCCCCAAATCCTTACGTCTCTTTCCCGATTTTGTTTCACGCAGATTCTTTAAAATGTAATTGTCTCCTCTTTTCACTTCTAATCCCTAGCAGTGTTTAAATAGAATAAACTAAAGCAGGTAAATAGAATATTTGTTTGTGAAAATGACGGAAATCACTTTGAAATATCATCACTCGATGTTCCACTTAAAGGGATAGTTCACCCAAAAATCAATATTCAGTCATATACTCGCCCTAAAGTTGTTCCAAACCTGTGCGAGTTTCTTTCTTCTGCTGAACACAAAAAAAATATTTTAAATAATGTTGGTAATCAAACAGTTGACGATAGCCATTGACTTCCATAGTAGGAAAAACAAGTACTATGGAAGTCAATGACTACGTTAAATGGTTAGTTCGCCCCAAAATTAAAATTGTCATTAATTACTCGCCTTCCTGTCATTCCAAACCCGTAAGACCTTCGTTCATCTTCAGAACACAAAATAGGAAATAGCAACACAACAACCCCAAGGAAAGACATTGTTAAAATAGTCCATGTGACTCCAGTGGTTCAACCTTAATTTGATGAGAATACTGTGCGCAAAATGAAAAAAATGACTTTATTCAACAATGTCTTCTCTTCCCTGTCATTCAACGCTTTGTTCATTTTGTTGGGCTATTCACAGTGCAGCACTTCTGAGTTCTATGGCAGAATGGCGGCTCACTATTGGCTGAGCACCACATGCATGCGTTGTGGTGCTTATGCGAATCCCGTGGGAGAGTGTCACGGAAGAGAAGAGATTGTTGAATAAAGTCGTTTTTTTTTTTTTTTTTGCGCACAAAGAGTATTCACGTCGCTTCGTCAAATTAAGGTTGAAGTCGCATGGACTGTTTTAACAATGTCTTTCCTACCTTTCTGGACCTTGAAAGTGATCGTTGTGTTGCTGTCTATGTGGGGTCAGAGAGCTCTTGGATTTCATCAAAAATATCTTTGTGTTCTGAAGATGAACGAAGGTCTCACGGGTTTGGGACGACATGAGGGGGAGTAATTAATGACAGAATTTTCATTTTAGGGTGAACTATCCCTTTAACTGTCTGATTGTAAATGCAGAGCACAAACTTTTTTCTTTACCTACAAGACAGTTTTAGTAAAAAGTGGCACAGCCTGCCTCACTTTCCCTAATGGTTCTGGTGCACGGATGATGTGGAATGTTACTACAGAGCTATTCCTATAAGATAAATTAAAAGGATACTTGAAGCTTTGGTGGTGGAGGTAGCTTAATTGCAGAGCTTCTTGAAACAGCTCCGATGTACTGAGCCGGAGCTCACGCTGGTGACTCTGAAGGGCCGCCTGGAGAGCCTGGACCCCACAGCCCCAGAAACAGCTGAGGACACAGTCTTCAAGGCAATACGGCCGCAAGCTCACACCCTCTGACACGACCAGAAAACACAACCACTTATGGACTACACTTCATTCATTTTAAATGGATTCAACATTGGTGAGTTGATTCTCACCAGTTACTGTACCAGCCGTAGAGTCCATCTCCAAAGCGAAGGGATTGGTCACCTGTACCATTTTCCTCTCAGGCACAGGAATTAAAGATTCATTCTCATCTGAACTGCGTAAAATGACGGGAACATCAAATCCAAACCTTGAGAGGAGATACTACAGTTAGTAAGACACAGATTAAGGGAAGGGTGTAGACATTAACTTCTGCTTTTAAAAAGGACTAACTAACTGGAATGCCCAATTTAACATCACACAGTCCACCACCTTAACATTAGCTTAAAATGCTAACTTGTCTTGATAAACATGGACTTACCAGCCCAACACTGCAGCCACAGTGATGATGAAACATACTGATATGACAGTAATGTAAAAGAGCGGAGAATACTCATACAACATCACTAAAAACTCCGCGGCCATACTCAAAACGTTACATTCATACAATGCAATTAAATGCTGCCACGTCTAATAAAATAAATCGTTTTTTATGTATATAAATGCGGTCGTCTTGTGTCCTGTCCAGTCTTGCGTCTGGCTGTCACCCTACAAGACTCACTAACGTAAACTTCCGGTTGTGACAGCCGCTACAACGGTAGCCCACAGAACCAAATCCGCACATGACACCAATACCGTCACGCATAGGGAGGAGCGTTACAGCAATAGTGAAGCGAAGTCCGATTCATTCCGCGAATCGGCTCTTTCGAACAAATCGTTGCAATGAACCAGTTCAAAACAGATTCGGTTTTGTTTACGTCATCGCGTAATTGCGGCGTCATGTGTATGTATATATATCCTCCTGGGACCCAAGAATAGACTTTTGTCCACTGTAGTGGACATTATATTTTAGTGAATTTCTCTGACATCATACATGTCACATGTCACAGTCTGGATGTCCAGTAAAGAGCACATTCGGGGCTTTGCAGGGATACCAAATGTTTGGAGGTTTCACCAGGACAACAACTTCTTCTTGGTCTTTAAAAATGGCTGACATTAATGTTGAGCACTCTTATGGAAATATGATAATATTTTTTAATTATAATTTAAATCTGATTAATTTTCAAATTGTTTGTTATAAATCAACATCACAGGAAAATGTTATGGGGTTTCTAATCAAAATATGACTTTCTGTTACAGAACAGGGCATTGATTTCATAAATGACCACTATAGTGGACACCAGGATTTAAATCATGTTTATCAGGCATTTTGGAGACATAACAAGTGAACAGGGAAAGAGATTACACATCAATATTCCTATGAAATATTAGATATTATTTTGAAAATGTTGCCAATTTTTCCTCCCATTATTACACTTCTTTTTTCATTACATGTGCACCAAGAACACATTAATATGCAAATTAGATGCAGTGAATAGATAAATTGTATTGAATGGGAAAATCCAAGTATTGTCATTTTACCCAAATATTTCATTAAGTAAAATGGTATATGAATGCATTTCATTATATCTTTCATAACATAGTTCAGAATCATCTTTAAATAAAGTTTGTTTAAAAAAAAACCCTGAAACCTAAAAATTGATTGATGAGTTAAAAATAAATCCCATTGTTTTTGCCTATACATGCAATTTCATGTCATTTAATTTTTTTAACAACTCAGTCCTGGTGTCAACTACAGAGGACATATCATAACATATGAATAAAATATCATTTTTCAAAAAAAAATTTTTTTCCATTTGTTTCTTATGCTCTAAACAATGTAATGGCATAAAAAAATACTAAATTCAAAAAACTTTTTTTTTCTGGGTCCCAGGAGGATATATATATATTATATTTAAAATAAACAATAACATTACATTAAATTTATATATGCACATTCAAAATAACGGTACAATTTGGTATACAATGTCAAATAAATACTTCACAAGATCACTAATCTTTCTTATTCAAGTCAACAAAACAATAAAGTTGGGCTTTTTATTAGTAAACTTAAGAAATATAAGTACAACAAATCAATAAAACACCTTTAATTCCCTTATTCAAATATTCAGTGAATCCAAAAAGTAATTTTTTCCATAAAATTTAGGTCGGTCTTGAAATTGAAAATGTTCATCGATAAATAAATATGTCTGTATCTCACACCACAATATAACTGAATAATGAATGAATGAAAGGTTTCTTGATAGTTATTACAGAAAGTACAGTGGCACATTCGCACCACTGATCTATATAGACCGCTCGGACAGACAGTCGTGGAAGACTCGTTCAGACTGATTTTGTGAACAGCAAGAACCGAGTCGACAGAAAGATTCGTTCACGAATCGGATGTCGCTACAGAGCAGAGGGGCTCCACAGGGGAGAAATACAGTCGGCATATTAATGGAAAGTGAACAGGTTGGCGTGTCCGCCCTATAAGTTGAGGACTGTGAGAGTGAATTCGCTTTTAATCAATTGCGTTTCAAGTCCAACGTGTGTGATTGACGCAGCCGTACAGATGCTGGCCGCTTTGGTCGCGCCGGGGGAAGGAGAGGTTTTGACATCGTTAGATTTGTTGTTATTATAATCAGCTGACCGGTGCTGAAATCGCCCCGTTTGAGGTTTTCTAGAAAGCGTTGACAGCGATGAGCGCTTGTCAGGACAAAACGTCTTTGAGTTGTTCGGAAAGCAGGGAAAATGTCAGCGACAGTGAATGGGGAAGGATGGATGATGCGTCGTACACGTCTTGCTTTGACGAACCCACGGACGATGTGATACACGGCGGGATGAATGCGGTGCAGTCGGGCATAGACGGACATCTGCCGCTGCCCCGAGGCCAACGGGAACTCATGCTAGGCCTTGTGGAAGAGGGTTTCGCCGGCTATCATGGCCGTCTCGGTTCTGATCCGGACTCTGATTATCTCGACATCCCCGGCGACCTTAACTACAGCGAAAGCGACGGGAACGTCTCCTCGAAAAAGCGCAACCGCTCCAACAGCTCGCGGCACCGCGGGGAAGTTGTCACAGAACTCGGACCCGAAGAGGTGCGCTGGTTCTACAAAGAGGACAAGAGGACCTGGAAACCGTTTGTTGGACACGACTCTTTGAAAATCGAGTTGGCTCATCGCAAATTCTGCGAACTTAACCCGAACGAGGTCAAACGAAGGGATGCCAGTGAAGAACCAGAGGATTTATTCGAGTCACCGTCAGAATGCGAAGCACCGGCGGTCCGGAGGCAGTCGGCGGCGGCGGCTGCAGCGCAGCCGGTATCCGAGAGCACGGATGCGGGATGCTGCTCAACAGACGAGACGGAGCTGGATTCAGAAAGCATCAACGTGGAGGCAGTATGCGTCCGTGGAGGACTCTACGAGGTGGACATCAAAGGGAAAGACTGTTATCCTGTATACTGGAACCGTGAGTATTTTTACAAGCTTATTACATTACAGAAATCAAACACGATGTCATAATTCAAACCTATTTGTTATGTTGTGTTTGGAAAACAAAGATATAGTAAGCTCTAGAAGCGCCATAAAAGTATCCTAAACGTAGTAGTAGTAGTAGTTGGCTAATCTATATTATTCCAAATCCTCTCTGAAGCCATAGCCTACAATAGTTTGAGTGAGAAACAGCGTTAGGCAAGTTACAGTAAAAAGTTTATTGATTAGCTACTAATTACATCTTGCACAGTGTGATTGCAAGGACAGACATGAAACTGCTCTTTTAATTCTTTCAAATAAACAATATACACTTGCAGAAATTATTCTTGAACTGACCAAAGTGTGTAAAGGGAGAAATGCATACATTTCAACATTACATTTTGATGTTAAATCCACTATTGTTTTTTTATATAGAACTGTTCTATATAGTCTATACAGTATTTAATGCAATTACATCAGAAGTAACTGCATATTAAAATTACTGAAATATTAATAGCAACCCCTTAATTATTTTTTTTCAAGGGGAAAGTAATTAAATTACAGTAACTAGATTACTTAGTTATTAATTACACACTGGTGAGAAACAACTGGCATTTTGCCAAACATGTCTGCAGTAGCTCTCAAATCTTATTTAAGCAGCTCTATATCCAAACTTGATCCATCAAAGATGCATAGCGCCAGATTTGACAGCAATGTTTGACTGTTGCTTTCAGCAAATAACACTCAAACAAGGCTAAAATTCTAACAAGAGTAAATGAGACTGAACCTTCAGACATAGCGTGGCGGATCATGTCCAGTACTAAACACCTTTCTTTTGGTTCTTCAGTGGACGTGAGCCGCGAGCTGTCATACTGTAAGAGCGTGACCCATATTTTCTGACACTGCTAGAACTTTCGGACACTAAGCTTCACTGCAAACTTCAACTTTTTGGATGCTAAGCTTCATCGCAAAGACTATTAAATCGCTGTCTGTGAATATGACACACTAGATGATCAAAGACTCACAATTTCACCGTACGACAACGGAAGCCTTTAGGATCCCAGATATGTCTCACATTGCAAAATGATGACCAATAATCTACAGTGTGCTTAAGTCAGATGAATTGTTGCTTTAGGACAACAATTCGGAATGCTTGTCTTTACAGAACAGGACCACATCCCGGTCATGAGAGGGCAGTGGTTTACGGACGGTACCTGGTTGCCTCTGGAGGAAGAGGACAGTGACCTCATTGAACTGGAGCACCTGGCCCGTTTCCGAGGCCAGCAGATGAAAGACACCTTTGACACGGAAGCGGTGGCCATCACGGTGGACAGCAAAGATGGTAATAGAACATGGAACCAATAGGAATCAGGGTTAGGGAGGCTTTGTACCAGGGGTCAAGCACACAAAAAGGATTGACTTAACATTAAAGCTTAGTTCAGCTGATCCAGAGGCACAGTCATGAATAAGCTACAACCCAATCCAGACATCCTGTTTGTCTCATAACACACATTTGAACTAGGTTAAACTCTGGTGACTTGTATACTACAGAATGGGTATCGATTTTCAGTTGTGTTAGTGAATATTCAAAACGACCCTTAATTGAAATTATCTGATCTAGTTAGACTACTTAAGATTACTTAACAGTCAGGTAATTTGAAACAGACCTGTTTGACTTCTGCCCTTAATTCACTCAGCCATTCACAGTCTGAAACTGAGCCGGAGCCATGTGGACTGGCACAGCGTGGATGAAGTTTACCTTTACAGCGATGCCACAACCTCTAAGATTGCACGGACTGTCACTCAGAAACTGGGATTCTCAAAAGGTTTGTAACACCCTTGATTAATAAGTATATTCTCAATGGTGTTGTTTGCTTAAAGACCACATGAAATGGCTTGATGAGTTCAGTGTTCTAAGTTACTGTATAGCCGCGCTTCCATCGGGGACTTTGGGGTGGTACTCGCAGGCCCGGTTCTACGGGGGTGCTAGAGGATGCTAAGCACTCTCAAATGCAAGCAAAAGCACCCTCAGTTGATACTGTAATAATATTGGCAAAACAGATTTGGCAGATTTGCACATTTGTGTCCGAGTTCTGGAGAGCGTCAAATGCATCTATTTACAGCGTGTTTTTGCAGCAGTGAGTAATGTAGCCAATCACAGATATAGTTGTTGATCTCTCGAACGCGATCAGAATTTTTCTCATTCAGTGCTGAGTTAATGCAGCCTCGCAAAACCTCTCATTAACAAACAAAGTCAAGACACGATGTAAGTAAGAGATTTATTGTTGACAACTTCATTTTTATAACGTAACTTTGTGAGATCGATGAACTGACAAAGCAACAGCATTTTAGTGATCGTAGCGATCTTGGCTCACTTTCGAGGCTACAGTCATTCATCGAATAAAACTATTGTTGCTAAGAGGACCGACAGCCAATTGCATGCTGCAAAGTTTCGAAAGTGACATCTAAATATAAATGCCACTGCACAAGACAGAAATATCATCCTGAGACCCAGAATAGAGGTTTTGCCTCTGTAGAGGACATTATTTAGCGAATTGCTCTGACAACATACAGTTTTAAGACATTCTTATGAAAATATTATTACACGTCTTTTTAGTTTATCTATTGTCCCAAAACACTGCCTAAAATGGGAATGGCATTTATGGCCATGTTTACACGCATATTGCATAAAGTAAAATGGTATATCGAATTATTCTGTATCTTTCAGAATCATCTTTATGCAAAGTTTGGATGGAAAAAAAACTTGAAGCAAAAAACTTGATTGGTGAATGAAAAACAAAATCCCATTGTTTGTCTATTCATGTCTTTTAATTTTCTCAATTAATGGGTTCTGGTGTCCTCTACAGTGCACAGGATATAGCATATAACATAGGAATAAAAATAAAAAAAAGCCGTTGCTTAGCCTATCTGCACTTTACTATCTAGCACCCTCAATAATTTCAGAAGCACCCTCAGTGATTTGATTCTGGAACCAGGCCTGGGTACTCGGTGTGTTTCGAAGGCAGGAACCGGGGTCTAAATAAAGTTCCGGGTAAAAATGTCCCCCTCAAAACAGACGAGGTGCTTGGGCATTGAACATGCTGATCGGTTGAGTTCACGCAGCATTTTATTTGAACCTAAAAGTCTGTTGCGGTGTGTGCAGTAAGGCCGCGTGTCCACCAAAGCGTTTTTATCCAGATGAAAACGTCTCGCTGTGGGTGCTGCCGAGTGTTTTAGCATCGCAGCGTTTTTTTTTCAGTTGAGACTCTTTGCTTGTTATGATACGGAATATCCACGGAAGTGTTACTAGTATCTCATTTCACAGATTTTTTTCTGTATTGATTCTATATAAAAATGCTGATACAATGTAAAGTATTTGTTCCATTATTATACTGCTTGTTGTCTTCTGTTGACGTTGTACAGTACAAGCAGAATGTGGCGGTTGGTTGGTGTTCTATTTGTCCCGCCCCTCCTCCACTCTGATTGGATGGCTGGGTGAAAAGTGACAGTGATAAGCGCTGCGTTTTACTCAAAGTAAACTCTCGGCGACCAGTAAAAAAACGCTGAGCGCTCCGCTCTTGAGTGTGAAATACTCACTCAGCTCTTGCGGACGCGTCGAGTATAAACAAGGCTTTACGCTCATTGCGTTCTAAAAACGCGGCGCTCCCATTGAAAACAATTGAATACGCCAGCCAGCTGCGTGAAAAAACGCTTTGGTGGACACACGGCCTAAGGCATTTTTTATAGAATCGATACAGAAAAAAACTGTGAAATGAGATACTAGTAACACTTCCGCGGATATTCCGTATCATAACAAGCAAAGAGTCTCAACTGAAATAAACGCTGCGCTGCCAAAACACTCGGCAGCGCCCACAGGGAGGCGTTTTCAGCAGAGTGCCTAGCGTTTTCAGCTGGATAAAAACGCTTTGGTGGACACGCGGCCGAGTGAGTTGTTTGCTATTCGAATCAACAACAGAGTTTTAAAAATACGACAGATGGACCGACGACGAGGTTCAGGCTTTATCAAGCATATATGCGGAAGACGAAATCAAATGAATTCAAAACTAATAGACATAAAAACATTTTACATTTCATGTGGTCTTTAAAGGGTTCACCCAAAAATGAAAATCTGTCATCATTTACCTCATGTCCCTCCACTGACATCTACGAAACTGCCACTTCAAAATGCTTCAAAAAGTTAAT
This sequence comes from Gobio occitaniae, assembly GCA_033150135.1. NCBI lineage: Eukaryota > Metazoa > Chordata > Actinopteri > Cypriniformes > Gobionidae > Gobio > Gobio occitaniae. The sequence goes on along the minus strand of JARQWZ010002286.1, from coordinate 95,754 downwards.
AAAGAGATCGTAAAACTAATCTATATGAATTGAGCGGTTTAGTCCAAAATTTAAAATGAGACACGATAACATTATATGATGAACAGATTTAAAGGGTTAGTTCACCCAAAAATGAAAATTAGCCCATTATTTTCTCACGCTCAAGTCATCCTAGGTGTATGACATTCTTCTTTCAGACGAATAAAATCGGAGTTATATTAAAAATGTCCTGGCTCTTCAAAGCTTTATAATGGCAGTGAATGGTTGTGTTGTTTTTGAAGTCCATAAAAGTGCATCTATCCATCATATGACTGTTCCACACGGCTCCGGTGGGTTAATAAAGGCCTTCTGAAGCGAAGTGGTGCGTTTGTGTAAGAAAAATATCCATATTTAAAACTTAATAGAATAAAATAACTAACTTCCGGCGGTCAGCAGTACGCAAGTCAACTTGCTCTAAAAGAGTAACCCCTGACGCAATGTATGGAAGCATCACAAGCTTTGATGCCTCTCGCGGATAGGGCTGGTCAACAAACTCAAGCCCCTCTTCTCTTATATCGAAACCCTCCGCCATTTCTCTTAAAAAATTCTTGTTTTAGACTTCTAATTCATGACCGGTGTATTGTTTTGCTCTATCCTCTGCGCTTCTGCGTTCGGCAATACGCATGTGTCAAAGGTTCAAGGGTCAAGGGTTACTCTTTCACCGTAAATCAACTTGTGTACCGCTGACCGCCGGAAACTAGTTATTTTAGTCTATTAAGTTTTAAATATTAATATTTTTCTTACACAAACGCACCACTTCGCTTCAGAAGGCCTTTATTAACCCACTGGAGCCGTGTGGAGCAGTTATATGATATAGATGCACTTTTATGGACTTCAAAAACGACACAACCATTCACTGCCATTACAAAGCTTTGAAGAGGCCGGATATTTTTAAAGGGGTCATAGAATGGGACATGCACTTTTACAAGTTGATTATACGGAAATGTGTGTTGGCAGTGCCTGTACACAACCATCCTATAATGATAAAAATACATCCAGTGTTTTTTTTTTAATCTCCTTATATATTTTCCCCTGTCTCAAATCGAGCCGTCTGATCGTGTGACGTTACACGGTGTACGCCCCTCCTAAGATTGTTGATTGACAGCAGCGTTTCAACACAGACCCGCCCTGAGCGAGCTGTCATCAGTCCGCCATTGTTGATACGCTGGAGCAGAATGGCGTCTAAGCGATTGTGTTGTTGTGTTGTTGGGTGTAATAACGAACACAGCAGTCATTTTGATGTTCCTAAATCCGAACCGCTGAAGACCCAGTGGCTGCTGAGTTTTGTTTTAGAAGGGAATATTCCCCCGATCAACGTCAATGTTTGCGCGAATCATTTCTCAGCAGACTGCTTTATAAACCAGCGTCAGTATAAAGCAGGTTTTGCTAATAAGCTGCTCTTGAAAAAAGGATCGTGTTCCTGCTGCACCTTCAGAAGATGTGAGTGTAACGTTTTATTAACCTTTATATTAATCTTTGCAAATCGCTTGCACGCTTCACGATGAATGCGGCTAAAGTTTACAGGGTAAGTTACATTACGGCATGCTTTCTGTGTATGACGTTCTCAATATAATTCATAATCCCACGTTTATAATGAACAACGCGTTATGTTTGTTATTACAAACTGTGTACTCGGGTGATAAAGTTAACGTGGTAACACTACACTAAGCTTACTTTTGGTTTATAACGGTGTCTGTTACTGATTAAGAAGTAATGTAAAAAAAAAAAAATCTTATAACATAACATCAATGAACTGTCAATGAACTAACATATACATCAGTAAACACATAGCAACTACGCTACTCTGCCAGTACAAAGATAGATCAAAGTGACATGACGTTAACCAACCATTCAGAAACGTCCTGTTCGAACTTCGATGGGTTCGTCATCTGTTCCTGGTCCGACTCCGGTTCAAAATGATAAGGTTGCTCAGATGTGTCCTCAGAGACTCCCGTTGCCATTATTTCTCGAAAATATACCCTCAAATGTTGTCAAGGCAACACTCCACGTGTGTTGTGGTGTTGTGTCGGGTCGAACGCCCCACAGAGCAGAGGGGGCGGGGTGAGCAAAGCTCATTATCATTTAAAGTCACATACACTGAAATGACTTGCTGAAAACTGAGCTGGTTTTGACCAGGTAAAATTAGTGTTTTCTTACAATACTAATGAGAATTTTTAATTAAAGTATATTACAAACTTTTCATTTAGACACTAAAGAATCATATTAACTTGTACAAAAATGTCATTCTATGACCCCTTTAATATAACTCCGATTTTATTTGTCTGAAAGAAGAATGTCATATACACCTAGAATGACTTGAGGGTGCGTAAATCATGCAAGAACCAATAAGGTTCAGTCTCATGTGTTACGCAGGACGTTTGAGCTTCAGCAAGAACCAATGAGGTTCATTCTTGTGTGTTACGCAGCACGTTTGAACTTCAGCAAGAACCAATGAGGTTTGTTCTTGTGTGTCAAGCAGGTTCGGTTGAGCTACTTTTTATATTCACTGATCATTATTTATACATTTAATTTAAAATATCTTCATTTGTGTTCTGAAGATGAACGAAAGTCTAAAGGGTTTGGAATGTAATGAGGGTGAGGAAATGATGACTGCATTGTCATTTTTGGGCGAAAGCCCTTTATTGGTTTTATACCATTGATTCAAGAGAGTATATTATGTATTGACTTGATGTGTAATAATCTAACCCTCGTGAAAAAGAAGTACATTTCAAAACTTTTAATTCAACATTATTACAAAGTGGACATTTTAAAATCTCTTTAAAGTACACTTAGTGGCCTTTTTATTTGATTTGTTTAATATTATATTATCTTTTTTTAAATACTTAAAGCACTTAAGTGCACTACTTTTTTACAAGGGAAGTAAATAAAGTGCATGGTTATCACTGTAGCATGTCTGGTTAGCCTCCAGCAGTGGGACGCGTCTCCACCGAGGTTACGTGGAGGAGGCGGCTCTAGAGGACACGCCCCCTGAAACAACACACATAGTCTTTGTGGTACATGGGATTGGACAAAAGATGGATCAGGGGCGGATCATTAGAAATACAAGCATGTAAGTCCACCAATCACACAGCTGAGTCTGCACAAAATATCTAGTCCTGAAACTAACTGATGCATTTCATTGATGGTTAGGATGCGTGATGCTGCCCGCAAGATGGAGGAGAAGTTGAGGAACTTAACAAATGAACATGTTGAGTTCCTTCCAGTGGAATGGCGATCTAAACTCGCCCTTGATGGAGGTATTGCCTATGGACAATGATAAAAAAGAAATTACATTTATATAAGAAAACTATTCAGTGATAGACATGATTATGGTTTATTTATGATAAACGTCTACTTTTTCAGACACCGTGGACTCCATTACTCCAGACAAAGTGCGAGGTCTGAGAGACATGCTGAATAGCAGTGCAATGGACATTATGTACTACACAAGCCCTTTGTACAGGGATGAGGTGAGACAATCCTCCACTCTTTCATTAATTTTGCTCTTTTTTTCATCTTTATAACCCTTAATAAACTAGACAAGATTTTTAAAGCATCATATTCGTGTTTCTGATGTGAAAGATATACTTAAATTATGCATGATAATGCTGCCTTCTAAAATAGCTTATTTTGACCAAGGCAGCATCACATACGTATAGAGTGGTCGAAGGAACGAGCAGAGAATTAGACTTCCGACATACTTACAGTGTAGTTACCTAAGAAAGTACTAGGTAATATAAGGTAACTACATGGGTTGAGGTTAGGTTTAGGGGTAGGTTCAGGGTTAATACCAAGTTATTTCCCAGTTACTGAAATTACTATAATAAGTACATGGAACAGGACTGTAATATAAAGTGCTACCGCAGACTTTTAAAAAGAGTCCGTATTACAGTAATAAAATACTATATACAGTATGTGTTCTGACACTTAATTGCATATTAATTGTAATTAAATGATAATGCATTATAGTTTAAATGTGTATTAAATGCAGTTAAAGTGTTTTTCGACCAACTTAAAGGGATAGTTGAACACAAAAGAAGATATTTTGAAGACTTGGTAATCAGACAGTTTACGGTAGCCATTGACTTCCATAGTATTATAGAAGTCAATGGCTACCGTCAACTGTTTGATTACTTTTAATAATACTGTTTGATATTAAAAAATATATTATTTTGTTGTTAACAGGAGAAAGAAACTTTTGTAAAAAAATGTTTTTAATTCTTAGTTGAAATATCCCTTTAAGTGTGTTAATAAACATAATCATGAAAGTTTTTTCTCTTGAAGTACACTTAAGTTGTCTTTTATTTCATTAATATTATATTATCTCTGAGTCTTTTGTATTTGTCTTTTGTATTAAAATATTCCATTCAATTCAGAAAAGTAAAGATAAAAATAGAATAAAATCATTATTTAAAATAGATAATGTTTGTGGCAATGTATTTTTATGCTTATTAGAGTATTCTTACACCATTCTGTGGGAATCGATTACTAAATTTCCCATGCACTTCACATGAGGAGTGCTGTTTTTATTCACTGCCTTATGTAGAGACATTTGACGTTCCAAATCCTTCACTGATTTCAGAATGCATGCTAATTTACAAGGCAGCTGCCTATATAGGCAGTAGAAAGCATGGCAGGTGACTAGATTTTAGAGTAGAGCTTCTCTCATGTAAAATTTGACTAAATGTCCCACTCATTCACACACTCTGTCCACACTTTTTTTCTAGCGCACAAATAAAGTGTCACACTTTATTTCACGCTCTAGTTTCACGCTGTCTGCACTTGCATCCTCAGATCACCCGGGGTCTGACCAAAGAGTTGAACCGACTCTACATGCTCTTCTGCGAGCGCAACCCAGAATTTGCAGAGAAAGGAAAGGTGTCCATAGTCTCCCACTCGCTCGGCTGTGTCATCACCTTTGACATCATGACGGGGTGGGACCCTGTGCGCTTTGTTCATGAGGAGGTGGTAGATGCCATGGAAGCTGATGTAAGCAGACAAGAGCGTCAGCTACTGGAGGATCTTCGTATCACATGCTTAAGGTTTACAACTAATTATAGTTACACTATACGCTCCCATTAAATTAAATTGCAGACCACTCTATTATAATGGTGCCTGTGGACACGTTATAAACATATTGAAACCCAAAAATGGCAAAAAGCAACAAAATGGTCACAGACATCCATCTAGTGTATGTTCACATGTTCAGAAAAACCAGCGCGGGCCCACAAAAACACTTTCGGCGTGAAAAGTAGCCTTTTGATTCAATTGTTTGTAAATGAATATACACTTCATCCAATGCTGTTTGTTTTCTGTGTTCTTAAGAGTCTCAACACGGTCTGTTTTACTGTTTTACTTGCTTCAGCAAGACAGTGCTGCAGATTCAGACTGTTTTACAAACAAACGTAATGGAAAGAAAGAACTGACTCAAAAGAATGATTATTTCACAAATGCTTAGCGTCGCTGGGTCAGTCAACAGAAATACGTGGCATATAACTGCTGAAATATCCTCAGGAAAAAGCGCTCATGGTATGTACAGCTGTAGGCGCCACTAGCATAGAAAATTTTTACTACTCAGAACATCCTTGAAAGACACTAACAAACTCTCAGCAATCGCACAGCAACACGCTAACAAAAACCATTCAGATTACATGCTAACCACCACTCAAATCACTCTAGCAGCACGTTCACAATCAGCCAGAACACTCTAGTAACATGCTAACGTCCACCCAGAGCACACCAGCAAGACACCAACAACCACACAGAACACAGTATCAACATGCTACCATCCACCCAGTACACACTAGCAAGACAGCAACAGCCACTCAGAACACAGTATTAACATGTTAACATCCACCCAGAACACACTAGCAAGACACCAACAACCACTCAGAACACAGTATCAACATGCTAACATCCACCCAGAACACACTAGCAAGACCGTAACAACCACTCAGAACACAGTATTAACATGTTAACATCCAACCAGAATACACTAGCAAGACAACGACAACCACTCAGAACACAGTATTAACATGTTAACATTCAACCAGAACACACTAGCAAGACAGCAACAACCACTCAGAACACAGTAGTAACATGTTAACAACCAACCAGAACACACTAGCAAGACACCAACCACCACTCAGAACACAGTAGCACACACTATCAAGACAGCAACAACCACTCAGAACACAGTATTAACATGTTAAAATCCACCCAGAATACATTAGCAAATAACCAACAACAACTCAGAACACTGTATCAACATGCTAACATCCACCCAGAACATACTAGCAAGACAGCAACAGCCAGTCAGAATACAGTATCAACATGCTAACATCCACCCAGAACACACTAGCAAGACACCAACAACCTCTCAGAACACAGTATCAACATGCTAACATCCACCCAGAACACACTAGCAAGACACCAACAACCACTCAGAACACAGTATCAACATACTAACAGCCACCCAGAACACACTAGCAAGACAGAAACTACCACTCAGAACACAGTATTAACATGTTAACATTCACCCAGAACACACTAGCAAGACACCACCAGCCACTCAGAACACAGTATTAACATGTTAGCATCCACCTAGAACACACTAGCAAGACACCAACAACCATTCAGAACACAGTATAACATGTTAACATCCACCCAGAACATACTAGCAAGACAGCAACAGCCACTCAGAATACAGTATCAACATGCTAACATCCACCCAGAACACACTAGCAAGACACCAACAACCATTCAGAACACAGTATCAACATGTTAACATCCACTCAGAATACACTAGCAAGACACCAATAACCACTCAGAACACAGTATCAACATGCTAACAGCCACGCAGAACACACTAGCAAGACAGAAACTACCACTCAGAACACAGTATCAACATTCTAACATCCACTCAGAACACACTAGCAAGACACCAACAACCACTCAGAACACAGTATCAACATGCTAACAGCCACGCAGAACACACTAGCAAGACACCACCAGCCATTCAGAACACAGTATTAACATGTTAACATCCACCCAGAACACACTAGCAAGACCGAAACTAGCACTCAGAACACTGTATCAACATGCTAACATCCACCCAGAACACACTAGCAAGACACCACCAGCCATTCAGAACACAGTATTAACATGTTAACATCCACCCAGAACACACTAGCAAGACACCAACAACCACTCAGAACACAGTATTAACATGTTAACATCCAACCAGAACACAATAGCAAGACACCAACAACCACTCAGAACACAGTATTAACATGTTAGCATCCACCTAGAACACACTAGCAAGACACCAACAACCACTCAGAACACAGTATTAACATGTTAACATCCACCCAGAACATACTAGCAAGACAGCAACAGCCACTCAGAATACAGTATCAACATGCTAACATCCACCCAGAACACACTAGCAAGACACCAACAACCATTCAGAACACAGTATCAACATGTTAACATCCACTCAGAATACACTAGCAAGACACCAACAACCACTCAGAACACTGTATCAACATGCTAACATCCACTCAGAACACACTAGCAAGACAAAATCATCCACTCCGAACACAGTATCAACATGTTAACATCCACTCAGAACACACTAGCAAGACAACAACAACCACTCAGAACACAGTATTAACATACTAACAGCCACCCAGAACACACTAGCAAGACATAAACTACCACTCAGAACACAGTATCAACATGCTAACAGCCACGCAGAACACACTAGCAAGACAGAAACTACCTCTCAGAACACAGTATTAACATGTTAACATCCACCCAGAACACACTAGCAAGACACCACCAGCCATTCAGAACACAGTATTAACATGCTAACAGCCACGCAGAACACACTAGCAAGACACCAACAACCACTCAGAACACAGTATTAACATACTAACAGCCACCCAGAACACACTAGCAAGACAGAAACTACCACTCAGAACACAGTATCAACATACTAACATCCACTCAGAACACACTAGCAAGACACCAACAACCATTCAGAACACAGTATCAACATACTAACATCCACTCAGAACACACTAGCAAGACAGAAACTACCACTCAGAACACAGTATCAACATGTTAACATCCACTCAGAATACACTAGCAAGACACCAACAACCACTCAGAACACTGTATCAACATGTTAACATCCACTCAGAATACAGTATCAACATGCTAACATCCACTCAGAACACACTAGCAAGACAACATCATCCACTCCGAACACAGTATCAACATGTTAACATCCATTAAGAACACACTAGCAAGACACCAACAACCACTCAGAACACAGTATCAACATGCTAACAGCCACCCAGAACACACTAGCAAGACACCACCATCCATTCAGAACACAGTATTAACCTGTTAACATCCACCCAGAACACACTAGCAAGACCGAGACTAGCACTCAGAACACTGTATCAACATGCTAACAGCCACGCAGAACACACTAGCAAGACAGAAACTACCTCTCAGAACACAGTATTAACATGTTAACATCCACCCAGAACACACTAGCAAGACACCACCAGCCATTCAGAACACCGTATTAACATGTTAACATCCACCCAGAACACACTAGCAAGACATAAACTACCACTCAGAACACAGTATCAACATGCTAACAGCCACGCAGAACACACTAGCAAGACAGAAACTACCTCTCAGAACACAGTATTAACATGTTAACATCCACCCAGAACACACTAGCAAGACACCACCAGCCATTCAGAACACAGTATTAACCTGTTAACAGCCACGCAGAACACACTAGCAAGACATAAACTACCACTCAGAACACAGTATTAACATGTTAACATCCACCCAGAACACACTAGCAAGACACCACCAGCCATTCAGAACACAGTATTAACCTGTTAACAGCCACGCAGAACACACTAGCAAGACATAAACTACCACTCAGAACACAGTATCAACATGTCAACATCCACCCAGAACACACTAGCAAGACAGCAACAACGACTCAGAACACAGTATTAACATGTTAACATCCACCCAGAACACACTAGCAAGACACCAACAACCACTCAGAACACATTATCAACATGTTAACATCCACCCAGAATACATTAGCAAGTAACCAACAACAACTCAGAACACAGTATCAACATACTAACATCCACCCAGAACACACTAGCAAGACCGCAACAACCACTCAGAACACAGTATCAACATATTAACATCCACCCAGAACACACTAGCAAGATACCAACAACCACCTAGAACACTGTATCAAAATGCTAACATCCACCCAGAACACACTAGCAAGACACCAACAACCACTCAGAACACTGTATTAACATGCTAACATCCACCCAGAATACATTAGCAAGTAACCAACAACAACTCAGAACACAGTTTCAACATGCTAACATCCACCCAGAACACACTAGCAAGACACCAACAACCACTCAGAACACAGTATCAACATGCTAACATCCACCCAGAACACACTAGCAAGACACCAACAACCACTCAGAACACCGTATCAACATATTAACATCCACCCAGAACACACTAGCAAGATACCAACAACCACCTAGAACACTGTATCAAAATGCTAACATCCACCCAGAACACACTAGCAAGACACCAACAACCACTCAGAACACTGTATTAACATGCTAACATCCACCCAGAATACATTAGCAAGTAACCAACAACAACTCAGAACACAGTTTCAACATGCTAACATCCACCCAGAACACACTAGCAAGACACCAACAACCACTCAGAACACAGTATCAACATGCTAACATCCACCCAGAACACACTAGCAAGACACCAACAACCACTCAGAACACTGTATTAACATGCTAACATCCACCCAGAATACATTAGCAAGTAACCAACAACAACTCAGAACACAGTTTCAACATGCTAACATCCACCCAGAACACACTAGCAAGACAGCAACAGCCACTCAGAACACAGTATCAACATGCTAACATCCACCCAGAACACACTAGCAAGACACCACCTACCACTCAGAACACAGTATCAACATGCTAACATCCACCCAGAACACACTAGCAAGACACCAACTACCACTCAGAACACAGTATCAACATGCTAACATCCACTCAGAACACACTAGCAAGACACCAACAACCACTCAGAACACAGTATCAACATGCTAACATCCACCCAGAACACACTAGCAAGACACCAACTACCACTCAGAACACAGTATCAACATGCTAACATCCACCCAGAACACACTAGCAAGACAGCAACAGCCACTCAGAACACAGTATCAACATGCTAACATCCACTCAGAACACACTAGCAAGACAACAACAACCACTCAGAACACAGTAACAACATGCTAACATCCACTCAGAACACACTAGCAAGACCGCAACAACCACTCAGAACTTAGTATTAACATGTTAACATCCACCCAGAACACACTAGCAAGACACCAACAACCACAGGATTAACACTTTAACATCCACTCAAAACACACTAGCAAGACACCAACACTCAGAATACAATATCAACATGACATGCTAATATCCACCCAGAACACACTAGCAAGACACCAACAACCACACAGAACACAGTATTAACATACTTACATTCACCCAGAACACACTAGCAAGACACCAACAACCACAGTATTAACACTTTAACATCCACTCAAAACACACTAGCAAGACACCAACACTCAGAATACAATATCAACATGACATGCTAATATCCACCCAGAACACACTAGCAATATGCCAACAACTACTCAGAACACAGTATCAACAACATCAAGATCCACTTTCTTTCAGAGTTTGGCGCCAGCTCTGATCAAACCTGCCTGTAGTTTTCTAGTAATTCTGAAGATTAAATGATCTACAGCTAAATAGAGAGAGCTTTGATTATTTACTACAATACAAATTTATCAGTAGAAATAACATCAAAAGTGATTTTGATCAAAATATACATTTACACACAAACTGACAAGCAAATGCAACATTCAGACACCATCTTTGTTTTTAGCTTAACTGTCACAGAATGGAATGCATAGAGTTGTCGGATATCAAAGGTAGTCTTCAAAAATCGGTCAGATGAAGGTATCTCAGGAGACAGGAAGTAAAGCTAACAGGTAACACTTTACAATAAGGTTGTATTAGCTAACATTTAGTTAATGCATTAGTTAACATGAACTAACCATGAACAACACCTCTGTTCAGCATTAGTTAATCTTTGTTAACGTTAGTTCATAAAAATCCAGCTGTTCATGGTTTGTTAACGTTAGTTCACATTTTCATTTACTAATGTTAACAAGATTTTAATAATGCATTAGTAAATGTTGAAATTAACATTAACAAAGATAAATAAATGCTTTATAAGTGCAGTTCATTATTAGTTCATGTTAACTAATGTAGTTAACTAATGTTAACTAATGAACCTTATTGTAAAGTGTTACCAGCTAACATTGGATTCAGACGTGCCTTAATGCGTTCCTACCTTGGAATGCAGCCTCCGAAGGCAGTGTTTTTAAGCTTTCGGATGCAACCCTTTGATTAGCTTGTTCAGGTGTGTTTGTTGGTTGGAGCTAATCTTTGCCAAAAAGTAGAAATTGTAGGCCAGAGTTGCCCAGCCCAGCCCTGCCTTAGCATCTGTATAACAAAATGTATAATAAGCATACACCTTTGCATTGTGGCCGTCAGTTTTGCACAGACTAACACCACTCTTGTTTTCTTCAGAAAATGTAGAAGTCTATTTGTTATTTTAACTGTGATTTCGGCTGTACGGTACACTAATATTTCGAAAGATCGTCTTTTACAATCTTTTGCTGTTAGTTCTTAATGTATTGTCCATTTGTCCGGTTGCCAGTTGCATTGATTTTACAGCTCTCACGTTGTTTCCGATACATTCAAAGGGTCATGTATTATTTAAAGGTTTTTAGTTTTGTGTGCACTCTACTCCATAATGACAATCCCTCTGTTAATCTGGTGTGTGTACTGTTCCTCTCCAAAAATCTAATTTAATATTCATTTGCAGAATGAGGGATTTGGAAGATAAGCTTCAGCATGTCCAAACCTCATCCTCAAGACCCTCTCCAGCCCTGAAATTCAAGGTATGACAGTGTAAATAACCTTCTCTTCTCATTCCCACCATCTGTTTGTGTAAGAAATGTAATAAACCATATGATTTGGGGTTGTAGGTGGAGAACTTCTTCTGCATGGGATCTCCTCTGGCTGTGTTCTTGGCTTTGAGAGGTGTCCGTCCTGGAGCCGACGTAACGCAGGACCACATCCTACCCAAATCTATCTGCCAGCGGCTTTTCAACATTTTCCATCCCACTGATCCTGTAGTGAGTGATTGTTTTTTGGAGTGTGAATATAGCCTAGGATCAGATTTCTCATTACAGGTCCATATATATTATGAGCCAATTTAAAAAACTTAGTCTTAGAACTAAAATGATTGTTAACACTTACACTTTTTTAAATGTCTTTTTTTGCATTATTTATTTAATTGCTTTTGAATAAACAGTTTAATGTGGTGAATTAATATTTTTTTGTAATCAAAGATGTATAATATCTGAATCAATAATCAATCTAAATAAAAACAAATGGTTTCCTGCAGGCATATAGGTTGGAGCCTCTCATCCTGAAGCATTACAGTAATATATCACCTGTCCAGATTCACTGGTGAGTAAAACGATGTTTTCGCTAAATTTACATTTTAAAGTAGTTTTTTCTTAAACATTGAATAAAATAGCAAAACAATTCTGTTTTACTTTAACATACAGTGCGTTGTGACTGTGAATGCAACTTTGTTGCGTACTTTAAACTGTTTCTCACGATAACCCTTTTTTATTAATCACTCGGAGGTAAAAATTGGCTTAATTTTCATAAAGGATAAAGTAATCAATGTTTTTTATGAATTAAAAAAATAATAATTTTTGTACATACATGTGAACATTTGATTTATTTTTAGGTACAACACCACCAGCCCCACACCGTATGACCAGATCCGTCCCACTCTACTGAATCCATCAAAGGAAAATGCTGCTGTTTCTGATACGGAGAGCCTCCCGAGCCCATGCACCTCCCCTCCACAGCCCCGCAGACACTACGGCGAGTCTATCACCAACCTGGGCAAGGCCAGCATCATGGGTGAGATGGAGAGAGAGATCATTAATGATGACTGAAAGCGCAAAACGCTTGCAGGGAGTGCAGGATGTATAGTGTGTGATGTAGGAGTAGAATTACGGTTCCCAAATATTGAGATAATGGCGGTCTGCCTTCAATTACTGAGCATCTGCAGTTTAAAGCTTTTGATTTGAGTGTGGAAAGCGATAAACAGAAACAACTCAGCAAAGCATCCGATCAATAGAAAGCAATTAGGAAGTGTCACAGACACAACTGGAGATTTGGAAACACCCTTACCAAGAATAAATCTTCAAGGTATATATCTCTGTGCCGTTATCGTTAAAGTTGTGGTGTGGGCTCTGCTATTCCTTTATATTTAGAATGATTTTTAGAACTATATCTTTAGTTTTAGAACTATATCTTTATCGTTATCGTAAAATGCTGTCCTTGCTGGTGCTTTGTATGGATGTTTTTGTATGTGCTGTTACTCGTCCGGGGCGACATTCTGCTGGGCGAAAAACATCTACAGCCGAGAGGATCTACTGAAAAAAAGGTCTATGGAACGAACAGACTGTGTTATCCAAGTTTAATTATTTCTGTGACATCCCGATGGATATAGCCAGAACCCTGGGCTCTCCCTGGATCATCTATCTCCCAGGCGGCACAGAGACAAGAGGCTATAGGGCCGGTGGGTTAGTGAGGCTACGGAAGCAGCCATACAAGCCAACGCTTCCTAGTATTTTTCTCACCAACGCTAGATCCCTCACTAACAAAATGGATGAACTGAAGCTACAGGCAGCAACGAACATGACAGCTGCATTTTGCTAATCACAGAGACCTGGCTTCATTCATTTATTCCGGACATGGCTATCGAGCTAGCAGGCCATACATTACATCGCTATGACAGGACCAAAGAATCCGGAATTGGGAAAGGAGGGGGGTTGTGCCATGCGTGGATGTTAACTGCTTTCAGGTCTGGTGATGGGACGCTGATACAGTGCCAAAGCCAACTTGAAAAGAGGCATTAGAGAGGTCAAGGCTGCTCACAGGAGGACAGTTGAGGTCCACTTTCACAGTAACAACATGAGGCAGGTATGGGAGGGGGTTTAGCACATTACCAACACATTACCAACCACAGACAACCTCTCAATTGCTGACTGTGGTGCATCAATTGCTGGAGGAGTTGAACCATTTCTTTGCCCGTTTTGAGGTGGAGTCTCCTGAGGCAGCAGCATTACACCCAACAGTAGCCACATCTTTATTGTGAAGGAGCAAGAGTTGAGGCGCATATTGATGGCGGTGAATCCCGAGGAATCAGAGGCTGTAGGACATGATGGCATCACAAGGACTGTGTGGACCAGCTACCGGAGGTCTTTACTAAGATCTTCAACCAGTCTCTATTCCGGTCTACCATTCCACCCTGTCTGATGTCCTTACTCTCACTGTCCCACAGCAAAAAAAGCAGTTAGCAGCCTAAATAATTGACTGTGTGGACCAGCTACCGGAGGTCTTTACTAAGATTTTCAACCAGTCTCTATTCCGGTCCGCCATTCCACCCTGTCTGATGTCCTTACACTCACTCTCCCACTGCAAAAAAAGCAGTTAGCAGCCTAAATGATTGACACCCATTATTATTTTGAGAAACTGGTCCGGAGTCTTATCATTACCTGCCTTTCACCCATATTCAACACACCAGTTTGCATACAGAGTAAATTTATCTACAGAGGACGCCATAGCCACAGCTCTTCATACTGCTCTGATTCACCTGGAGCAGCAGGGGAGCTGTGTTAGGCTGCTCTTTCTGGGCTTTAGCTCCCTATTTATGGGGGTGTTCACACTTGGCATGTTCGCAGCAGATCTTCGTTTATTTGTGTGACTGAGGGATTCCTGCTGCTGTTTTGACTCCTTTACACATTTTATAAGCTCTTCATGAGTTCTCAGCTGGTCAAAATACCATCATATGTAGGCTATGCATATAAAGCGAGTGCATTTAGCTCAGCACACAGCATTTTTTTGAATGTTCTGTAAGTTCTGAAATATACGTAATAAAAGCTGACCAATCAGGGGTACAGTTGTGAACGTACGGTGTCCCTGTGCCTTCGGGTTCGGTGTTTAAATGTTTATCTATTGTTCTGTTTATTGCATTTGAATGGCAATGCTCTTTTAGAGTAGCATATAGTTGTATAAGTATACAGTGGCATTAAAGGTATTAAATTAAATTATAGTTATTGCTCTTGGTGTGAACATGCCTGTAAAATGTAACAGTATACATCTGTATTTTTCCACAGGAGCGGCAAGTATAGGTAAAGGCATCGGCGGTATCCTGTTTTCCAGATTTTCCCGCTCTAGTGGACAGGTGGGGGGTGTGGAGGAGGAGCCGTTAGACTCTGAAGGTGGGGCATGTGAGAAAGGGGAAGAGAGCAGATCTGTGGAGTTAGACGATAAACTGGAGGAGAAGACAGAGGAGAAAATCGAGGAGAAGGCAGGAGACACCAGCATGTCACAATCAGCCTCTACCATTATGGATAACTCCTCCTGTAAGCATCTGCACAAAGTAGTCATTGTGGACTTTCTCAATATTCATTATTTCATGATTTTGTTTTAGGAAACCTGTTTGGAAACAAATGATGTCTTTGAGATTTGATTTTGGTGCAGTTAGTGTACTGTTTGCAATTGTGCACTGCAGATTTAATAGCTTTTCTGATAATAATAGTTTTTGTTGATAATATTTTTATAATAATGGAAGCCTGTTTCTGCCTCTTAGTAAAAACTAAAAAAGGCTAATTGTGAGATATAAAGTTACAATCACAAAACACAAAGTCGCATTGCGGGATATAAAATCTCATTTCGAGATACAAAGTCTAAATTTAGATTATGGGCCCTATCATACACCCGGCGCAATTCAACGGCAGGTGCTACGCAAATGTTTTTTGCTAGTTTCAGCCCAACGCAGTTAGCATTTTCATGTCCAGCTCCACGTTGTTTAAATAGCAAATGCACTCGTGCCCATCTGTTCCATCTGTGCACTCGTGCCCACACCCATGGGTGTGCTGGTCTGAAAACGAGGTGTGTTCAGGCGCATTGTTGGCACGTTGCTATTTTGAGGCAACTGAAAACGCAGTATTTTTTGGTGTTATTTAAGGGGCACATTAGTAATATGTGCCTATAAGCGAGTACACAGCGCACGTATACTCTGCTTATTACACACATGCAGCAGCACACAAACATTTTTAAATATTAAAAATAAAATTCCTCTCTGGAGAAGCATCCAGTCGCTCCACTCGCAAATTCCGCAATGTAAATATCAAATCCGTCATGGTGCAAGCACGACTGGCTTTTAAAGGGAATGGGAGATGAGACTCTGGTTGGTTTATTGCACGTTATGCCTAAAACACACCCATTACTCATTAAGATACTAGGTACAACCCTTTTGGACCATTTGCCTGGCGCGCTGACCGTTTTTTCCATCTAATTCCATTTAAACTAGCAAAAGTGGATTTGGGCATGCCTTAAAGGATTAGTTCACTTTTAAATAAACTTTTGCTTATAATTTACTCACCCCCATGTCATCCAAGATGTCCATGTCTTTCTTTCTGCAGTCAAAAAGAAATTAAGGTTTTGGATGAAAAATCCAAAATCCAGGTTTTCTCCATATAATGCACTTCAATGAGCTCCAAATGGTTCAAGGTCCAAATGACAGTTTCAGTACAGCTACAAAGGGCTTTAAACGATACCAAACAATACCAGACAATGAATATGGCTCTTATCTAGCGAAACGATACGTTTCTGCGAGAAACCGAGCAGTATTTATGCTATTATTTTACCTCTTATCAGACAAACGTGATTGTCTCTGAGCTCCACCATAACTTCCGCTAAGTGAGGTCAAAATACGATCACGTTTGTCTGTTAAGAGGTAAAATAATAGCATAAATACTGCTCGGTTTCTCACAGAAACTGATCGTTTCGCTAGATAAGACCCTTATTCATTGTTTGGTATCGTTTAAAGCCCTTTGAAGCTGTACTGAAACTGTCATTTGGACCTTGACCCATTTGGGGCCCATTGAAGTCCATTATATGGAGAAAAACCCTGGAATGTTTTCATCCAAAACCTTAATTTCTTTTCGACTGCAGAAAGAAAGACATGGACATCTTGGATGACATGGGGGTGACTAAATTATCAGCAAAAGCTTTTAAAAGTAAACTCTTAAGTGCACCTGTGCCATGCGTTTCAGACCATGCGCTCATATTGTTAAAATAGGGCCCATAAAGTCACAATTTGAAGATATAGCCACATTTTAAGAAATAAATTCAATAACAATTTCATCAGCAGCATCTCAAATGTTGGTTTGGTCATTCTGAAAGGCCGGAGCCAAAGTCTGTCATCAAAATTACCTTCCAGAATTGTCTCACACGATTGCATTCCCAGACATCAGGCATTCGAACACAAAATAACACTGCATTCTGAGACAAAACTCATTTATTTTATTACAGACATTTTACGCCATTTTCCCAGGAAGTGACATTTTTGTTCTCTTTAACACAGATGGAAATTAATTAAGTGTTTTATTACAATTTTGTTCAATTTGAATCTTTGGATGGAAACATAGCTATTATAAGATATAAAGTCGCAATTACGAAGAAGAAAGTTGCACTAAAATCACATTGCAAGATACAGTCACAATTTAGAGAGATAAAGTCATAAAATATAAAGTTACATTTGTGTGGTATAAAGTCAAATTGTTTGATTTATAAAGTTAAGGGAAGCAAAGTCGCTGGTGCGAGAAATAAAGTCACAGTTTGGAGATATTTTTTTTTACTCTGAGTCAGAAACGGCTTCCATAAATATCTTCGATGATCTGTTAAATTCACTTTTGCAGAGAAATTCATCAGACCTCTTACACCTGTGCTAATGACGTCCTTCTTTTTACTGTTTTGCAGTGGAGCTTGAGCGACGCATTGACTTTGAGCTGAGGGAGGGCCTGGTGGAGAGCCGCTATTGGTCAGCCGTGACTTCACACACAGCATATTGGTGCTCCCACGATGTGGCTCTGTTTCTGTTAACATTCATGTACAGTCCAAATGAAGTGAATGACATGGCAGAGGACAACCCTGAATCATAACACACACATATGAACTCTCTCACCCTTGATCAATCCCTTAATTTAGTTTAGCAGACCTTGTTCACTGTGCGTCAGGGATCCTGTCCTTGCCTTGTTTTTCCTTAATTTAGAAGCACACCCATGGAAGAGACTTACTCTCTCCCCTACATCCCCTCAACTAGGATTGTTCTTAACCTCGATGAAATGATGACAATTATCCTACTTGTTTCAGCTAGGACCATTCACACCTTGATGATTCCCAAAGCAGCGAACTCTTCATAATGACTGATGTGTATTAACTTAATTTGTGGTTGTATAGTATGCCTGACAAGAAACTGCTGGATTGGAGGTTCACAATTTTTTTTTTTGAGGAATACATCTGATGGGATCTATTTCCTGGCCTATAAATGATAGTTTTGAAGATTTTTATAAATTGAGCATTATGTGTTTACATTATTTAGATGATAAAAAAAACAATCTGCATAACTCGTAAAGATGGCCAAATATTGAGTTTATAGTCGACAGGAACAGTGCACATAACCGTCAGTGAACACTTGGTTCACCTAAAAATTACAATTCTGTCATTATTTATTCACCCTCATGTTGTTCCATTCCATGTGACTAAAAAAGGAGATATTTTGAAGAATTGTAGTCGCTTTTTTCCATGCAATTGCAATGAATGGCGACCAGTGTTATTTTAGTATAATTAATATGCTGTAATTTTGTTATATTTTCTGGTTTAATTTTGTTGTTTGTTATTTTTATTGTCTATACAGGTTTTTATGAATTTTCAGTTAGTTTTTGTTAAACTAAGTGAAAATGAGAAATGTTGCCTTTTTATTTTATTTCAGTTATCTCTTATTTTATTTAGTTACAACATGTTTTTTGAATGGTTTTAGTTTTAGCTAACGATAATAACTTTGAAAATGCTTTTAAGTTTCAAAAAGAACGCAAAGCACCATAAAAGCAAAGCACAAGTTTCATAAAAGGGAAAATATTCCAAGTCCTTTGAATTTAACGTGAACAGACCGAAATTTATGTCGTTAATCCCCTCTCCTTTCCACAGTTCGCAAGAGAATCGTCTGATTCATGAAAGAATCTTTATTTGAGTCAGATCTTGAATCTGAATGATTCGTTCTGATCCGGTTCCCGAACTCAGTTCGCTGAATCATTGATCGGGTCACAGCGTTTTAGGAGTAGGTTATCAGTGAATAATTACTTAAATTTCAGTCTGGTCCTCGCACAAAAATATTTTATAGATTCAGAAGACTTGGAACATAGTGCACAAGTTGTATGGACCACTTTTATGATCCTTTTTCGCACCTCTAAAGCCTCGGTTCCAATTCATTGTAATTTCATTGAAAGATCAACCAGTACATTCTGGAATTAAGAAAGTATCCATTTGTCTAACATTGAAGAAAGAAAGTCATATGGGTTTGGAACATCATTGGAGAGAATATTTGTATTTTTGGGTGAACTATTCCTTTAGAGACATTTCCGTTCCTGTTCCCTCTACTTTTTTCTAATACGCTGAGGCTTTAGTTTCTCTACACTTGCATGATAGACACTGAAATTTACTGCATATTTGAATTGCACCCTTTGCTATGATCACCACTTAATTAGAGTTTATGCTTTAACATGCATGAAAGAGAAAGTCCGGATTAGTAAAATCTCCTGTTACTTCTGTCCATGCAAGTTGAAACGCTTAACATTTTTCATTTGTGGCATTTTCTTTTATGTCAACGGTGTGCAATCGGCATATCAAACATATTACTGTTTCTAATGTATTACTGCACTAAAGAACCACATAGTCGCAAAGACTTTGCCATTATGAAACAACTATCATTTGTTTGTGTTAAGTTTATGTTTTCTGTATTCATTTTGTATGATTTGTTTACAGTAATCCTGGAAATCAACACCCCCATGCCTTTACGATGACAAGAAAAAAGCACTTAACATTTCTCCTTATACCTCACCCTTGAATGTGCCAATAAACTGAACAGTGAGATCTTCATTAGGTCTGTGGTCAGAGGGTACGGTCTGCATTATGTGCATATATATTAGAACTGGACTCCGGCGTGTCTGTTCATGTTTAGCTTCAGTGAACGCCAAGCTGTTCCTCTTTTATGAACCTCGTGATTTTCATTAAAATTGATATCGACCGCCTGCTTTGTCTCATTCTTTTAAATTGCTTGTAAATGCTGACTGCATAGTCAATATTAGGATCAACTGGTGTTGCTGTGGACCTTGAAGTGAACAATACAACTTTATTCATCTCTGAGGGGTCATTTAGTTTTAGCCATAAACAATGTAGACACTAGGGCTGTTGTTCTCAACTGGTGGGTTGTGTCGCACTATACACTTTTAAAATGGAAGGTTAAATGCTTCCCATATATTTTGTTGTTAATGTCAAAGGCTGTGCATGATATAGAACTCAACTGCATTTTGATGTAAATCCTATCTTTTTGTATTATAGCTAATACAAATTCAATAGTTTGGGCCTGTGTTAAGATGGTAAATTGCACTTATGGCTTGCTTATACATTTTAAAAAGTGTCAATTTTTCTATTCCACCAATGGCATGCTAATAATTTGACATAATTATGCCTTTACAGCCTTATCTTAAATTGTTGTGATAAGGTTGATCTCTTTATAAAGACACTCAATAGATGAAGTGAAAGCACTGAAACAATGAAAGAGTAAAAAAGATACGTATATTTTACAAAATAATATATTTTTTTAAAATCTAAAATTGGTATAAAATTCTAGCCATATGTCTAAGTTGTGTTCCATATTTGAAGTTGATATCACAAAAATTCAAGTTCCGGGTGACATCCACATTCCATTGAATGTTTATTTTTTAAAATAGTTTCTAATGCATTGTCCTGTCACAAATTAATACAATTATATCACAATATCACTTCTTTCACAAAACAATCACCAGACATGAAACCTTGAGTCTCAGACCTTTCCAACGATACAATGTGTTTTGTCTAGATTAGAAAACGTTTTGACACTAAAATAGTGCAGTACATTTTGTAATTTGAAACCTGACACCGCCCACAAGTGGGGAGGAGCTTGTCAAAATGGGTTTCACAGGATCAATACTGAGATAATGGGCTCATCATACACCCGGTGCATTGCGACGCAAGTGTTTTTTGCTAGTTTCAGCCCAACGCAGTTATCATTTTCACATTAAGCTCCACGCTGTTTATATAGCAAATGCCCTTGCGCCCATCTGATCGCCCATGGGCGTGCTGGTCTGAAAACGAAGTGTATTCAGTTGCATTGTTGGCACGTTGCTTGTTTATTGTTTATTACACACGCAGCAGCACACAAACATGCCACATATTAAAAATAAAAGGATTCCTTTCTGGAGAAGCGTTCAGTCTTTCCGTTTTCAAATTCCGCTATTGTAAATAACGAATCCCCCATTGTGCAAGCGCAACTGGCTTTGAAAGGGAATGGGAGATTAGACTCTGATTGGTTTATTGCACGTTATGCCCAAAACACACCCATGACTCATTAAGAGAATAGCTACAACCCTTTTGGACAATGCACCTGGTGTGGCAACCGTCTTTTCTGTCATTAAACTAGCAAAAGTGGATTCGGACACGCGCTAAGTGCACCTTGCGCCATGCGCTCAGATCGTTTAAATAGGGCCCATAAGCTTTCGATGATTTATGATGATTAATAAAATATGTGATAGGAAAAAATGCAATAAAAAAGAGTGTCAAGCGTCATACATGTTAGCGTTAAAGGTCCCATGGCATGGCATTTTTCTATTATTTTATAATGTTTCCTGAGGTGTACTTATATTGTTAGTATGATTTTTACATCATAAAATGTCATAATTTAGAAATAAAAGGCATTTTTTCTATACTGCTGTTTGCTCTGTGGCTGAAGGCCCTGTTACAAGAGGCGTGTCTGCTGTGAGACTTCAGTAAAAACAACCACTGTTGTGATTGGCTGACATCTTTGCATTTGATATGAGCGGAGGGGGCGTGGTTTAACGAGGCACGAGCAGGCACGAGCTGCTGCCAGAGAGACGGATGGACCTGAGTTCACTTCACATTAGTTCTGTCAGTCTCAGTTCAGTGAACTGTTTTAATTACAGCATATACTTCAGGTTATTAGTCTATTTCTAGTCGGAGGGGCTGTCACTCATGTCAGAAAGTTAGTAACTTTAGTAAATTATGGATCAGCGCTGACTGGAGACGCGAACCGTTTAGAACGATTCAGTCCGATTTGGTGAACTGATTCGGTTCACTAAAAAGAACCGGTTCAAAAGAAAGATCGTTCGCGAACCGGACATCACTAATGTTACCAGAGACTGAGCTCAGCGATTGCTAACAAAGTTATTTATAGTAACTTCTGAGTTGTGAGAGCGCTGTCTGTCAGCGCGAGTTTATTGTGTTTGTATCTGAGAGTTCTGAATAAACACGAGTCCCAGTCACGCCGAGCCCGTCTTCATCATTATTCTACCAACTTTGTAACACATGCAATGTACCATTACAGCTGTCGAGATGAACGAGTTACGAGTAAGTGTTGATAATAGCATTATTTTTAGATATGTTCCTATCATATGGAAAGCGTTAGTGACGCGCATTGAGTACACAGCGCAAACAAAGACACAACAGCAGTAATCGAATGTAATCCAGTTTATTGTGGGAATAGCTGGCTAGCCTAGCCCAGATACCCTCACGCTTACCCCCCTTCTGCTTAATCTCGCGCCGCGTTTGGTGCCTCCGCTGTGGGCCAGATGCAGTACTGGGGGTCGGGGATGTTGAAGGCCACCGGCCAGTGCAGCCCGAGCTTCGGCGTGTGTGAGGTTTATCTAAAGATGTGAGTCTGCCGATGTTGAGCAGAAACTCCCGACTGTATGCACATTGTAGAACAGATAGACGTGACGAGGACGTACAAAAACACTGACTCACAAGATAGAAAACACGAAAACACCGTTCTGTCGGGAGAGAGAGAAGCCGCAGTGTGTGCACGAATAATAAATAATTAGCTACACATCAGAAATCACAGATCAGAAGGAACTGAAAAAAGACTTCTGTTTTCATTTGTACATCCAAACACTGAGAAACTGCCAGCGTTCACTCGTTCACAAGTAATGATCTCTCGAGCGTTTGCATGGGCGTGCCAGATTCTCTGGGTGGAGGAAAGGGAGGTAACCGTTCCTGCTTGGACGTCAAACCAGGAGACTTCAGGATTGGCTCGTCTGGTCTGTCATTTTCTCAAAGACAGAGAAAGACAGCCAGAACTCCGGTTTACACCGATCAACATTTCTATCCACTTGGGGACAATATTCAGGCTAGGGGAACTCATATTAATGTTGAAAAACCTCATAAAATGAAAATTTCATGCCATGGGACCTTTAAAGTTAACATGTATGACATTAAAAAGTGCATCACAGTTTTTACAAAAATGTTAAGCACCACAGCTGTTTTCAACATTCATTATAATACGAAATGTTTCTTGAGTAGCAAATCAACATATTAGAAAGATTTCTGAAGGATCATGTTGAAACTGAAGACTGCAGTAGGCCTAATGCTGAAAATTCAGCTTTGCAGCACAGGAGTAAATTAATTTTTAAATAAAATATTATAAAAGAAAAGTTAGGCTTTTTAAATTTGTAATAATATTTGGCAATATTAATGTTTTACTGTATTTTTAATCAAGCAAATGGTGAGCATTATGGACTTTGAAAAACATTTTACAAAATTGTGTCGAGCCCAAACTATTGAACGGTGTAATATTTTATTATAGCCTATTAGACTACATTAAGAAACCATCCTTCTATCAAACAAGATTCAAGAATATAGAATCAATTCAAATGCCTATTTATCAGTTAATTTAAATGCATGTATTTATGTCGGCTATTTAGATTCCAACTTTTAAATAAAAACGAATTTACTGTTGTTTATAACGTAACTATATAACTAAATTGACTTTATAAACAACTATAAATGAGTTGTTCCATTAAAAATATGTATGTCCAAGTCCAATCAATCCTTAGCAACCGGGCTGCACGTGATTATCAGCGACGACTTTTCAGCGTGTGTATGAGTGTCTGTGGCTCTGTCTCAAATCCAAACCGCTAATCTAGACAACATGTTTGAGCTCAGCTGACTCAGATTCGTCTATGATCCCTGAAGCGCTCTCTCAGTAGGCAGCTCACTGGCATAGAGGACACAGCCTGTGGCTGTGGGTTTTCTCCGGGACTTGCCACACGCCCAACAGTCTCTCATTAGACCACATGCAGGATAAAGATGGCTTGAGGCGCAGACACAGACTGGGCTGCCGAAAACTTCTCACCGCTCTTCAAGGCTCGAGGGAGGAAGAAAAAAACAGGAAGATCTAGCAGAAGGTGTGTTGTTTTATCTGTTTAATCAAAGATTTGTGTGGTTTTACGAATGCATAAAGTTGTTCTGTTTTCGGAGACCTTTTAAAGCAACAGGTGAGCTAAAAGTCTGTCAACTTTTTAACAAAGGCATTTAACTCGTTAATTGTTTTAAAAATGTAAATTCAAATGTATTATATAAACTGTATACAAAAAATGTATAATAAAATACCATATGACCATATTTAATGATTATGTAGTGAATATTTCTAATGAATAATAAATAATAAACCTACTGCACTGGTAGATTAGGTACAAATTGTAGTCAGTTACTGATTCCAAATTATGACACTAATTGTAGTTTGTAATGTAATCTAGATTACTCATTTTAGGCAATCCAACTACTTTTTGATTACTTATTTTAGATTATTTTTGACTTAACTCATTTATCATGTTAATTTAAATAGGGTTCCATATTGGAAAAAATATGCTCAAAGTTGGGTGTGCGACAAAAGAGATTTAAAAAAAAAAAAAAAAAAAAAATGGACACACCACAGCTCCAAAAATATGCAATAGATGTAATAGTAGACTCACACACGGGTTAAGTTTCGAGCACACAGGCTCTTCGTCAGACAATAGAAAATATATTCCATTCTTTATCAACAGCATAAAGTGCATTAAATATTACATTACGTCAGCGTTTCACACACTCTAAAAAATGCTGGGTTGTTTCAACCCAAATTTGGGTCAAATACAAACCCAACCGTTGGGTTTGTCCACATACCCAGACTGAGGTTTGTGAGTTTAATGAAAAGCTGTTAAGTCATAAAATTGTAAAATTAAAATAAATAATAATAAAAAAATAAACAATCAAAACAAAACATTTACTAAAAGACTTGATGTGTACCTGCATATCATGTGAACATTAACTAACATTAGAGAACTGTGAACATTCATTTTATTGTTTTTATTGTCTTTTTTTTATTGATTGAACTTATTAACTTTAATCTTTGAGCTTATTTCAAGTAAATATGTTAGGGCATAGAGGCATGTAAATATAAAATGTGAACGTTTAAAATAGTTTGAAAGGCAAAAGCCTTCCAAAGGCAGTAATACATGGTTAAATGACTCACTGAGCGATAATTCAAATAATAATGAATGTGTTCATTAGGATCTGAGATTAGAAATGCAATGTTGAGAAAACACTTCTTGAACGTGAAATGATTTCTGTAAATCCAGTGATCAAATGCTGGTCTCAGTTTTCAATGATAGTCCCATGACTCTGTGTGCAATCCCACAAACCTGGAAGATCTTCTGAGCAGTAGGTTTTTTTTTTAGAAAGGAAAATGTAAAACATAACAAAAAAAGTACAATTATGAATAATTCACTGCCATTGTGATGTAATCCTGTAAGCAATAGAAAAGCAACTGTAGTCTGATTATGGGTATTTTAAAATGTAATGTAATTTAAATACAAGTACTTAATTTCTGGAATCTGATTATGTAATCCAGATTACATAATCAATTACTACCCAGCACGGTATATATTGTCAATTGGCTCAAATTCTATATTCCAACATTTCCTGGGTGCAAAAATGCATTCATAAGTTCCTATATTGTGGAAATATTTTCAAGGCATTTTGAAGATGAACATTCAGTCAGCAATCAGCCGTGAGATCTTTGTCCCGAGAGATGAAAAGTTACTGGTAGCCATTGAAGTGAGGAGAAGGGCGAAGAGGAAGGGACTGTCGTTTCGCAAGAAGGACTACTTAACTTTCCTCTGCTTGTCAGGTAATGTGTCTTTTTATAAGCATCTAAACTAGTGAGTTCGAGAAATAAGTTTGAAGTCTTAAAGTTTGATGTAGACATAATTGACATGTGTTTCCATGTAGTTACTAACAGTAGGCCAGCTCAAGTCCTCATCACTAAAGTTAAGAAGTATCAAGGCACACGACCGTTTGCTAAAAGGTCTCAATGGTCTGTGGAGCAGCTCCGCCAGGTCAATGGCATCAACCCTGACAAGGTGACCATCCTTCTAAATTCAGTACAGTACATTCTGTACACCGACCCCCCCAGTACATTCCATTATTCTGACTCCTCTGAATATTTGTTAGGACACTCCTGAGTTCGACTTAGTGTTCGATCGCACCTCGGATCAATGGGTGGCCAGCTCAGCTGCAGAGAAATGCATGTTTGTGCAAGTTCTGCACCATGCTTGTCAGAACTACTGGGAGGCAAAGCTTGGCAACCCATCGTCCCCTGGAGAACAGAAGATACCAGGAGCTCCGGAGAGCAAGAAGAGCCCTGGTGCTCCATGCCAAACTAACTTTGTTAACTGTCAGAAAAAACTAATGGGAGGTGAGTGGGTTTAGAAAAGTCGGGTCGCTGTTTTGACATATTGGCAGAATTAATATGTATGGAGAGCTTGAGATCTGTAACAAAACAAAATGTATGTTTCCATATTTTAGATGCTTGTTCTGTTAACATGGCCATCTACCGCTGCAAGATTTTTTTGAATAGAATGAAGAACAGTATGACTGCAAACCAGGGTCGGCTTCAGCGTGAAGGTTAGTAGGATTTGTGAGTGTGTGTGTGTGTGTGTCTCCAAAACCATTGAGGTTATGTTAGTGTCTTATTTAAAAAAAACAAAAAACATTTATACATAAAAAAAAAGAAGTTTAAAGGGATAATTCACCCAAAAATGAAAATTCTGTCATCATTTACTCACCCTCAAGTTGTTCCAAACCTGTATGAGTTTCTTTGTTCTGCTATACACAAAAGAAGATATTTTGAAGAATGTAGAAGCAGATCCGAGCAGCCATTGACTACCATAGTATTTTTTCCCCTACTATGGTTGTCAATGGTTGCTTGGATCTGCTTGGTTACAAACATTCTTCAAAATATAATCTTTTGTGTTCAGCAGAACAAAGAAACTCATACAGGTTTGGAACAACTTCAGGGTGCGTAAATGTACATTTTATTTTTGGGTGAACTATCCCTTTAAATTCAACGATGGCGTAGCCATCAAGTAAAAAAAAGATTATTTTAATAGCTCGAAATCATGTACAATATGGCTACCCATTAATACTTGTATTTATTTATTATAATTGATGATAATAATAATAATAATAATAAGTCCTTTAAAAAATGTTTTAATAATGCTCATTTTCTTACTATGATAATTATTTACATGGTTATTGTTATTTCAAGATTTTTTTGTAGAATGCTTATTTTTTTATAATAATAATAATTCTTATTGTTGTTGTCATCATTGAATGGCTTATTTTCAGTAATTTCATCCTTTTAATGATGCCCCCCCCCCTCCATTATTGGATCAGGGTAGTTTTCACCTGAACATTTTTTACTTTATGCTCCAAAAAATTTAAAATTAATGCAGAAATGAAAAACAACATTCTCATCATTGAAGAGGTGTATCCAAGTCATTGTGTGTTTAAATGAATTGCATTTTTATTTACTAGAAAATCATGAACCTAACTGACCCCTAGATAATGTATTACAAATGTATCTTTTAGGCAATTGCCTTCATTTCCATCCTTTCCTGTCTGTCGAGTTGTGTGGGTCAGATCAGTCAGGGTCCAGGCAGGAAGAGAGGGTGCTTTGTCGGCCCTGTCGTCGGGTGGTTGTTTGTAGTGTTCTGATAGATCTCTCGGCAGTGGCAGAGAATGGCTCCATTGCAAAGAGGGCCCGATTAGTTCAGAGGCCACTTTGTTCAGATGAAGGCATGCGCAGGGACACAAAGACAGGCGTTGAGGAGGGGGAGAGGAGCGGAGATGAGTGAAGTGGCACCAGCCTTCACAGCGGATCATGGATGAATGGTGTGTAATGAATGGGAGAGGTGCCAAGCTGCCCTGGCGGCACAAAATGCAATGTCCCAATTCACACACCTCATAGTCATATACTGCCTGTTTGCTTGTTTTTTTTGCAATTAATGAGATTAATGGCATTGCAGAATTGCATTTCAAGTGTAGATTAGTCCGATCCATAGAACAAATAAGTGTGTTATGTACATAAGTTAGTACAACTTCACACACCATGCAAATCACTCTAATTACAATCAGGGTTGGGAATAATGCATTTCAAGTAACGCGAGTTCTGTGATCAGATTACTTTTTTCAAGTAACTATTAAAGTAATGCATTACTTTTAAACGTATTTTAAAAAGTAATGCAAGGTATTTATTTAGATGTTAAATAGCACAAATATACTTTATGTATTTAATCTCACTTTATTAAGCAATGTCTTTGCTGCTAACCTTCAAGAGGGTTGAACTTTTTTTTCCCCTCATGCATCCTGTTCTTCTGCAATCCAGAATGGCAGCACAGCTGAAAGGTTTTTTAACTGCGCCCTCTATACAGGTGTGAATTAGCATTTCCTTCAGCCTGAGGCTTATTCAATTCACTGTTGATGTGAAAGGGCCTTTACATTTGCCAAAATGTAACCCCAGCCCAGGGGTCCGTTCTTCGTACCTCGCTTGATACATCTGAGATGATTTGACAAATCCCAGATCTTCTAATCGTGAAAGCTGATCTCTGGCTAATTTGGTTCTTCAAACGAATTTGTGGATTGGATTAAGTTGTCTAGGATTACTGCATGTTCCCTGAAGAGGGCAGATGTATAGATACTCAAAACTACGATCAGCAATGCAGCGATTGGCTGGCAGCAAGACAGCAACGTAATAACATCATATAATTGAAAAAAGCCACCTGGCAAAAAAACACACACAAAAAAAAACACACGAATTTCTGGATCATTATAAGGTAACAGCCAAACGACCAAACCAACATAAAAGTTATAATAGATCAATTAAATGTGCACTGTTTTTTTTAAGCATGATTCCCAATTATTTATATTCACGACTTTGTAGTATTTCTAAACCCTTTACATTTTTATTTCAATGTTGTAATTAGCAATTCATTTAATTTAGGGGGGGGGGGGGTCTCCTCAATTACCACCAGATGGCAGCCATATTGCGCCAGAACGCAAATTGTATTAATAAAAGTATTAATTTATTTCCGAAAAATAATTCCAGAGCAGAATTCCACAAATATGTATGTTTTCCATATTAAATGTAAGTCTGTTTAGTATCTAAAACAGTAAATGTGTCAAATAAGAGCTTTTATAACTTGACTTAATGCTCATGTGCATTTCTGCTTATTTCCACAGCATCAGCTGTTAAACCATCCAAGAGGAGTAGCCCATCCCCTCCGGCGGCGAAGAAGATGGGGAATGTAATGCGGAGGGCCAGTCAGGTTCTGAGTGAGCGTGGGGAGCGTCTGGCGAGGGCTGATGAGAAGACCAGCCACTTTTTCCATGGAGCCAAGCAGTTTGCAGAAGCTGCTCAGAAGGTGAGCTGATCGCAAGACCCATTCACTCCTTCACTCGAAATGACCTGCTAAATGTTCATGAAATTGCACAGTCATATGAACAACCAGTCAGTGATATGGTGAAGCACAGTTGTAGTTTATTTATTTTTATAAACACTATTTTAATTAAAATATTAAATGTTTGAACAATTAAAATGTACCAGAACTAATATAATGTAATATAATTTAATGATGCTTAATTCCGTGAGATGATTGAAATGTTTTTTTGTTTTTTGTTGTTGCAGTGGGTTGACTCTTAAAGGGATTGTTCACCCAAAAATGAAAGAAGAATGTTGGTAACCAAACAGTTGCTAGTCTCCATTGGCTTCCATTGTATAGAAAATGGTATTAAAAATATTACAGAAGTCAATTATTATGTTAAGAACGTTCTTCAAAATATCTTATGTGTTAAGCAGAAGAAAGAAACTCATACATGTTTAGAACAACCTGAGTGTGAGTAAATTATGAAAGAATTTTCATTTTTGGGTTAAGTATCCCTTTAAGCCTTCCTTCCTTCCTTCCTTCCTTCCTTAATTTAATTCAACTCCTAATATAATGTACACTTTTTTGGAAATAAGTTCCTTATGCTATAACCAAGGCTGATCCAAAATAAAAGCAGTAATATTGTGAACTATTATTATAGTGATCTGTTCGAATGTAATTTAAAGCTACTTTTTTAGCATCATTACTGCAGTCTTCAGTGTGATGTGATCCTTCAGACATAATTTTAATATGCTGATGTTTATGCTCAAGGAACATTCATTATTATCAATGATTACAATTCTTATTTCAGGATTCTATGATGAATAGAAAGTTCAAAAGAACAGCATTTATTTAAAATATTTGTTTTTTTAACAATGTAAAAGTAACTTTTTTTTTAAATCAATTGAATGAATCCTCCCTTGCTGAATTATTCTGTTCCTTCAAAAATAAATCAATATTCTTACTGACCCTGAACTTTTGAACAGTAGTGTATAATATTTAAAATGTGTAGTCAGAACCAGTTATGAGAGGGTTGAACCATTTGAAAAAACAGTATTCTGTATAATTAGTAGCCATTCAATATGAATAATATTAAGCATCACATGTTCCTTTATTCCCTCAGCTGGCTCTGCAGCAGATTTAGAAGTGTTCTGGATGGACTGCCAATAAACTTTTAAAAAAAATAGCTTTTAATCATCTGGTCGCTGGTCATTTTGAAATGCAGCTTCTCATAACTCAGATTTTGATTTGAGTGTAAGGCTAAATTAGCATTTTTTTTTTTTTAAATGTATTTTTTGCAAGCCACTGAACAATTCAAGATATTGTGATGTGGTCCATCATGCCGTTCTGTGCACCTGCAGATCTGTTCTTTTTTTTTTTTTTAACCTTTTCTACAGTAGCAGGTGGCGGATCCTCTTCTGCTGAGATGTATTTTTGTATTTATTTATAAAAAAAATTGGTGACAGGAGTCTTAAAGGGATAGTTCACCCAAAAATGAAAATTCTGTCGTCATTTACTCACCATCAAGTTCTAGAATGTTGGTAACCAAACAGTTGCTAGTCACCATTGACTTCCGTAGTATTGAACACAAATATTACGGAAGTCAATGGGGACCAGAAACTGTTTGGTTATGAACGTTCTTCAAAATATCAGAAAAATGACAGAATTTTCACTTTTGGGTGAACTATCCCTTTAAGCCTTCCTTTAATTTGCGTACTTGCAAAACTAAAACAAACGGCCTCCTTTTTCACTGAAATGAAAGGCGATGATTTCAAATCTCTTTGTAGTTTTGACTAAGTGAATTCATTTTTATTCTGCAAGCTATATCCTTATATTGCTGTTTCATATTGTAATACCGCTACTTTTGTATCTACAGTTTTTTTTCTTTCACATAGATTGCCATTTTTGAGGTTCACTTTTGTTAATTTGTTCTAACTTAATGCACGTCTAGTACTTTGTTTCTTTTGAGCCTATTTTATTCTTTTTCAGTACTGAAAGGATAATGGCATCACTTGTTTAATATTTGACACATTTAATGGGGTTTCAGACAGATTCTTACAGATGCTACTGGTAACTTTAACAGAGGTATGTTACTTCAATATTTGTGCAACATTAGTTATGCATGTAATGCATTCAGATGATATACTCCTGAATGACGCACCGTCCCTCTGATGTTCAGCTCCGTTCTGATCGCATGAGGAGGCTGCTTTTATCTGCTTTTTAGATTTAAGTTAATTCGAGATGCTGCAAACTGTTTTATAATTACAGCTATTCACTATGAGCACAATGTTCATCTATTTGAATGTGAATGTGTGTGGATAACACATTTTTGTTCTTCTGTCTTTGTCTCCTAATTCTGTGTAATGTGATAACGGTCAGTCCGCCTTGTCTGTTTGTGATTGTGATCATCAGTAGCAGGAGCAACATGTCATGAGAAGCCAGAGGGTTTTTTTCCACATGGAGTCGGATACCCTGCATGTATGTGCGATGCATCCTGCTTTCTGCTGTTCTCCTTATGCTGTCTTCGATTTTATATTATATTATATTATCGATTTCCGTAATATGTGTGTAACCGAGAATTCTATCTGTCCTTGTCTTTGACTGTGCTCTTGTCTGCATTTAAAAACCTGTTAAAAATGTAAACATCCATCATTTGCGCAATAAATGAAATGGGACCAACTTGTGAAATGTCTATTATTGCACAAAATGTATGTGGTGGTTGTCTGTGCGCCTTCACACCACTAGAGGGCGCTCGCGTACAATCAGTTCAACATACTGCAGACGAGCATCTTCCAGTGGAATTCAATATGTATTGACAGTTGGTCCTAATGTACGAAATTACACTGAGAATCTGTTAATCAAAACAAACCTAGATTTTTTTTTTTATGTTAAGTTTTACTAATCTAAAACTTTCAAACCAAGACTATAACCGAGGAAAAAATATATATTATAAACATTTCTATGGCAGTAATCAAAGAAGCAGTTGAATATTCTGACAGTCAGATAACCTTACTTCTATATCACGCACACACGTTATGTTTTCATGTTTTATGGGGACTTTCCATAGGCGTAATGGTTTTTATACCGTACAAACCGTATTTTATATCCCCCTACACTGCCCCTGCCCCTAAACCTACCCATCACAGGAAACATTCTGCATTTTTTTTTTTTTTTTTTTTTTACACTTTCAAAAAACATCACCAAGTCTGATTTATAATAACCCCAAAATTTCCCGACAAGGATTTCGGATATTGCCATCTTTGTGGGGACATTTTGTCCCTATAACGTAGGGTTTACCAGGCCACACCGACACACACACACACACACTAAATATTACGTATATAATATTTTTTATATATACCGGTATGCACACATACATATAGTGTATATAATGCTATATAAATGTTTTTTTTATTTATATATATATATATATATACATACATACATACATGCATACACGCACGCACGCACGCACGCACGCACGCGTCTGGTGCGCTGTCCTTATGGAGACTTGCCATAGGCGTAATGGTTTTTATACCGTACAAACTGTATTTTCTATCCTCTTACACTGCCCCTGCCCCTAAACCTACCCATCACAGGAAACATTCTGCATTTTTACATTTTCATAAAAACTCTGAATGATTTATAAGCTTTTGTGCCCATGGGGACCTCAATTTAGGTCCCCACGGTGACATGAGTCCCCATGAGTCTGTCTACAGTCAGGTTGAAGTCCCCACCAGGCTAGAAAAACATGTACACACACACACACACACACACGTTTGTTTTTGTGAAATGTGAGGACATTCCATAGGCGTAATGGTTTTTATACCGTACAAACCAAATTTTCTATCCCCTTACACTGCCCCTGCCCCTAAACCTACCCATCACAGGAGACTGTGCAGTTTACTTTCTGTGAAAAAAAAACTTGTTCTGTGTGATTTATAAGCATTTTGAAAAGTGAGGACATGGGGAACGTCCTCATATTTCACCCTCTTTTTGTAATACCTATGTCATACCCATGTCATTATACACATTTGTGTCCTGATATTTCACAGACACACACACACAGTCACACAGTATAATATTAAATAATATATTAATTATATAATATATAACTTTATGTGTACTGTGTAGGTCTATGTAACCTATTTATATGCTGATAATATATAAATAAAGTAAGTAGATTTTATATATTATTTTATAATGAACATTTCAGTGATGTGTGCGTGTGTAGACACACCAACTATTCCGATTTATGTGTATTTAAATATAAAATAGGCTATATTTTTGTATATAAATGCAAAATCATTTTAAGATTAAAAATTTTGGACATTTTCCTGTTTCTAGTTAATACCATATGTACACAAACATATTGATGTTTACTGAAGCATTTGTGTCAGCATTTACATTTTGCTAAGTGTTGGCGCGTGAAGAACAGACACAGTGTGCAGCTCGTGACCTGCACGGTTGATGCGCTGCATTGCTGGATCAGCATCTACAGCAGGATTATGTGCTTGTGCTGTGACCAAATGAAGGTCAAGACTCACCGATTGACTCCAGGATTGATGACTTGTATGACTGTGCATGACACTGCACGGATTAATTCTCTCTTATTTCATAATCTGATGTGCTATATAGATTGTACCATAATCTGCCACCCTGAAAAGCATTATGGTGATCAATCGATATGATTTAGCATTCTCGATATGCCTTGGGGGTGTGATATTGACCCGGAAGATATATTTCCAGAAGCGCGAAGAGTAAAAGCCAGAGGTGCAGGTCGTGACTTTCTGACGGTGAGACGGGAATTGAACATCAATCGTGTATCGACTGGCACAGGATCTTCCCTCTTGAGTTTTAACGTTGGACCGGATCTTCAAATGACAACCGAGTGGCCTTTGAAGAATTTTGAATGGTCATTGACCTTAGAACTACCTTGAAAGGTTTATAATGTTTTGTAATTGGGTACTTCAGAGAGCAAGTAATACAGTGGACTTCTTAACCAACTGTTGATTTTTCTCAAAGGGATAGTTCACCAAAAAAAACAACTTGAAACATCTTCCCGTGCCCCTGCACACAGCACCTCTGTCTGCACTTACGATTTCTCTCATACATATAAATGGGAAAATTGAGTAATTTGTGTTGCTTATATGAAAAAGTAACGTACTCGGTTACTTAACGTAACCTCGGTTCCCTGAGATAAGGGAAGGAGTACTGCGTTGAAGACGCTATATGGGATATATGGGTAGGTTCTCCTACTCTCGAATATAGTAGGTTCTCCTACTCTCGAATATACTGAAGTAATTGTAAAATCACGCAGTGCTACTACCCAGTCAAAACAGTGTCGAGACATCTCGCACGCTATTGGCTGGCCAGTGGGAACTGCATGAACCAATGGCAGAACAGTGTAATCTGAGCGAACCAATGGGCACAAAGCCCGCAAAGCTGAGTGCAAGAGCCCGCGAAAGGGGCATATAAAATACGCTGTAACTGTCAAAAACGTCAGGTTAAATCGACTGAAGCAACGATCACCCGAGTCAGCGCCATAGCACGGCCGTCTACGCAGTACTCCTTCCCTTATCTCAGGGAACCGAGGTTACGTTAAGTAATCGAGTACGTTCCCTTTCGAACGGTCAGTTCGTACTGCGTCGAAGACGCTATATGGGAACCTGTAAAATCCCGCCGTGCTATGATAAGCGCAGTGACATGTACTCCCTCAAGTTTGAACACTTATTAGAAAGGGCTCAAGACTAGAGTTACTGACACATAATTTATATATATAATATGTATGTACACACGTCTTATACTACTGGGCTCATAGAGGCCGGTAACTATAAGGAATGTGTAAGCATTGAAGCATATGAAGGCCCCAAATGCCAACTTATGACGGGGACGGGCTTACAAGGCCGTCTAATATTCGTTAGGCCGTCTTAGTATTTTTATACAGCGAGGACTTGTGCCTGCAGTGCAGGGACATCCAGACTGTAGAATCTGGTTAAAGTAGATGTGAGGACCAACCTGCCAATCTACAAATGTCACCCATAGAAACTCCACTAGACCACGCCCAGGAGGAGGCCATGCCTCTGGTGGAGTGAGCTTTGACACAATATGGGGCATTGGAGGCCCATAGTGTCATATGCTAACGCTATCGCGTCCACTAGCCATCTGGCTAGGTTTTGTTTGGTAACCGGAAGTCCCTTAGTTCAGTCACCAAAACTTACAAAGAGCCGTTTTTTTTTTTTTACTCGCCTTTATGGTGGTAGAATGCAGGGGAGCACGCATTAAAGCGGACTCGTAGTTTACATTAATTGCATGAAAAACATTCAGAACAGTATTTTTCTCCCTGACCGGAACAAAAACGGGCCGTGGGGAGAGATGTGACACTGTGCGCACAGCACTTATGTGTAGCGGCGCACACTTGTAGTGGGCGTGCGCTCTACATATAGAGCGCTCTATGCATGAGCGATAATCTGTGAGAACAGTGCTTATGTGCAAGGTGCATGTATTTAAGTAAGGTCGTTGTTAAAAACAGCGTTGATGTGCAGGCGAGCGTGTTTGACAACAGGCTAGTTGACTGCAATATTTACATCTCCAGTCGCCTGAACCGAGGGGATTGAGAGAATGTAAAGTAAGTCTGTAGTAGTAATCCGGCCACAGCAGGACTTTTGAGTGGTTCTATAGCGCTGAATTATCAGTGCTTATATGCAGGGGTACACCCTATGTAGGGGACACACTGCTTGCAGTCATAACAGAGGAAAGAACTCTTAATTGTTTATTAGGATCGCCGTTAATACAGCGTTCTGTGTACAAGCGTGTGTGCATGTTTTATAACAGGCTCATTTACTGACAGAAGTGGTGGAGGGCTTGGCCGCCATTTACTAAATTTAGACTCACTGCGAAACCTGTGAGAGCGGGGCTCGAACCGGCAACCCTGTGTGCGAAAGTGCACCGTAACAGCAGAGGGCGCGGCTATGACGTAAGTTGTGCTCTCGACGGTGTTTTAGTGTGTGTGGCGTGCGTGCTTCATAACAGGCTCGTTTACTACACTGTTGAACCTCTCCAGTCGCCTGAATAGGACTGAGAGAAGTGATAGAGAGTGAAAAGGCGCAGGGCTTGGCCGCCATTCACGACGCCATTATGCGCTAGACAGCGAGGCAGCAATGATGTAAGTCACGCTCTCGACAGTGAGTGCGCGCTGGGAGAGAGAGGGGGCGCGCGCGCTGCCGAAAGCGCGAGCTGCACTGACAACAGTCTGTAACGTAAGCCGCACTCTCAATATCTCCAGCAGTCTGAGAGAAAGTAATGCGGGAAGCTCCGGCATTAGTTCGCTCGTCCACTCTGGCATTCTCTGTCCGCGGCGCTTCTTAGCGCGGCCCAAGTGAGAGAAAAGAAAGAGCGAGATGTTAGTAATCGTGCGGATTCGTCTTCCTCATTGCCGCCGAATGAGACCAAGCCCTCGGCTTCGAGCGGAGGGAGCAGGTCCGATCGAGAGAACGTCACAGGGGAAACGCCTCTCTGAGGCGAAGACGAGGCGCGTGGGCACTGGGCCGACGTGAACTCGCTAGCCTCGGTATACTCAGCCCTCTAGCTCCGGCGTTCTTTCCCGCCGAGGCTCGGACGGAAAGGGGAACGGGAGAGCGCGAGGGCCGGGGTCGCGCTCTGAAAAGAGCGCTATCCGTGAACGAAGGGAGGAAATGGGCATACCCTCGCAGTGAGAGCAGCCGGACCCGGCGAGAGCAGCATCCGCGTGGGCCTTGCCCAGACAGATCGTCGTGGTTATCCTCCTAGTGCAGGTAAGTACTGCACACAAGCGATATGTTTTTCTCAGTATTGAACAGAAAGGATACACCGTAGTGTTTCATCAAAGAGCGCAGGGGAAAGGCGTGACAGCTCACGGGATCGCTGGCGATTTGAGCGAGCTGAAATACAGCAGGCCGCTGACTCTCGCAGGATGTCCGGGCTGGCTAGCTCGCTATTCCGCTGCAGGCTCGTCAATTCATGGTGAAGGTGGTGTAGTTCGAGTTTATCAGCGAGGACCGTAGATCGTCGCTGAAGGAGATTAATCTGACATTTTTGACAGTTACAGCTTATTTTATATCCCCCTTTTGCGGGTTCTTGCGCTCAGCTTCGTGGGCTTTGTGCCCATTGGTTCGCTCAGATTACGCTGTTCTGCCATTGGTTCATGCAGTTCCCACTGGCCAGCCAATAGCGTGCGAGATGTCTCGACACTGTTTTGACTGGGCAGTAGCACTGCGTGATTTTACAATTACTTCAGTATATTCGAGAGTAGGAGAACCTACTATATTCGAGAGTAGGAGAACCTACCCATATATCCCATATAGCGTCTTCGACGCAGTACGAACTGACCGTTCGAAAGGGAACTACAATATTCTGGTGTAAATTTCAAAGTAATGCGTTAGGCTACTTTACTTGTTACTTGAAAAAAGTAATCTGATTACGTACCTCAAGTTACTTGTAATGCGTTACACCCCCAACACTGTTAATAATTGATGTACAGGTACATTGTTAGTTTGTTAAATGTAGTTAACTATCTATGTGTAATGAAACCTTATTGTAAAGTGTTACCAAAAATAGCGCTGTCTGTCCATTGTTATCTTAACTACAATTCAAAACAATCATTTAAATATGTTTTAAACATAAACGGCCCATGTACCCATAATTCCACCTTCTGATGAAAATTGTATTTGTCACTGGTGAAAATGAAGACCTAGAAAAAGCGATTAGTGGAGAGAGAGATCATACACCCAGCACACAAACATCATCATTCTTACCCAGAGTTCTCTCTGTTCCAGACAAATGTTGTGTTAGGGAGGGGGTGAATAATAAAATTCAATTTGTTGCTCATAAGAAAACGGAGAGTAGAATAGCAGGAGAGAGAGAGAGAGATATTGAGAGAGATTTAGGCCAGATGTTAGTTAATGGAAGTGGGACAGGAGAGTGTTTGTTTGTTTCTCTCTCTCTCTCTATCTGTGTCAGAAGCCCATCATGTCCCACACCAACGGATTGGATGAATTCTCAACTTCTCCGAGGGGATGTTCGACCCACCAACAGTCTCATTCAGGACAGACGTGCAGTGGGAAAATATGGTATTTTATCAGACTTCTGCGTAGTCAGGTCATTCTCATAATCTCCAGTCTGTACCTACACAAGTTTAGCCCTCATGGATCTAACAGGTTGGAATAGGATGCACACATAATCTAATAAACACTAAAAAAAAAATGTTCACTGTTGTTAGTCGCACTCAAATCATCCTTGTTCACATTACTTAAAAAACTCAATAACTCAGTAACTATATTAACTTAAATGTACAAAGTTGTTTCTACAAAAAATTAGTATTGTCAGCTTTACTTAATAAGTGTTTGTTCGGTCAACTTAACATTGCTGAGTGAAACGAATAAACTGGGCAGTGGATCTGTAGTTCCCAGCATGCTTTGCAAGGGACTGAATTAGGAGAGTAAATTTACAGATTAAAGTGTATTTTATGTGTTTTTCAGTAAAGGGAAAGATGTTGTTAGTTTATGTTAGTGTTTATTGTTCAGTTATGTTGGACATTTAGAGGAGTTTATTTTGTGGTTACCATTATACAGATATATACAGATATACAGGTGCCTGTGTGTAGGTTGTGGGCACACATACTTATTGGATGGAATTCCTGCCCTCAATTAAAGCTACACTGTGGAACTTTTTTTGTCTCTTCTTAGCTAAAAACACTTAGTTCTTTCAAAAATATGTGCTCATTAATGTATATTTAATTCTTTCAAGTAATAAAGTATTCTTGTAAGTTTATAATATGCCATTGAAAATACATAAGGTAATGGGATCTAACGGTGGTCGCCATGTTGCCCCTCCATCTTGAAAGTACATTAGCCAAAGAGGGACATACCCGTAAATTCAAGCTTCGCCTTTCGCGTTTTAACCGGTTTTAATACTCGCATGTGCGCGTCAACTTGTTCAGACTTGTCTGGTGCATGTGCAGAGAGTTTTCATCTCAGCAGCGTCCAGTAACAGAGTTATACAGAGTTTTCCTGGCTTGTTTATTCCTCAAAAGTCTGTTTTTCCTTGTGTGGTTTTTCTGTGCGTTAATAACTCCGTAAGTAATAATAGTTATTGTCATTGTAGATGTGTTTCAGAGTGTGTCATCGCGTAATTCAGTTGATGTCACCTCAGAAGTATTTTTGTGTCAACATACAATAGCGTAATGCTCACCTATTTGAATAATCATTCAGTTATTTTGTTATCAACAATGTTTATTCGTTTATAGAGAATATTTGCTTGTAATGTATGTTGATGGAAATATGTATCAGGTCTGATCGGCATATTAACAATTGTTATACAGAGCGCACTGCAGTGCTAACGTTATATCGGCGCACACACTTTTGTAACCGGACACCGCTTGTTAGCAGCAGCAGCAGCGGTAGCTCCGCTCCTTTTAATGCAGCTGCATTTAGCGCCTATAAATGGTACAATAAGCTCCGGTTTACGGTTACATTATACAAATGTAACTTATAAGTATAGTTATACAGTTCTTAACTGTGTATGTATATTTACCATCCTTATTTGTTCTCTCACAGAAACCACATTTATGTACATATCCACGCAAACCTGTTTATGCCTTGCAATTGGATGACTGAATAAACATTACTATCATCAAAGTTCACTCTGGATTAGCTGCAGTTCTTTCTAGCCGAATAATTAGGCCAGTTGAGTTCCAACCATCCCACTGCGCACAGAATATCCCACAGGCACCGTGTCGAATGTGGACGAGGTCGAACTGGAAGCCATGTTAATCTTGGACTAAATCGGCCACCGTAGGAGTTGAAACGAAATCGGAATTGAGAGGAACAGAAACTAAAATTCACTGGATGGTCATATACCTTTTCACCACTAGATGGGGGAAAATATCACACAGTGTAGCTTTAAATAAAGTTTGCCCAATGAGTTATTTTTGCATTTTGTTAAAAAAATATGCTTGTTGTTATTTAATAGTTTTCCACTTACACTTGTAGAGCAAATAGCTAATTTAATAAGTCAATTATGTATTATCGATATTATAATTTATCGATAAATAGGTTCACCTAACATAAACGTATATAAATTTAACATAACATTATTAAGTAAACTGCACATATAAATATTATGTAACAGTGTTCACAAATTCAAAAGGTTTGTATTTACTCAAAGAAATTTTGTCAGCTTTACTTAAATTTATTTTGTTCATTTAACTAAATTGTTATTTGTAAAAATTACTCAATATAGTTGCGTGGAACCACTTGACGCTGCTTTTTTTAGTAAATTCAACAAGTCATTTTTTTGAGTGAATGTAGGCCTATTATATAGGAATATGATATTAGTATTAGCCTACTTGTTCAAACTCCGTATAATTGATTTACATTACAAATTAATTAAAGTTGCCATTAGACATGGGCTAATTGAGTTAAATGATGTATAGCCATGATCTCAGGATGGGTTAAAAGTGCTAAGTTAGTCGGCGCTGATAGCTTCATGGGCAGCATGCCAACATGTGCTTTGGGCAACCAGAGTTCAAGTCCCGACTCGCAGACCTTTCCTGACCCCCCCCTCTCCTACTTTGCTTCCTGTCTACATACTGTCCTATCATAATAAAAGGCAAAAACAACAAAACAATAAATCTAATAAAAAGTGAGTGTGTAGTAACAGTGGTCTAGAGCAAATTAAATCTA
This sequence comes from Gobio occitaniae, assembly GCA_033150135.1. Classification (NCBI taxonomy): domain Eukaryota; kingdom Metazoa; phylum Chordata; class Actinopteri; order Cypriniformes; family Gobionidae; genus Gobio; species Gobio occitaniae. The sequence goes on along the minus strand of JARQWZ010002286.1, from coordinate 54,039 downwards.
AAGAAAAGGTAGTTTATCTAGTTTAAATACCATGTGCCATGTTGGAAGTTCAAATTGTTTTGAAAAACTTTTTAACCTTTTTTTTTTAGCTGAATTAGCAAAATTAGCAAAATTAGCTGTATAGACCAGAACCACAATTTGTACCAGGCTGTAAACATGTTTTATTCTGCTTTAAAGTTGGGCATTTTAACATGGGGCTCAATGAGATTCTGCTCCCTTCTGGAGCCTGTCCCTAGTGGCCAGTCGATGAATTGCAGTATAGGTCACTTCCGTATTGGCTTCAAGAGAAACTGCGGGAGATTGCCGCTTGGTTGACATACGCCATGATTCTACAATCATTTATTCTGTTTAAACCCAACCTTTTTCATACAATCAACTGCAAGCTCGTATTGAGATCTGCCTCCATCCAATGAACAGTCAAATGATTGAACCAAGATCAACTTTAATATATATATTTTTTAATAAATTATGTAGTGTCAATGACCCTAGTGTTATTTATCTGATAGTGAAGTGCTATTTAGGACCCTTTTAGAGTCATGGAAAGAGTGCGGAATAGCTGACAGAGCAGGTAGGGTTATGCGCTATCAGTTGCTTTCTCACAAGCCTTTTTTCCAGTGACTCTGCGATACCTCTCACAGCAGGGCCATATGGTTCTCTCCACCTTCCATCCCAGCCAAACCTCTGGTAACCTTCAGAATTCAAGTGCTGCCAAGCCGCTGTCCTCTGAGAGATCCTTGTCTGCTTTACCGTCTCTCTTACCTGTCACTGTTTCTCTCTCTTTGGACGGAAGAATACCCCGGTGGAGTCGCAGCACCTGTTCTGACGTTAACGTTGGTGTATATATCATTACTCTCTTTTTCTTCTGTCAGTCATATGAAAACCTTTTTGTTTATCCTTTGTGACAGCTTCGTATGGTTTTGAAAACAGTTTCTATGTGGGTTAAAACAATGAGCGCATGGCTGTTGGGACTGGAGCCAGGCAGAGGACAGTTTAGGTAAATAACAGGCAGTTCTAAGCTTCTTTGAAGATCACATCCTTAATCCCTCGGCTGATGATTTATGAAGGGAGAGGTAAATGTGTGCACGCGCATATGAGTTCATGGTCAGGACGCTGCACGGATATTGAGAGGTAGACACTTCACCGCGAGGTCAGCAGTGCTGATTTCATCAAAAGCATGGCTGAACCTGGAGGATTTTTTGCAGTTATTGTTATACTGCAGATGGTTGAATTATTTTCAAGTCAAATATGCTTCACATCTGCATATCAAACAATGTACAAAAGAGGCATATTTGGGGATTTTAGCTCTAATTTACTAATAAATAAAGTTGTTAAATAGTTATTGTTAAATATATATATAGCTAATAGTTAAAAACAGATCAACAGCAGAACCGGTCCACATTTCCGAGCAGCTCAGTGTATTTGGTTAAAGCTACACTATGTAACTTTTCCGTCCACTAGAGGTCGCCTGTTCAAAACAAAGGCGTAGTTTGATGACGCCACGTTTGAGCGCAGAATCTTGGGACATGTGGTCTTCACCTCACAGCCGGTGGGAAACAGTCAGGATAGGACTCGGGCAGAAATCATGTTCATGGATGCGATTATTAACATTACTGTAGTGAAGCAGAGCAGGACTGAGTGTTGTGGAGCTGAGCAAGGCCGCAGGAGCGATTGAAGAGCGGGACTGTTATTATGGCATAGTCGCCGGCGGGACTTTTATTATGACACGGTTGCCGGCGCCACTTCCTCTTTTCCAGTCATGAGTATGAGGTAACGCAACTCTGTTTATCGTATTAGATATATCTGAGTGTGTTGGAAAGGAAGTTATGACGTTCGCTCGGCGGCTGCTATGGCACTTGTTCACACTGCAGTGAGAGTAAAGTGTTTCACTGAATAAAACCGGAAACCGAGGGTGACGCAGATATGACGCAATCGACAGGCGACTCCCTCACACGCATAGCTCACACGTCCCGGTTCCTTGGTTAAAATGGCAATTTCTCACGATTTACAAATAGTTGGAAACATTTGGGATATTCTAAGTTCTCAACTGAACAAAATATATAACACTGGCCTAGTGTTTTCTGGATATTTTACTGCAAAAATCCTTCATAGTTCACCTTTAATAAATGAATCTGCATTTTTGAATTGGTTAAGTGAATGATTCAATGACCCGCTTGCTTTGTTCCTGAATGAATTAGTTGTATCGAAAATGGGTTCAATTGATGAGTCGACTCATTAATATATATTGATAGTGATTTAACACATAAAGTAAAATATCTAGCTTCCGGCGGACCGAACATGTTTGAGATCGTGGATTTGATACAGATGCTGAATATACTGGGAAATGAGTTCTGACGAGGACGGTGATGATGGTATAAAACATCTGCTCAAACCGAACTATTCTTCTTTAAAAAATGGGCAATCACGGTTGTGCCTTATTTGGGGTGCTACTGGTTGAGCTACAGAAACAAAAAAAGACCCTGGAGCGGCTGACATCTATCTGAGCATTACAAACAACGAAACCGAGTGGTTGCACTTCCTTTACTTCCCGAAGTGCTGCTCGGTCAGATTGCATCATTAGGTTGAGTGTTACTATCTAGAGGAAGTCTTGGGGGCGATGTCGTCCCTAATCACTGATTGAAGTGTGTGTGTGTGTGTGCAGTGGATTCTCCTCTGTTGCCATAGGTGAATGATTGCTTAGGTTTTGTTTGTATGGAATTACCAGAGCTACATCATATTCTCAATTTTACTTTTGTGAAAATGTGTTAGCTGTTTCTTACAGTCATGAATGATTAAAAGTGACATAAGAGCCTAACCATCAACAAACTATTAGACTGTCAAATTGGATGTTGTAACAAAATATTTTAAGGCATATCAATTGGGATGTGTGAAACACAGTAGGTTTACTGTACATGCATCCAAGGTAAAAATAAATAAATAAAAAACTTAATAATTTTTCATAACATTGCAGCATCCCCTCTTTACTCTGTCTCTGAAACAGTTTGATAAAGGAATCAGTCTTTCTAAATCACTCCTATCTCAGGTCAGATGGCTCAGTCTGTTGTGATTGGTCTGCTCTGATTGGTCAGATAGCTCAGTCTGTTGTGATTGGTCTGCTCTGATTGGTCAGATAGCTCAGTCTGTTGTGATTGGTCTGCTCTGATTGGTCAGATAGCTCAGTCTGTTGTGATTGGTCTGCTCTGCTCCGATTGGTCAGATGGCCCAGTCTGTTGTGATTGGTCTGCTCTGCTCTGATTGGTCAGATAGCTCAGTCTGTTGTGATTGGTCTGCTCTGATTGGTCAGATAGCTCAGTCTGTTGTGATTGGTCTGCTCTGATTGGTCAGATAGCTCAGTTTGTTGTGATTGGCCTGCTCTGCTCTGATTGGTCAGATAGCTCAGTCTGTTGTGATTGGTTTGCTCTGCTCCGATTGGTCAGATAGCTCAGTCTGTTGTGATTGGTCTGCTCTGATTGGTCAGATAGCTCAGTCTGTTGTGATTGGTCTGCTCTGATTGGTCAGATAGCTCAGTCTGTTGTGATTGGTCTGCTCTGCTCTGATTGGTCAGATAGCTCAGTCTGTTGTGATTGGTCTGCTCTGATTGGTCAGATAGCTCAGTCTGTTGTGATTGGTCTGCTCTGATTGGTCAGATAGCTCAGTCTGTTGTGATTGGTCTGCTCTGCTCTGATTGGTCAGATAGCTCAGTCTGCTGTGATTGGTCTGCTCCGCTCTGATTGGTCAGATAGCTCAGTGTGTTGTGATTGGTCTGCTCTCCTCCGATTGGTCAGATTGCTCAGTCTGTTGTGATTGGTCTGCTCCGATTGGTCAGATGACTCAGTCTGTTGTGATTGGTCTGCTCTGCTCTGATTGGTCAGATAGCTCAGTCTGTTGTGATTGGTCTGCTCTGCTCCGATTGGTCAGATAGCTCAGTCTGTTGTGATTGGTCTGCTCTGATTGGTCAGATAGCTCAGTCTGTTGTGATTGGTCTGCTCTGCTCTGATTGGTCAGATGACTCAGTCTGTTGTGATTGGTCTGCTCTGCTCCGATTGGTCTGATAGCTCAGTCTGTTGTGATTGGTCTACTCTGATTGGTCAGATAGCTCAGTCTGTTGTGATTGGTCTGTTCTGCTCCGATTGGTCAGATAGCTCAGTCTGTTGTGATTGGTCTGCTCTGCTCCGATTGGTCAGATAGCTCAGTCTGTTGTGATTGGTCTGCTCTTCTCTGATTGGTCAGATAGCTCAGTCTGTTGTGATTGGTCTGCTCTGCTCCGATTGGTCAGATAGCTCAGTCTGTTGTGATTGGTCTGCTCTGCTCTGATTGGTCAGATAGCTCAGTCTGTTGTGATTGGTCTGCTCTGCTCTGATTGGTCAGATAGCTCAGTCTGTTGTGATTGGTCTGCTATGCTCTGATTGGTCAGATAGCTCAGTCTGTTGTGATTGGTCTGCTCTGCTCTGTTCCGATTGGTCAGACAGCTCAGTCTGTTGTGATTGGTCTACTCTGATCGGTCAGATAGCTCAGTCTGTTTTGATTGGTCTAATCTGCTCTGATTGGTCAGATAGCTCAGTCTGTTGTGATTGGTCTGCTCTGCTCCAATTGGTCAGATAGCTCAGTCTGTTGTGATTGGTCTGCTCTGCTCTGATTGGTCAGATGGCTCAGTCTGTTGTGATTGGTCTGCTCCGCTCTGATTGGTCAGATAGCTCAGTCTGTTGTGATTGGTCTGCTCTGCTCCGATTGGTCAGATAGCTCAGTCTGTTGTGATTGGTCTGCTCTGCTCTGATTGGTCAGATGGCTCAGTCTGTTGTGATTGGTCTGCTCTGCTCTGATTGGTCAGATGGCTCAGTCTGTTGTGATTGGTCTGCTCTGCTCTGATTGGTCAGATAGCTCAGTCTGTTGTGATTGGTCTGCTCTGCTCCGAACGGTCAGATAGCTCAGTCTGTTGTGATTGGTCTGCTCTGCTCTGATTGGTCAGATAGCTCAGTCTGTTGTGATTGGTCTGCTCTGCTCTGATTGGTCAGATAGCTCAGTCTGTTGTGATTGGTCTGCTCTGCTCCGATTGGTCAGATAGCTCAGTCTGTTGTGATTGGTCTGCTATGCTCTGATTGGTCAGATAGCTCAGTCTGTTGTGATTGGTCTGCTCTGCTCTGTTCCGATTGGTCAGACAGCTCAGTCTGTTGTGATTGGTCTGCTCTGCTCTGATTGGTCAGATAGCTCAGTCTGTTGTGATTGGTCTGCTCTGCTCTGATTGGTCAGATAGCTCAGTCTGTTGTGATTGGTCTGCTCTGCTCCGATTGGTCAGATAGATCAGTCTGTTGTGATTGGTCTGTTCTGCTCCGATTGGTCAGATAGCTCAGTCTGTTGTGATTGGTCTGCTCTGCTCCGATTGGTCAGATAGCTCAGTCTGTTGTGATTGGTCTGCTCTTCTCTGATTGGTCAGATAGCTCAGTCTGTTGTGATTGGTCTGCTCCGCTCCGATTGGTCAGATAGCTCAGTCTGTTGTGATTGGTCTGCTCTGCTCTGATTGGTCAGGTAGCTCAGTCTGTTGTGATTGGTCTGCTCTTCTCTGATTGGTCAGATGGCCCAGTCTGTTGTGATTGGTCTGCTCTGCTCCGATTGGTCAGATAGCTCAGTCTGTTGTGATTGGTCTGCTCTGCTCTGATTGGTCAGATAGCTCAGTCTGTTGTGATTGGTCTGCTCTGCTCTGATTGGTCAGATAGCTCAGTCTGTTGTGATTGGTCTGCTATGCTCTGATTGGTCAGATAGCTCAGTCTGTTGTGATTGGTCTATTCTGATTGGTCAGATAGCTCAGTCTGTTGTGATTGGTCTGCTCTGCTCCAATTGGTCAGATAGCTCAGTCTGTTGTGATTGGTCTGCTCCGCTCTGATTGGTCTGATAGCTCAGTCTGTTGTGATTGGTCTGCTCTGTTCCGATTGGTCAGACAGCTCAGTCTGTTGTGATTGGTCTATTCTGATTGGTCAGATAGCTCAGTCTGTTGTGATTGGTCTGCTCTGCTCCAATTGGTCAGATAGCTCAGTCTGTTGTGATTGGTCTGCTCCGCTCTGATTGGTCAGATAGCTCAGTCTGTTGTGATTGGTCTGCTCTGCTCTGATTGGTCAGATAGCTCAGTCTGTTTTGATTGGTCTGCTCTTCTCTGATTGGTCAGATAGCCCAGTCTGTTGTGATTGGTCTGCTCTGCTCCGATTGGTCAGATAGCTCAGTCTGTTGTGATTGGTCTGCTCTGCTCTGATTGGTCAGATAGCTCAGTCTGTTGTGATTGGTCTGCTCTGCTCTGATTGGTCAGATAGCTCAGTCTGTTGTGATTGGTCTGCTCTGCTCCGATTGGTCAGATAGCTCAGTCTGTTGTGATTGGTCTGCTATGCTCTGATTGGTCAGATAGCTCAGTCTGTTGTGATTGGTCTGCTCTGCTCTGTTCCGATTGGTCAGACTGCTCAGTCTGTTGTGATTGGTCTGCTCTGCTCTGATTGGTCAGATAGCTCAGTCTGTTGTGATTGGTCTGCTCTGCTCTGATTGGTCAGATAGCTCAGTCTGTTGTGATTGGTCTGCTCTGCTCCGATTGGTCAGATAGCTCAGTCTGTTGTGATTGGTCTGTTCTGCTCCGATTGGTCAGATAGCTCAGTCTGTTGTGATTGGTCTGCTCTGCTACGATTGGTCAGATAGCTCAGTCTGTTGTGATTGGTCTGCTCTTCTCTGATTGGTCAGATAGCTCAGTCTGTTGTGATTGGTCTGCTCTGCTCTGATTGGTCAGGTAGCTCAGTCTGTTGTGATTGGTCTGCTCTTCTCTGATTGGTCAGATAGCCCAGTCTGTTGTGATTGGTCTGCTCTGCTCCGATTGGTCAGATAGCTCAGTCTGTTGTGATTGGTCTGCTCTGCTCTGATTGGTCAGATAGCTCAGTCTGTTGTGATTGGTCTGCTCTACTCTGATTGGTCAGATAGCTCAGTCTGTTGTGATTGGTCTGATATGCTCTGATTGGTCAGATAGCTCAGTCTGTTGTGATTGGTCTGCTCTGCTCTGTTCCGATTGGTCAGACAGCTCAGTCTGTTGTGATTGGTCTACTCTGATTGGTCAGATAGCTCAGTCTGTTGTGATTGGTCTAATCTGCTCTGATTGGTCAGATAGCTCAGTCTGTTGTGATTGGTCTGCTCTGCTCCAATTGGTCAGATAGCTCAGTCTGTTGTGATTGGTCTGCTCTGCTCTGATTGGTCAGATGGCTCAGTCTGTTGTGATTGGTCTGCTCCGCTCTGATTGGTCAGATAGCTCAGTCTGTTGTGATTGGTCTGCTCTGCTCCAATTGGTCAGATAGCTCAGTCTGTTGTGATTGGTCTGCTCTGCTCCGATTGGTCAGATAGCTCAGTCTGTTGTGATTGGTCTGCTCTGCTCCGATTGGTCAGATAGCTCAGTCTGTTGTGATTGGTCTGCTCTGCTCCGATTGGTCAGATAGCTCAGTCTGTTGTGATTGGTCTGCTCTGCTCTGATTGGTCAGATGGCTCAGTCTGTTGTGATTGGTCTGCTCTGCTCTGATTGGTCAGATAGCTCAGTTTGTTGTGATTGGTCTGCTCCGCTCTGATTGGTCAGATAGCTCAGTCTGTTGTGATTGGTCTGCTCTGCTCTGATTGGTCAGATAGCTCAGTCTGTTTTGATTGGTCTGCTCTTCTCTGATTGGTCAGATAGCCCAGTCTGTTGTGATTGGTCTGCTCTGCTCCGATTGGTCAGATAGCTCAGTCGGTTGTGATTGGTCTGCTCTGCTCTGATTGGTCAGATAGCTCAGTCTGTTGTGATTGGTCTGCTCTGCTCTGATTGGTCAGATAGCTCAGTCTGTTGTGATTGGTCTGCTCTGCTCCGATTGGTCAGATAGCTCAGTCTGTTGTGATTGGTCTGCTATGCTCTGATTGGTCAGATAGCTCAGTCTGTAGTGATTGGTCTGCTCTGCTCTGTTCCGATTGGTCAGACAGCTCAGTCTGTTGTGATTGGTCTGCTCTGCTCTGATTGGTCAGATAGCTCAGTCTGTTGTGATTGGTCTGCTCTGCTCTGATTGGTCAGATAGCTCAGTCTGTTGTGATTGGTCTGCTCTGCTCTGATTGGTCAGATAGCTCAGTCTGTTGTGATTGGTCTGCTCTGCTCCGATTGGTCAGATAGCTCAGTCTGTTGTGATTGGTCTGCTATGCTCTGATTGGTCAGAAAGCTCAGTCTGTTGTGATTGGTCTGCTCTGCTCTGTTCCGATTGGTCAGACAGCTCAGTCTGTTGTGATTGGTCTACTCTGATTGGTCAGATAGCTCAGTCTGTTGTGATTGGTCTGCTCTGCTCTGATTGGTCAGATGGCTCAGTCTGTTGTGATTGGTCTGCTCTGCTCTGTTCCGATTGGTCAGACAGCTCAGTCTGTTGTGATTGGTCTACTCTGATTGGTCAGATAGCTCAGTCTGTTGTGATTGGTCTGCTCTGCTCTGATTGGTCAGATAGCTCAGTCTGTTGTGATTGGTCTGCTCTGCTCCGATTGGTCAGATAGCTCAGTCTGTAGTGATTGGTCTGCTCTGCTCTGTTCCGATTGGTCAGACAGCTCAGTCTGTTGTGATTGGTCTGCTCTGCTCTGGATTATGCTCATTTGCACTGCCGACTGTATTTATAGTACCAATGTTTACATTTGCATTTTGCACCGTACTTCTAACTGTAATATGCAACCACTTTCCACTGCACTTTACACTTTTTTTTTTTCCGGATAGCTCTGTCCATAATTTATTGCACTACCCTAATCCACTGCTATATTCCTCATATTAGCCTAACATATTATTGTATACCTCTATCTGTAAAATTCTGTTTATAGTAATAGCCATCTGTATATTATATTCATAGTACATATTCACCTGTAAATTCTGTTTATAGTAATAGCCATCTGTATATTTATTCACTGTACATATTCACCTGTAAATTCAGTTCAGTTCTGTTTATAGTAAGACAACTCTCTATTTATACATATTTATATATATTCAGTACATATCCATGTCCTGCACTTACGCATCCATTGTATATCCTGCACTTGCTGCTATTGCACTTCTGGTTAGACCTAAACTGCATTTCGTTGCCTTGTACTTGTACTTGTGTAATGACAATAAAGTTGAATCTAATCTAATCTAATCTAATAGCTCAGTCTGTTGTGATTGGTCTGCTCTGCTCCGATTGGTCAGATAGCTCAGTCTGTTGTGATTGGTCTGCTCTGCTCTGATTGGTCAGATGGCTCAGTCTGTTGTGATTGGTCTGCTCCGCTCTGATTGGTCAGATAGCTCAGTCTGTTGTGATTGGTCTGCTCTGCTCTGATTGGTCAGATAGCTCAGTCTGTTGTGATTGGTCTGCTCTGCTCTGATTGGTCAGATAGCTCAGTCTGTTGTGATTGGTCTGCTCTGCTCTGATTGGTCAGATAGCTCAGTCTGTTGTGATTGGTGTGCTCTGCTCTGATTGGTCAGATGGCTCAGTCTGTTGTGATTGGTCTGCTCTGCTCTGATTGGTCAGATAGCTCAGTCTGTTATGATTGGTCTGCTTTGCTCTGATTGGTCAGATAGCTCAGTCTGTTGTGATTGGTCTGCTCTGCTCTGATTGGTCAGATGGCCCAGTCTGCTGTGATTGGTCTGCTCTGCTCTGATTGGTCAGATAGCTCAGTCTGTTGTGATTGGTCTGCTCTGCTCTGATTGGTCAGATAGCTCAGTCTGTTGTGATTGGTCTGCTCCGCTCTGATTGGTCAGATGGCCCAGTCTGCTGTGATTGGTCTGCTCTGCTCCGATTGGTCAGATAGCTCAGTCTGTTGTGATTGGTCTGCTCCGCTCTGATTGGTCAGATGGCCCAGTCTGCTGTGATTGGTCTGCTCTGCTCCGATTGGTCAGATAGCTCAGTCTGTTGTGATTGGTCTGCTCTGCTCCGATTGGTCAGATGGCTCAGTCTGCTGTGATTGGTCTGCTCTGCTCTGATTGGTCAGATGGCCCAGTCTGCTGTGATTGGTCTGCTCTGCTCTGATTGGTCAGATGGCTCAGTCTGTTGTGATAGGTCTACTCTGCTCTGATTGGTCAGATAGCTCAGAATGTTGTGATTGGTCTGCTCTGCTCCGATTGGTCAGATAGCTCAGTCTGTTGTGATTGGTCTGTTCTGCTCCGATTGGTCAGATAGCTCAGTCTGTTGTGATTGGTCTGCTCTGCTCCGATTGGTCAGATAGCTCAGTCTGTTGTGATTGGTCTGCTCTTCTCTGATTGGTCAGATAGCTCAGTCTGTTGTGATTGGTCTGCTCCGCTCCGATTGGTCAGATAGCTCAGTCTGTTGTGATTGGTCTGCTCTGCTCTGATTGGTCAGGTAGCTCAGTCTGTTGTGATTGGTCTGCTCTTCTCTGATTGGTCAGATAGCCCAGTCTGTTGTGATTGGTCTGCTCTGCTCCGATTGGTCAGATAGCTCAGTCTGTTGTGATTGGTCTGCTCTGCTCTGAATGGTCAGATAGCTCAGTCTGTTGTGATTGGTCTGCTCTGCTCTGATTGGTCAGATAGCTCAGTCTGTTGTGATTGGTCTGCTATGCTCTGATTGGTCAGATAGCTCAGTCTGTTGTGATTGGTCTGCTCTGCTCTGTTCCGATTGGTCAGACAGCTCAGTCTGTTGTGATTGGTCTACTCTGATTGGTCAGATAGCTCAGTCTGTTGTGATTGGTCTAATCTGCTCCGATTGGTCAGATAGCTCAGTCTGTTGTGATTGGTCTGCTCTGCTCTGATTGGTCAGATAGCTCAGTCTGTTGTGATTGGTCTGCTCTGCTCTGATTGGTCAGATAGCTCAGTCTGTTGTGATTGGTCTGCTCTGCTCTGATTGGTCAGATAGCTCAGTCTGTTGTGATTGGTCTGCTCTGCTCCGATTGGTCAGATAGCTCAGTCTGTTGTGATTGGTCTGCTCTTCTCTGATTGGTCAGATAGCTCAGTCTGTTGTGATTGGTCTGCTCTGCTCTGATTGGTCAGGTAGCTCAGTCTGTTGTGATTGGTCTGCTCTTCTCTGATTGGTCAGATAGCCCAGTCTGTTGTGATTGGTCTGCTCTGCTCCGATTGGTCAGATAGCTCAGTCTGTTGTGATTGGTCTGCTCTGCTCTGATTGGTCAGATAGCTCAGTCTGTTGTGATTGGTCTGCTCTGCTCTGATTGGTCAGATAGCTCAGTCTGTTGTGATTGGTCTGATATGCTCTGATTGGTCAGATAGCTCAGTCTGTTGTGATTGGTCTGCTCTGCTCTGTTCCGATTGGTCAGACAGCTCAGTCTGTTGTGATTGGTCTACTCTGATTGGTCAGATAGCTCAGTCTGTTGTGATTGGTCTAATCTGCTCTGATTGGTCAGATAGCTCAGTCTGTTGTGATTGGTCTGCTCTGCTCCAATTGGTCAGATAGCTCAGTCTGTTGTGATTGGTCTGCTCTGCTCTGATTGGTCAGATGGCTCAGTCTGTTGTGATTGGTCTGCTCTGCTCTGATTGGTCAGATAGCTCAGTCTGTTGTGATTGGTCTGCTCTGCTCCAATTGGTCAGATAGCTCAGTCTGTTGTGATTGGTCTGCTCTGCTCCGATTGGTCAGATAGCTCAGTCTGTTGTGATTGGTCTGCTCTGCTCCGATTGGTCAGATAGCTCAGTCTGTTGTGATTGGTCTGCTCTGCTCCGATTGGTCAGATAGCTCAGTCTGTTGTGATTGGTCTGCTCTGCTCTGATTGGTCAGATGGCTCAGTCTGTTGTGATTGGTCTGCTCTGCTCTGATTGGTCAGATAGCTCAGTCTGTTTTGATTGGTCTGCTCCGCTCTGATTGGTCAGATAGCTCAGTCTGTTGTGATTGGTCTGCTCTGCTCTGATTGGTCAGATAGCTCAGTCTGTTTTGATTGGTCTGCTCTTCTCTGATTGGTCAGATAGCCCAGTCTGTTGTGATTGGTCTGCTCTGCTCCGATTGGTCAGATAGCTCAGTCGGTTGTGATTGGTCTGCTCTGCTCTGATTGGTCAGATAGCTCAGTCTGTTGTGATTGGTCTGCTCTGCTCCGATTGGTCAGATAGCTCAGTCTGTTGTGATTGGTCTGCTAGTTCAGATAGCTCAGTCTGTTGTGATTGGTCTGCTCTGCTCTGTTCCGATTGGTCAGACAGCTCAGTCTGTTGTGATTGGTCTGCTCTGCTCTGATTGGTCAGATAGCTCAGTCTGTTGTGATTGGTCTGCTCTGCTCTGATTGGTCAGATAGCTCAGTCTGTTGTGATTGGTCTGCTCTGCTCTGATTGGTCAGATAGCTCAGTCTGTTGTGATTGGTCTGCTCTGCTCCGATTGGTCAGATAGCTCAGTCTGTTGTGATTGGTCTGCTATGCTCTGATTGGTCAGAAAGCTCAGTCTGTTGTGATTGGTCTGCTCTGATTGGTCAGACAGCTCAGTCTGTTGTGATTGGTCTACTCTGATTGGTCAGATAGCTCAGTCTGTTGTGATTGGTCTGCTCTGCTCTGATTGGTCAGATGGCTCAGTCTGTTGTGATTGGTCTGCTCTGCTCTGTTCCGATTGGTCAGACAGCTCAGTCTGTTGTGATTGGTCTACTCTGATTGGTCAGATAGCTCAGTCTGTTGTGATTGGTCTGCTCTGCTCTGATTGGTCAGATAGCTCAGTCTGTTGTGATTGGTCTGCTCTGCTCCGATTGGTCAGATAGCTCAGTCTGTTGTGATTGGTCTGCTCTGCTCCGATTGGTCAGATAGCTCAGTCTGTTGTGATTGGTCTGCTCTGCTCTGATTGGTCAGATGGCTCAGTCTGTTGTGATTGGTCTGCTCCGCTCTGATTGGTCAGATAGCTCAGTCTGTTGTGATTGGTCTGCTCTGCTCTGATTGGTCAGATAGCTCAGTCTGTTGTGATTGGTCTGCTCTGCTCTGATTGGTCAGATAGCTCAGTCTGTTGTGATTGGTCTGCTCTGCTCTGATTGGTCAGATAGCTCAGTCTGTTGTGATTGGTGTGCTCTGCTCTGATTGGTCAGATGGCTCAGTCTGTTGTGATTGGTCTGCTCTGCTCTGATTGGTCAGATAGCTCAGTCTGTTGTGATTGGTCTGCTCTGCTCTGATTGGTCAGATGGCCCAGTCTGCTGTGATTGGTCTGCTCTGCTCTGATTGGTCAGATAGCTCAGTCTGTTGTGATTGGTCTGCTCTGCTCTGATTGGTCAGATAGCTCAGTCTGTTGTGATTGGTCTGCTCCGCTCTGATTGGTCAGATGGCCCAGTCTGCTGTGATTGGTCTGCTCTGCTCCGATTGGTCAGATAGCTCAGTCTGTTGTGATTGGTCTGCTCTGCTCCGATTGGTCAGATGGCTCAGTCTGCTGTGATTGGTCTGCTCTGCTCTGATTGGTCAGATGGCCCAGTCTGCTGTTATTGGTCTGCTCTGCTCTGATTGGTCAGATGGCTCAGTCTGTTGTGATAGGTCTGCTCTGCTCTGATTGGTCAGATAGCTCAGAATGTTGTGATTGGTCTGCTCTGCTCCGATTGGTCAGATAGCTCAGTCTGTTGTGATTGGTCTGTTCTGCTCCGATTGGTCAGATAGCTCAGTCTGTTGTGATTGGTCTGCTCTGCTCCGATTGGTCAGATAGCTCAGTCTGTTGTGATTGGTCTGCTCTTCTCTGATTGGTCAGATAGCTCAGTCTGTTGTGATTGGTCTGCTCCGCTCCGATTGGTCAGATAGCTCAGTCTGTTGTGATTGGTCTGCTCTGCTCTGATTGGTCAGGTAGCTCAGTCTGTTGTGATTGGTCTGCTCTTCTCTGATTGGTCTGATAGCCCAGTCTGTTGTGATTGGTCTGCTCTGCTCCGATTGGTCAGATAGCTCAGTCTGTTGTGATTGGTCTGCTCTGCTCTGATTGGTCAGATAGCTCAGTCTGTTGTGATTGGTCTGCTCTGCTCTGATTGGTCAGATAGCTCAGAATGTTGTGATTGGTCTGCTCTGCTCCGATTGGTCAGATAGCTCAGTCTGTTGTGATTGGTCTGTTCTGCTCCGATTGGTCAGATAGCTCAGTCTGTTGTGATTGGTCTGCTCTGCTCCGATTGGTCAGATAGCTCAGTCTGTTGTGATTGGTCTGCTCCGCTCTGATTGGTCAGATAGCTCAGTCTGTTGTGATTGGTCTGCTCTGCTCTGATTGGTCAGGTAGCTCAGTCTGTTGTGATTGGTCTGCTCTTCTCTGATTGGTCAGATAGCCCAGTCTGTTGTGATTGGTCTGCTCTGCTCCGATTGGTCAGATAGCTCAGTCTGTTGTGATTGGTCTGCTCTGCTCTGATTGGTCAGATAGCTCAGTCTGTTGTGATTGGTCTGCTCTGCTCTGATTGGTCAGATAGCTCAGTCTGTTGTGATTGGTCTGCTATGCTCTGATTGGTCAGATAGCTCAGTCTGTTGTGATTGGTCTGCTCTGCTCTGTTCCGATTGGTCAGACAGCTCAGTCTGTTGTGATTGGTCTACTCTGCTCCGATTGGTCAGATAGCTCAGTCTGTTGTGATTGGTCTGCTCTGCTCCGATTGGTCAGATAGCTCAGTCTGTTGTGATTGGTCTGCTCTTCTCTGATTGGTCAGATAGCTCAGTCTGTTGTGATTGGTCTGCTCTGCTCTGATTGGTCAGGTACCTCAGTCTGTTGTGATTGGTCTGCTCTTCTCTGATTGGTCAGATAGCCCAGTCTGTTGTGATTGGTCTGCTCTGCTCCGATTGGTCAGATAGCTCAGTCTGTTGTGATTGGTCTGCTCTGCTCTGATTGGTCAGATAGCTCAGTCTGTTGTGATTGGTCTGCTCTGCTCTGATTGGTCAGATAGCTCAGTCTGTTGTGATTGGTCTGATATGCTCTGATTGGTCAGATAGCTCAGTCTGTTGTGATTGGTCTGCTCTGCTCTGTTCCGATTGGTCAGACAGCTCAGTCTGTTGTGATTGGTCTACTCTGATTGGTCAGATAGCTCAGTCTGTTGTGATTGGGCTAATCTGCTCTGATTGGTCAGATAGCTCAGTCTGTTGTGATTGGTCTGCTCTGCTCCAATTGGTCAGATAGCTCAGTCTGTTGTGATTGGTCTGCTCTGCTCTGATTGGTCAGATGGCTCAGTCTGTTGTGATTGGTCTGCTCCGCTCTGATTGGTCAGATAGCTCAGTCTGTTGTGATTGGTCTGCTCTGCTCCAATTGGTCAGATAGCTCAGTCTGTTGTGATTGGTCTGCTCTGCTCCGATTGGTCAGATAGCTCAGTCTGTTGTGATTGGTCTGCTCTGCTCCGATTGGTCAGATAGCTCAGTCTGTTGTGATTGGTCTGCTCTGCTCCGATTGGTCAGATAGCTCAGTCTGTTGTGATTGGTCTGCTCTGCTCTGATTGGTCAGATGGCTCAGTCTGTTGTGATTGGTCTGCTCTGCTCTGATTGGTCAGATAGCTCAGTCTGTTGTGATTGGTCTGCTCCGCTCTGATTGGTCAGATAGCTCAGTCTGTTGTGATTGGTCTGCTCTGCTCTGATTGGTCAGATAGCTCAGTCTGTTTTGATTGGTCTGCTCTTCTCTGATTGGTCAGATAGCCCAGTCTGTTGTGATTGGTCTGCTCTGCTCCGATTGGTCAGATAGCTCAGTCGGTTGTGATTGGTCTGCTCTGCTCTGATTGGTCAGATAGCTCAGTCTGTTGTGATTGGTCTGCTCTGCTCTGATTGGTCAGATAGCTCAGTCTGTTGTGATTGGTCTGCTCTGCTCCGATTGGTCAGATAGCTCAGTCTGTTGTGATTGGTCTGCTATGCTGTGATTGGTCAGATAGCTCAGTCTGTTGTGATTGGTCTGCTCTGCTCTGTTCCGATTGGTCAGACAGCTCAGTCTGTTGTGATTGGTCTGCTCTGCTCTGATTGGTCAGATAGCTCAGTCTGTTGTGATTGGTCTGCTCTGCTCTGATTGGTCAGATGGCTCAGTCTGTTGTGATTGGTCTGCTCTGCTCTGTTCCGATTGGTCAGACAGCTCAGTATGTTGTGATTGGTCTACTCTGATTGGTCAGATAGCTCAGTCTGTTGTGATTGGTCTGCTCTGCTCTGATTGGTCAGATAGCTCAGTCTGTTGTGATTGGTCTGCTCTGCTCCGATTGGTCAGATAGCTCAGTCTGTTGTGATTGGTCTGCTCTGCTCCGATTGGTCAGATGGCCCAGTCTGCTGTGATTGGTCTGCTCTGCTCCGATTGTTCAGATAGCTCAGTCTGTTGTGATTGGTCTGCTCTGCTCCGATTGGTCAGATGGCTCAGTCTGCTGTGATTGGTCTGCTCTGCTCTGATTGGTCAGATGGCCCAGTCTGCTGTGATTGGTCTGCTCTGCTCTGATTGGTCAGATGGCTCAGTCTGTTGTGATAGGTCTGCTCTGATAGACGACCCAGTCTGCTCTGATTGGTCTGCTCCGCTCTGATTGGTCAGATGGCCCAGTCTGTTGTGATTGGTCTGCTCTGCTCTGATTGGTCAGATGGCTCAGTCTGTTGTGATTGGTCTGCTCTGCTCTGATTGGTCAGATGGCCCAGTCTGTTGTGATTGGTCTACTCTGCTCTGATTGGTCAGATGACTCAGTCTGTTGTGATTGGTCTACTTTGCTCTGATTGTTCAGATGGCTCAGTCTGTTGTGATTGGTCTGCTCTGATTGGTCAGATAGCCCAGTCTGTTGTGATTTGTCTACTCTTCTCTGTTTGGTCAGATGACTCAGTCTGTTGTGATTGGTCTGCTCTGATTGGTCAGATAGCTCAGTCTGTTGTGATTGGTCTACTCTGCTCTGATTGGTCAGATGACTCAGTATGTTTTGATTGGTCTACTTTGCTCTGATTGTTCAGATGGCTCAGTCTGTTGTGATTGCTCTGCTCTGATTGGTCAGATGGCCCAGTCTGTTGTGATTGGTCTACTCTGCTCTGATTGGTCAGATAGCTCAGTCTGTTGTGATTGGTCTACCCTGCTCTGATTGGTCAGATGGCCCGGTCTGCTGTAATTTGTCTGCTCTGATTGGTCAGATGGCCCAGTCTGTTGTGATTGGTCTGCTCTGCTCCGATTGTTCAGATGGCTCAGTCTGTTGTGATTGGTCTACTCTGCTCTGATAGACGAACCAGTCTGCTGTGATTGGTCTGCTCTGATTGGTCAGATGGCCCAGTCTGTTGTGATTGGTCTGCTCTGATTGTTCAGATGGCTCAGTCTTTTGTGAATGGTCTACTCTGCTCTAATAGACGAACCAGTCTGCTGTGATTTGATCTGCTCTGAATGGTCAGATGGCCCAGTCTGTTGTGATTGGTCTGCTCTGATTGGTCAGATGACTCAGTCTGTTGTGATTGTCTACTCTGCTCTGATAGATGACCCAGTCTGCTCTGATTGGTCTACCGCTTAAGGTGTGTTTCGGAAACTAAACCACTTTACCATATCTGAATTTCAGCTCTGGAAGCTTCCTCAGCACTTGATACACATTGATACGAACAGTAACGATGGCGTCAGTTTTACCATATCAATTTGAGCCTGAGTCGTCATCCTTTGGAAGTGCATGCAAAGTGGATTAGCTTTTGCAGCGCTGAAAACAGTGTCTTCTGTCAACATGTCAACAACACAAACCAAACTCTTCCAGGCCTAAGCTACACATACAGTGTTTATAGGCAGGTCAAAGTAGATGTTGTTCGCAGACAGGCATTATGCAGATTTGTTACAAACCAACATAGGCTTACGATAACTGCATTTATCCTACACTTTGATCATTGAAACTTTGCTGATCTTTTATATTCACAATCAGATGTGCATTACACACTACATGAAGTGTAATATCCGAAAGAACATAATAGGTGCACTTTAAATAGTTTTTCATCTGATCTGAATTTAAATGTTTTTAATTCATCCTTTGGAATACATAACTTTGGTCTGTTTTTAAAGAAGACACTGCAGATTATTGCAGAAAACACTTCAAAAATGAAAGTGTAAAAAAAGTTATAGTAGTTTAAGTTCAATATTTATATTAATTTTAATAAATAATTTGTACTCCAAAATTGCTAGAAAAATCAAAGTCTAACCCAGTTATGTTCTAAATTTGATGTTATTACAAAACATGTAATATCAAAACTTGTTTCCATGGTAACACAATGCCCAATTTCAAAACGGTTTTCACAGGATACATTTTGAGTGTTTTTGAATCCTGAGTACTAAAATATGTAATAGGGAAAAAGGCAACGAAAAACCTTCAATTACTCCCTGAAAGGACAAAGGACACTTTTTGCTAACTCATACAGTTAGCGCCTTAGCACCCCCATCCGAGATGACGTCACACTGAGTGAATTATCTTAGAACGACTTTAATTTACATGCCTTTCCTTTCACCTGGATCTCCCCACATCTCTCCTCCAGAATTCATACAAAATCTATTTAGTTTAATGTCAATTCTCACTATACAGTATTTTACGTGTTTGATATCGTTTGAAATGTCTCAGTGTGACTGGTACAAAGATATCATCACCACAGAAGTAAACAAGAAGATAATAAAGGTTTTTAGAGTTTAGAGACATTTTGATAGTTACGGTGTGTGTGATCTTCAGCCATTTAGTCTTCTGTCAATACAGGCATATGGGAGAGTGATTAAATGTAAATTTAATCAACGTGTGTTTCCATTTGAAAGAGATTTCTGTCTTGGTCTGAGCATATGAGGTGCCACAAAAAGTTTGGGGCACGAACTTTACATCTTTCACTCAATACTTCAGAGTATTTGATGTTATGTATGGATTATGTTTGTATTGATTATGTAATTGGCATTATACATTTACCTGACTGTTAATAAATTGTTACATTTTGATCTATTCTGACTTACTCTGGAATTATTAATTATCTCTAGTAGATTATGAAACGGGTATAATTTCAACAAAGGGTTAAACAGAATAATTAAATGTGTGACTAACTATTAAATATAAATGACCAAACAACCATTGGCATTCTAACCTACATTCGAAATTATGATAAATGTCAGATAAAAGATGAATTGGAATTAAATCCCTTAGTCAGCTGAAAAGACCAAACGTGCAGCGACCTTCACCCGCGATTATTGGCCTCCATTTGAATGATTTCAGCGGGTTTACAGTGTAATAATAAGTATACTACTAGAGTAGATGAAGTATGACAGAAATATATTATTGAATTGAAGTTTTTTTACACAAGCGTTGCTTTGATGGCTATGAGCTATAGTTTTGAAAAGAGGATGACAACTTTTTTTTTAGAGGGTTTTTAATATGCTAAAGTGCAGCACACTAAAACCGTTACCTTTAAAGCACTGCCATTACAAACTTATTAAAGCTAAAGAAGAAAAAAAAAAACATTGCTTAGCTTAAGCACATACATATTTTGTATATCAAATCTTTTAAATGTTTTATTTGCATGAAATCCAATAATCTGTTTTGTGGCCTCAGTATAAAGACGTAGACTTGCTGAAACTGTATCAGCTCAGAATACACTCTAAAAAAAAAAGGTTCTATATGGCACCAAAAATGGTTCTTGGCTCGTAATCATAGGGAAACCTTTTTAAGTGCTATATAGCACCAATTTTGGTGCTTCAGTGGTTCTTCAGAGGTTCTTCACCGGTTCTTTGACTAAGGTGCTATATAGCACCGCTACCATATACAGAACATGTTAAGATATGGTGCTATATAGCACCAAATGGTTCCTCTATGATTACGACGAAGAACCATTTTTGGTGCCATATAGAACCTTTTTTTTTAGAGTGTAGGCATCATTCTTTCATTCCAAAAAGAGTCTATGGCAAGTCAGTTCACTGCAGACTGTTTGTCATTTATTAATCATGAAAGCCTAGTTGTGCCCACAGCCATAAACTGAGCTGAAACACCAAGATATGATCTGCAGTAAAATCAGTGCCGAGGGTTCCTGGTGTCCTGTGTTTGTCTGGGCATGAATCCATCGTTGGAGCGGCTGGAGCTCTGGGCAGATGGTTGGCATCAATATACAGCCACTGGTTCAGCATAACTTTCCCCCACGTGTCCTCACGCCATCAGATCAGGCTATGATGCTCTCAGAGAGGACAACGGAAGAGTGAGAGAGAATATTAAGGAATGTATTTGTAATTGGTAATTGATCTTGATTAAATTTTGCACTGTGGTGAAGGGTTACACTTTATTTCGACATGTTGCAAAGTTATTTATAGTCAGTAGAATGTCTGTTGGCAGACCATCAAAATAAAGTGTTACCAGATATTAAAGGCAGATAGGTATAGGGGATTTTTTTTTTTTTACGGGGATTTTTTTTTTGTTATGCAGGTTGAAAGTCTCTAAGTAAAGTGGTCTAAATACATTTATATAAATATATAAAGAGATCAGATGCAAAAACCTCTAAGTCCATCTGACATGTGTTCTTTTAAATTAGCACACTCTAAAAAAAAATGGTGCTATATGGTACTAAAAGTGGTTCTTGGTCGTAATGGGAACCACTTTTGGCGCTATATTGCACCATATCTTAACATTTTCTGTATATGGTAGCAGTGCTATATAGCACCTCAGCCAAAGAACCGGTGAAGAACTGCTGAAGAACCACTGCAGAACCACTGAAGCACCAAGATTGGTGCTATACAGCACTTAAAGAGGTTCCCCTATGATTACGAGCGAAAAAACACTTTTAGTGCCATATAGCACCATTTTTTTTAGAGTGCATTTTTTTATCAGACTCCTATGTTTAGGTTCAGTAATTTCACTTTAATGGCAATGAAAAGGTTATTAGCCAGTTATTGAAATGCCTTATTTTCAAAAATGTCCCTTAAGTCAATTCATGGGTATTTAACAAAAAAAGTGTTTTGCTGCAAAATCAGCTACGTCCATGTGTGCTTTTTTTCCCTAAGTCCACGTCTTTGGTAGCCTGGGAAAACCCAGACAACTTCCGGCAAATTTAGATTTGCTCTGCAAGTAGTCTGGCAAAGAGCCCATTCAAACCCATTTCTAAGCCCTAGAAATCGAGGCACCAATCAGAAACGTTGGGGCGGGCTTTACACGATGACGACAGCGCAGCGACAGTGAAGCAGATTCTGTACACTACAAAGATGGATGCAGCAGTGGAACATCACTCGTTCGAAATCAGCTATCGCAGCTGTTTTAAGCGATTTAAACTTTTCCATTCCGTTAAAACCCGAGCAAAGAACAACACTCGAAGCCTTCATATCTAAAAAAGATGTTATGGCTGTCTTACCGACTGGATTCGGCAAAAGTCTGATATACCAGCTTGCTTGTCTTAGCGAGAGCCCTCTGGTAGTGTTAATGTTTCACAAAATATAGATTTAAGTCCTTTTCAGGCGAGAATGTAGTTGTTTAAAGCTCAAATCTGTGGTTTATTTATAAAGAGAGCACCTTTTTGAAAATTTGATCTGCCGTTTTCGGAGTTGTGAGCTCCAGTCGACCAGCGGCGCTCAATCGCTCAACCCCACCGAGGGGCGCCTTTCCTCGGCCAGTCCTTCTGCCACTGGCTCTGATGTGAAGATATGATTCGTCTTGTGTAGATCTAACGGCTGATCTTTGCTCTCAATAATCTTTAATTTGTTCCCTGACAGATCGTTTTGTCTGAGTCAAACTTGGTAAGTCATGGACGCAAGTCAGAAGTTTGCGTACGAAATATGTCATAAAACACCACTGCCTCATTTCATAAAAAAAAAAAAAAAAAAAACTTAAACATATTAGCCACACAAATGTGGTTCAGGCAACGCGTAGTTAGGCCTTCATTCATTATCTTATATATTTATAATAAAACGAAGTATAAAACACCCTGCCTCTTTTCGTTTACATTTTAAAAATAATTAAACATTAATATGTGGTTTAGGTAAGGTGACCAGATTTCTGAAATGGAAACCGGGGACATTTCCTATTTGAGAACACAAGTACAGACAAGTAAGCATATTGAGAAATGGCCAGAGTCTCAGATGTTTCTCCGTCGCTCTGCATACGTCATCTCCCTCATCGCTCTGATTGGTTTTAGGTCTATCCTATTGCGCCCAGAGGCATTTGAGCGACGCCCGTTGGTGACGCCCCTTTGGAAATGATTTGTCTATGAAGCTTTGCCAGACCATAACTCGGTTACTACTGAGAATGGTCTGGTTTTAACCAGGCTACCTCTTTGGACAACAAGACATAGTAAACAGTTGCAAAATCACTAAAGATGCAACTGGAAACATTGCAAAATGATGAAAGCAGAATTCAAAATGTAACAATGAAGAAATGTCTCGGTTACGTATGTTTCCCTGAAGGAGGGAACGGAGACGTACGTCGGACGTCACCGACGAATTGGGATCATTTCAGGGAGCCCCTATCAGCTTCAAGATATATACCCCTTTTCCACCAAGGCAGTGCTACAGCTAATTCAGAGCCAGAGCTAGTCCCAGTTCATAGTTGGTTCGACTGAGGAGCCTTCTAAGAAACCGTTTGCTTTTCCACATGCTCTGAGAGCCACAACAGAGCCATGTCTTACGTCACTGTATACGTCTCATCTCTCTCAGCAACGCTAGCGAGGCAGCAGTGTTGCCAGGTCCGCGGTTTTGCCGCGGGCTGTTTTTCATGTCCGCGGGTTGAAGCGACCCCAATTATGTGATATTTAGCCCTGGGAATGCGAATTTTAGTAGGCAACCATGACAAAAAACCCCACATATTTTACCCCCAAATGTGATTTTTACCGGGGAAGCCCCCCTGAAATGCGATTGGGCTTGTTTTGAGTAGCAATTGGGCGGGTTTTGTTGTGAAAACCTGGCTACCCTGGGCAGCGGGAAACAAACACACACCAGGCTTGTTCGAGATGCATCGGCGCTGCGCAGACCGATCCACGTATGATATAAAAAAAAAACGCATGAGTGAACCAAAAGCATAAGGAGTCGTGTGCTCTCGCTGGACTCGTTATCATACGGCGATCGGTCAATGCACAGCACTGCTGCGAACAAGCCTTCCATCAACAAAGCAAACGTTGCGTTACTATTGATTCACATGGCTTTACGATCCTACATCGGCATCAAAACACAACAAAAACACAGCGAATCCAACGCATTCATGCAGTTTGCCGTAATTTGTATAGACGGAGATTACAAACGAGCAGCCGCTGTTAGTTCCATAAGCTGCTATTTCAACAATGGCGGATCTCAAGTTTGTGTTCGTCTTGTTGTCCCCGCCCCCAGCGCCTGACGTAATCGGTTCTTACTTCTAGCCCTGTTCTAGCCCAGCAATGTTTTGGTGCTACTTAAGAACCACTTTTCCTGGCTCGGAGCTGGGGCTTTGGGTGTGGAAACACAAAGAACCGATTTGAAACTAGGCTCTGGCTCCGATCTAGCTCTAGCACTGCCTTGGTGGAAAAGGGGTAATAGAGAACAGGCCAATGGGCCATTGGCGTGCAAGATTTGCATCTCGCGCTCCGCCCCGCACTGCGGGTATAAACAGGAAGCGAGAGCAGTGCACTATTGTTTTTCACTGAGGAGCCGAACTAGTGACTCGGCCATGCAGTGATGGTACAGCAACTGTGGCGATGGGACATACGTCTCCGTTCCCTCCTTCAGGGAACGAGGGTAACCATACGTAACCGAGACGTTCCCTTTCAGTCGGTCACGTTCGACGTACGTCGGACGTCACCTACGAATTGGGATCCCTTTGGAAAAGTGCTGCAGTCTCACCACCTGGTATATGGGAAGGGAGTGGAACCTTGGGCACACCAGGCCGGGGTCTCAGGATTACATGACAGTTACCAGGCCCGAACTCCAGGCACGATTCGTCGACAGAAAATGCCTGCAGGTCCCCTACCCTCTTGATAGAGGCCAATGCAGTCAGGAGTACTGTCTTTAGAGACAGGATTTTCAACTCTGCCGACTGCAAAGGCTCAAAGGGTGCAAAGGTAGTGCGGTTAGCACCAGAGTTAAGTCCGTATGGGGTATAGAGGGAGGGCGGGGCGGATTTAGTCTCCTCGCCCCCCTCAGGAACCTGACTATCAGATCGTGCTTCCCAACAGACTTACCATCTACCATGTCATGGTTTGCAGCGATAGTGGCAACATAAACTTTGAGGGTGGAGGGAGACAGCCTTCGCTCCAACCCATCTTGTAGGAAGGAAAGCACTGAACCGATCGAGCATCTCCGGGGGTCTTCTCAGCGAGAAGAACACCAATCGACGAACAGGTTCCACTTCAACGCATAGAGGTGCCTCATAGAGGGAGCTCTAGTGGAAGTGATGGTGTCTACCGCATTCTGTGGCAGGCCACCTAGAACCTCCGTGTCCCGTCCAGGGACCAGACATGGAGTTTCCAGAGGTCCGGATGCGGGTGCCAAAGGGTGCCCCGTCTCTGAGTCAGGAGGTCCTTCCTTAGAGGAATGGACCAAGGAGGTGCTGTCGCGAGGAGCACTAGTTCCGGGAACCAAGTCCGGTTGGGCCAATACAGGGCAACCAACAGGACTTGCTCCTTGTCCTCACTGATGTTGCACAGTGTCTGTGTCTGTGTCTGGGCTCAATGGGGAAAACGCATATTTGCGTAGGCCCCGGGGCCAGCTGTGTGCCAGGGCATCCGAGCCGAGGGTCCCCTCAGTCAGGGAATAAAACAACTGGCAGTGGGTCATGTCCAGGGCGGCAAACAGGTCTACCTGTGCGGTCCCGAAGCAACTCCAGATCAGCTGGACCACCTGGGGATGGAGTCTCCACTCTTCCGGGAACACTTGCTGACTTGAGAGCTCGTCGGCTGCACGATTGAGCAGGCCCGAAATGTGAATGGCATGAAGCGACCTCAGATGCTTCTGACTCTAGAGGAGGAGGAGATGGCGGGCGAGTTGTGACATGCAAAGGGAGCGTAGACCACCCTGTTTTCTTTGACGTACGCAACGGCCGCCGTGCTGTCCGTACGGACCAGAACGTGCTTGCCTCTGAGCGGCTCCTTGATGCGGCTGAGTGCAAGACAAACTGCTAACAACGTACGTCGAACGTGACCGACTGAAAGGGAACTGATCCACACAGTAGGGGGAGATGTGATGCAAAGTGACTGCCACATCCGTTTCTGGGTGAGTTTTACAGAAGCACAAGGAACACTGTTGTGTTTACTTGCTACTCGCAAAATCCTGCCATTGCAACGATGGAAGCTTGGCAAATGAAAGGCTTCAAATCTGGCTTCAGCCAGAGAAGAACGGCGGATAGTTTATGAAGACTGATGGCATCCAACACAAGCAATGGCGTATTGGATGACGAAGCTCAGCTGCATTAACGTCAGCACCCATCCCCCACTGACCCCAGAACTGTGCTGACATCTCATAGTGTGACCGTCTATACAAGGTTAACATAAAGGGGCACTGACGTCAGATCAGTTACACGCTGCTGCTCTACCTTATCGTTGTGACTTCCAGTCAGAGGTGAGAAGGTGTACAGTGTTTGCTCTATTGGTCAGCAGAGGTTACCAGTTTTAGTGTAGTTTTTCAAAGCATTCAGGAGATTGTGGATAAAATAATTTTTGTATATTTCCCATCTGCTTTCAAGGGTTTTGTATTCTTTATGTTATCTTCTTCATCCTTTGCTTTATAAATGACTGTTTAACATTATGGCACCTATTGATTTTTGTTGTGTGATAGATTTGTAAAATTGTATTTAACCTGATATTAGTTTTTGTGGCAAGGTTGTCAATGTGTCTTATGTTTCAAATGATAAAACAAAAATACATTGAAGAAAAAAAAAAAAAAAGAAAAAAAAAACTTTAACCCTTAAATGCACAAATGTTTCACCAATCATTATTACATATTTGTGTCTTTAGCGACCTGGAACTATAGCTAACATGGATGGATATCTAACTGCCGCAACAGCATAAAACTCTCCTGATGTTTTAATAACAATTACAAAAGAATAAAATAAAGCACATTTTGTTACTTTTTGGAATTTGAAAAGTTTTAATTTGATGCTTTTTTTGTCTACCATCATAACATCATCAATGTCATTGTCAGATCTCATTTACCCATCTGGCTCATATTTATGATCTCAACCATATTCACAAAACTATCGTTATCAATGTCTTCAAAATCAATGTTTTGTTCGCTGACAGCTTATTCACCAGATCCACCATCAAGTGAAAATGATACTATATTTGATTGAGTTCAGTACTTGCTCTACAGTAAATTGCTGAGCCATTTCAAGTATTGCTGATGATACTACCTATTCTTTTGTTTTCTGCCTGCAGTAACTATGAGTGAAATATCACTTCATCATTGTGTATCAGACATTGTCACATTCAGGAATAAAGGTGAATTGCACTTATTCAGTCATCAGAGATTAAATTATTATAATTAATAAGTATAATAAATAATAATAATATTTTGTTACACTTTTCTGGGTACTCAAAGTGCTTTACATATAGAAGGGGGGAATCTCCTCAACCACCACCAATGTGCAGCATCCACCTGGATGATGCGACGGCAGCCATATTGCGCCAGAACGTCCACCCCACACTAGCTTATTGGTGGAGAGGAGACCAGGGTGATGAAACCAATCAGTATATGGGGATGATTAGGAGGCCATGATGGACAGAGGCCAATGGGCAAATTTGGCCAGGATGCTGGGGTTACACCCCTACTCTTTTTCGAAGGACATCCTGGGATTTTTAATGACCGCAGAGAGGTTTAACGTCTCATCCAAAGGAGGGACGAATTATTGTATAGAACAAATATATATTTACACTATTTAATATCTGGGGTCGCTAGTGACCCTATAACATTTTTTTAAAACATTTATTAAAAACAGATATTCGTTTATAATTGTTTTCTTGTTAAATTGTGTATAATGAATAGATTGTTGAATACTAAGAAATTTGATGTCTAATTTTTTAAAAATGAGTGAAGGGGATGGTAGTGAATGACATCCTGGGTCAATCAAAATACGAAGTATATGTATTTAAGGATTAATCAAAGAACCTGCTGCTTAAAAGAATGTTTAGGGTTCTTTGAATTTGAACCAACTCAG
Source organism: Gobio occitaniae (assembly GCA_033150135.1). NCBI lineage: Eukaryota > Metazoa > Chordata > Actinopteri > Cypriniformes > Gobionidae > Gobio > Gobio occitaniae. The sequence continues at coordinate 27,111 of JARQWZ010002286.1, read as the reverse complement.
CATATTATAATGATTTCTGAAGGCTTTGCATCACAGGAATAAATTACATTTTAAAATATATTAAAATAAAAAAGTTATTTAACAGCATTTCATTTAATAATATAATTTAGTAATAATATTTAACAATATTTCTGTTTATGCTGTGCTCATATAAGCAATTTAGTTTGAATCTGGCTCGCAACATTTTTTCTCTGCAATGCTATCCCATCGATATAGACCATGAAATCCACAATTACATTTTTTACGTCAAACATAAGCATTCAACCATGTGACTATAACCTCCTCAAGGAGGTTTGCTACTAAAATTTGAATTAATACATGATACTGTTGCAGTCAATCAGGATTACTCATCCCTCTGAAAGCATGTTCTCCGTTTTTCGATATGCTCTTCTGTGTATTTAACTGGTCAGTATTTATTAATGGGAAGGGAGGCTAATGCTTGGATTATAGCATGTGTGACTAAATGTAATGGTTCTGTAATAAAGGGACCGTCAATCTTGCTGTCATTACTGTCATTAAAGCTACTCTTGGATATCTGCCTTGTGCAGAAAGCAAACATCTGGCTAACAAAGAACCAGTGCAGCGCATAAAACACGGACTCACACTGAACTCCATCATATGTCAGAGTGTATTGTACTTCCTTCCAGTCTATTTTTAGAAGCCAGTAATCCAGTACATATTAGTCTAAATCTCATGCCATGCTCTGTGCTGCACAAGGACGCACTACGGTCTGATTCATGTTTTCATTGACCCTTTGTATTAGATTTTATACATTAAACCTGTTTTAACCATGGCCTGAGCTGTACATCTGTTCAATCCTGAGTGCTGGTTTAAATTCCAGTAAAATTCCAGTAAAGGATGTGGATATGAATTCTACCCTAATCTCTGTTAAAATGGTCTAGTGGCTTAAAAAAACATTCCTGGAGTGCATTACCACATGAATGATTGCATTTATGGCTGATGTGGTGCCCTGTGGACATTTTAAAAATAAAACACTTTTCACACTAGTTTACGATATTTCATTTGTCAGCTAACAATGTACAGCAGTGGATATACGTCTCAAGAGAAATTTCCACCACATAATTTCAAACGCATGTTTAAATATATGTAAATAGAACACTGTTATTTTAAAATGTTTTTGATCAAATAATTGTAGCCTTGGTGAGCCTAAGAACATATTTTACCGACCCCAAACTTTTAAACGAAAGTGCATATATAAGAGACCTTACAAAAGTTGTTGTAAAAAAGTTAGTTGGTCAGTTTGAATAAAAACTAATAGTAAACATTATGTGAAAAAAAAAACTACCCATATAATGTGCATGTGTGTGTGTATTGTATGTCAGAGATCACGCAGTGTCTTACAGTGAAGAAGAGTCCGTGCACAGTTCAGACACCTTTGCATTGTTGATCACCTGACTCGACGGAGGTATCGGCTAGCAGCAAGTCAGCAGGATGGAGGACTGTGTGTGTGTGTGTGTGTGTGTTTAGGCCAGCACTAGGAGTCATTGTGCTTACCGGATGCCTCTGAAATCCTGCCTGTGTGACTTTTAGTCCACCTTCAGAACTGTTGCTATTATTCAGCTTTTTATGTACTGTCTCACTCATTATTATAATTATGCTTGATAGAAATTTCTAAAACTTAGGAAAATTAAGAAACTGTGAATCATTTTTTACTCTTTATCAGTGAGCACTGTTTCTGAACTCCCTAAAACACCTCGATTGTAGTCTTAAGTTTTCTTCTGCTAATATACACATCACAATATTCCTATGCAAATAAATGGTACAAGGCCTAGTTGCATTGCGTTAGTAGTGTGTTACTACTCCGACCAATCAGAGCACATTGCACTTTTCAGAAGGAGGGGCTTCATAGAGACAGGAACTAAACAGAGCGTTATAACAGACTGGGAAGAGAGGTTCTGCAACAATGTAAAATATTTAAGGAATAATTGATGACGGGCCATTGAATTTTCAGAAAAGTAATGCACACCTGAGGTGGTAATGCGTTCATGATATGAACCGGAGGGTATGAGGGTATGTCATCGTAATGAATTAGCTGTAAGGTACGTGAAATGTAATGCTATATTAGACTGTTACTGATATGTGACTATTTGTCAAATGATTTGGTGGGTTAAAGGGTTAGTTCACCCAAAAATGAAAATTCTGCCATTAATAACTCACCCTTATGTCGGTCCAAACCCGTAAGACCTTCGTTCATCTTCGTAACACAAATGAAGATATTTTTTATGAAATTGTGCTATAAAAAATAACATGCATTTTTCATGATCTCTCCTATTTAGTTAAAATTAATTACATTTTCAAAGATTCTGCAAGCGGTTCACATACTTTTTCTTGCAACTGCATTTCATGCAGTTGTGTACTTGCATTATCCCCAAAGTTAACAAGGGTTTGTAAATCTAGAGAAATTCCCATTTTAAATAATGGCTCGTCCTCGTTATTGTTGCCTATCAATGACGTAATATCCGCGCTATCCTTGGTTTCCACTTGTAAAAACCATGGCAACACACGTGGATAAATGGGGAAAAGTGGTGGTTATATCATCCAGCATCATTATGGATCACAATTATTCATTGGCGAGTACAGAAAAAAAAAAATAAAGTAAATGTAGATCACCTGAGGCAAGCAGGCTTTGGGACAAATAGAGAAATAAATTGAGGGACAAGGATCAAAACAAGGATCAATATCACTGTGGTGCTTTCGAGGTGGAGAGAGCTTCGCAAACAAACTTGGACTTGACATAGACTCCGCTCTCGCATGTGTTTTGACAGGTAAGCAAATATTTTATTTATTGTACAAGTAATAGGCTAGTCATGTACAGATGATTTTAATAGATATGAAGTTACAGATGAAGATATGACGTGACAGCTGATAATGCATAGGTAGATTCACTTGAAAAACTATCAAGTGTTTGTAATTCTACATAATTTTGTGTGGATTATGCTGATAAAAATCACACGTAGTTATATCGTGTTGCATCCATTAATGTTTGAACCTTTTTTAATACAGTTTTAAAAATAAAGGTTCTTTGGCGGGGTGTATGGTTCCATGAAGAACCTTTAATATCCAAAGAACCTTTCCATTACACAAAAGGTTCTTTGTAGCGCAGAAAAGGTTATTTAGACTATAAAATAGTTAGTACAAATGGTTCTTTAAAGAACGTTTCACAAAACGGTTCTTCAGGGACCCACAAATGGTTCTTCTATGGCATCACCGTGAAAACCCCATTTTGGTTCTTCCTGGCACCTTTGTTTGTAGTTGTGTTTGAGTCCCTCAATTGTCCTCAGTTTGAAAACATGGATCTCAAAATCATACTGTCACTGCTGGAGAGGCTTCAAATATGCAAAAGATGCTGGAAAACTGAAGAGTTTGCAGGACCTGGAGGATTTTTCTGAAGAAAATTGGGCAGTTTAACTGCTCAGGACAATAAAGGGACTCAAGGACAACCATCACAAAAAAAAAAAAAACAGCCGCGGATCATCCAGGGAACGACACACATATTGAGAATTAATGGTTCATTAACGGGGTCACTTTAATAAATTCAGCTATGTTTTTTTTTTTTTTGTCTTGTGGACTAAACATTAAAAAACGCAGACAATAAAAAGCTCATCTTCACATGTATGTTGAGGAAAGCAATAGCTGCTTTTCAAGCTCTATTCAAAAGAGATATCCATGGCAACCAGCTGCAATCTGCTGCCTTGATCTACATGATGAGAGAATTCCTGCCCAGAGCAGATGACTTGGTTCTGGTGTCTCCCTCTACAAGAGTTGCGCTTTCAGAGAATCCTGCAAAATATATTATCCAAACGTTAAGTTTGAAAGGATCCAAATAATCAGATACAATACACAAAAACAAACACTAGACTCATATTATCCCACATGAATGATAAAATAGATAAAAAAGAGTGTTTAAAAAAAAAGGTAACGTTACATTAGGTAAAGTAAAACTTTTAACTTGACATGTTTATATAGTACACTTTTTAAAAGTAAAACATAGGCATGAAAGTGAACTCGCTTTTTGACCCCCTTTATGCATTCGTTTTTTGGTCTTCACATTCTAGGGTTAAAGGGATAGAATTTTCATTTTTGGGTGAACTGTCATCACTTACTCACCCTCATGATGTTCCAAACCTGTGTGAGTTTCTTTGTTCTGCTGAACACAAAAGAATATTTTGAAGAATGTTTGTAACAAAGCAGAGAGAGCAACCATAGTATTTTTTTTCCCTACTATGGTAGTCAATGGTTGTTTTTTATTTTTCATTTTTAGCTGCTGCCACATTTTTTTGCCTTTTGGATACCATGAAAATTAAACTTAATAAAAATAATTAAGAATTAAACTTACTTATTGGCCCGGAAGTATGCAAACGCATTTTTGTTGGGTGCTGTTGCCATGGTGAATCGTAATTTCGTTGCTCCATTGATCATGGCTTTTCATAGTTGGAGTGCATGTGCTTAACTCAGAATCAGTCTACTCAGAGTTGATTGAACTACCTCAATTCAGCTGTTCTGAAACCCAAAAACTTTGTTTCTTTTTGGAGTTTCCCATTTCAGAGTAAGTCAACTCAGAGTTCAGGTTTAAACTCGGAGTTGGTTGAACCTCCTTATTGAAACGGGCCCCCATGGTGTCCTTCATTATTCCTGTTCATTCCGACATCAAAGCACTTGAATGCTCGTAATCACGACTTCTAAAGTGGGAATTAGAACATTTCCGATAGCACGTGAAGGCAGCATTAAATATACTGAAACAATCCAATGAACTAAATGAACATCAGGTGCCAACACTAATTAGCCAATTAGTAACCATGGAAACTAATGAACACAGACAAAGGAAACTGATCTAGAAACAGTGAAAACCAAAGTTTAATTAAACATTTTAAGTTAAATATTTATATTGTTGCATTATGTGCCATTTTTAAAATTTATGCATTTTATACTGCACAATATTCCGTTAACAGTAAGCTATTTTTTCATTCCAAACAAAGCCACAGATTGATTTCCCCTGCTACGTTTTCCCTCTGTTTTCCTGGCAGAGCATTCTGGGTAGTTGAGTTCATGTGAGGCTACATGACGGTTGTTGGCCTACTTCACCTGACAACAATGGGGAGAAGGAAGAGGCCACAAATCTCATAATCCATCATGACTCTGAACCTGGGATGATTAAAAAACCAAGCTTGAATAATGCACTCTGCTTTAAATGTACAATCACAACCCAAATACTCCTAATGGGCTCACTAGAGAGGCAGAGAGGAAAAAAACAGTAGAAATGAAATTGGAGCAAACATTTCGGCAGAGCTAAATCTGCTCAGGGTGGATAGAAAATGACAGACCCGAGCAGCTTTGTCTTTGAACATCACTTTAGTTATTCTCATATGCTGCGGCATATGAGAAACATGCTGACTGGCAAGACATCATTATTATAATAAGATAGTAAGAATTATTTTTATGGTGGGTTCTGGTATATGTGTAGTGTATATATATGTGTATTTTTCATGTCATTATATTGTTTATAACATAAGAAACAAATTAAAGAAATTAAAGAAAAACACCAGGATTCAGTTGTTTAAAAAAATAAAAAGACATTAAATTGCATGTATAGGCAAACAACAATTTATTTTTATTCACCAATCAATTTTTAGGTTTCAGGATATTTTTTTTAACCAAACTTTGTATAAAGATGATTCTCAACTAAGTTGTGAAGTATATATTGGAATGAATTGATATACCAATTTACTTAATGCAATATCTGGATAAAATGGCCAAATGGGTTTTCCCATTCAATATACTGTATCTATACACTGTATCTAATTTGCATAGTAATGTGTTCTTGGGGCAATATATAATGAAAAAAGAAGTGCAATAATGGGTGTCATAATTATATTTCATAGAAATATTGATGTATAATTTATTTCCCTATTCACTTGTTGTGTCTCCCAAAATGCATGATAAACATGATTTAAGTCCTGGTGTACTCTACAGTGGACATGTATGAAATCAATGCCCTGTTTTGTAACAGAAAATCTAATTTTGATTAGAAAGCCCATTACAATTTCCTGAGATGTTGATTTATTACAAACAATTTGAAATGATAATTACAAAATATTATAATACTTCCATAAGAGTGCTAAATTTGATCACTAAATGAATGTCAGTCATTTTTAAGACCAAGAAGAAGTTGTTGTCATGGTGAAATAGTTCACCCGTATAGTTCACCAAAATTAAAATGACTGTGTGAGTAAAAATTAAAGTTTACAGCGTTTTAATGTCAGTAATACATTAAACTACTATATATAATAATGAATGTGTATATTGTATAATAATACAATGGGGGGATTTTGTGGGTCCTGATGTCAAATGTCTTATGTTACCAGTAAAAAGTGGCCTACATTATGTTAAATATATCTAGTCAGTGCAAGTATATTCGTCTTAAATTATTCTGTATTTTCAGATTCAGAATCATGAATATATTTATTCTGGTGTCACCATCCTGTGAATTGGGTTATCAGCACCAAGTCCAAGCCTATTCATTTCCACCCCAATTTAATACCAAATGTAGCATTTTAATCAACAATAATTTTTTTGTTAACCTTTTACCATATGTCACCATATGGTGTATCACAATAATACCGTATTGTGAGTTCCCTTTCATTCAGTCACTCCGAGTAACGTCAGTGACTGACGAATGGGGGTTTCGCTTAGAAGCCTATCATCTTCGAGATCTTAGAAAACGCCCAATGGCAAAGCAATGCCATAGGCTTGCGGAATTTGCATAGCGTAACTCCGCCCCACCTTGTGGGTATATAAGGAAGTACGCTTGCAATGTCGCATTATGTTTCTGCTTCGGAGCCAAGAGCATCTCTTCACTCAAGCCTGAAGTCTGAGTTCTCTCTTCAGTTCTTTGAGACGAGCGGTTCTCCAGTGTGTTGGTGTGACGGCGCGCTCCAGCGATCTCACACTGAGGGTTGTGCTGTGGTATAAAGAACCCAGACGATTATTCCTCGGGCCCTCTTGCACACTGCTTCCCACGAGTGCTTGGACTGAAGTGTCAGGACCATCTGTTGACGCCCAGCGAGTTTCGTTCACTCTCCAGATCGCAACAAGTTGTCGATCGCCGCATCTCAAGGTGGGATGCGCCCAATGCCTTTCGCTCCTGAGGTGCATGAGGAGCTCACGTGGTCCTGGAATTCCCTGTGTCTTCCCGTGACCGTTCGGTGGCCTCCTCCGCCTTCTCTGCCCTTGATGGGGCCACGGCCCAAGGGTGGCCTTCACTGAAGCCATCGAGGCAGCCCCTGTGCCACCTAGGCGCACTGGGTTCGCATCCTGAACTATCTCAATGACTCACTAAATTAGCTCACTAATTTAGACCAGGTTTGCGGACACAGGGACCTAGTGCTCCGGCACCTCACCCGTTTGGGCCTTCAGGTCATCGAGGAACAGAGCAAACTCTCCCCTGGGTAGAGGATCTCTTTTCTTGGCTCGGTCACCATGTGCACACAGTGCGAGCGTGCACGGTCTATGCTGACTTGCCTCTCTTTCGTGGCTCTCTTTCAGGTCAAGAATTCCACTGAAGTTATTTCAGAGGCTCCTGGGACATGGCATCCTTGGCCACGTTAACGCCGCTCGGACTGCTTCATATGAGACTGCTTCAGCACTGGCCTCGCGATCGAGTTCTGAGATGGGCATGGCAACTAGGCACTCTCCGGGTTCCAGTGGCTCTGGCCTGCCGTCTTACCTTCATACCATGCGAACCTCACTTTCTATGGGCCAGAGTTCCCTTAGAACGAGTTTGCTCCCGCCAGATGTCGTAACTCGCCCGCCATCTCTTCATATGGAGTGGTGTGGGATGTGGTAGGTTTCTGTACCCTTCCCTATGCAGCCCCTCCGCGGGTCATATGTGTTTCCTTAAGTCTTCCCTATGCTTCCCAGTGTACCTTGGTATTCCTGTGTTAAGTGGGAGTCCTTCATCCGTACTAGTCTTATGACAGGGATCTCACACTTACGCAGGGCCCTGGAGGACAGCCGAGTGGCGTGATTATACTGGACCACCCATTCATCAGTCACTGACATTACTCGGAGTGACTGAACGAAAGGGAACGTCTCGGTTACGTATGTAACCCTCATTCCCTGAGGAGTCCCTCTGTCACTTCCGCTGTATCACTGGAATGGGCAGGAGTTCAGTTTCCCATGGCATTGCGTCGCCATTGGGCGTTTTCTAAGATCTTGAAGATGATAGGCTTCTAAGCAAAACCCCCATTCATCAGTCACTGACGTTACAATAATAATAATAATAATAATAATAATAATCCATCCATCCATCCATCTTCTTCCGCTTATCCGGGGCCGGGTCGCGGGGGCAGCAGTCTAAGCAGAGATGCCCAGACTTCCCTCTCCCTTGACACTTCCTCTAGCTCTTCCGGGGGGACATCGAGGCGTTCCAAGGCCAGCCGGGAGACATAGTCCCTCCAGCGTGTCCTTGGTCTTCCCCGGGGCCTCCTCCCGGTTGGACATGCCCGAAACACCTTCCCGGGAAGGCGTTCAGGAGGCATCCGGAACAGATGCCCGAGCCACCTCAGCTGTCCCCTCTCGATGTGGAGGAGCAGCGGCTCTACTCCGAGTTCCTCCCGAGTGACTGAGCTTCTCACCCTATCTCTAAGGGAGCGCCCAGCCACCCTGCGGAGAAAGCTCATTTCGGCCGCCTGTATCTGGGATCTTGTCCTTTCGGTCATGACCCAAAGCTCATGACCATAGGTGAGAGTAGGAACGTAGATTGACCGGTAAATCGAGAGCTTCGCCGGTACATCGACCGCATTACAGCAGAAGCTGCACCGATCCGTCTGTCAATCTCCCGTTCCATCCTCCCCTCACTCGTGAACAAGACCCCTAGATACTTGAACTCCTCCACTTGGGCCAGGAACTCTCCACCAACCTGAAGTGGGCAAGCCACCCTTTTCCGACTGAGGACCATGGCCTCGGATTTGGAGGTGCTGATCCCCATCCCAGCCGCTTCACACTCGGCTGCAAACCGTCCCAGTGCATGCTGAAGGTCCTGGTTAGAAGGGGCCAACACGACAACGTCATCCGCAAAGAGCAGAGACGAAACCGTGTGGTCCCCAAACCTGACACCCTCCGGCCCTTGGCTGCGCCTAGAAATTCTGTCCATAAATATTATGAACAGAACCGGCGACAAAGGGCAGCCCTGCCGGAGTCCAACATGCACCGGGAACAAGTCTGACTTACTGCCGGCAATGCGGACCAAACTCCTGCTTCGGTCATACAGGGACCGGACAGCCCTCAGCAAAGGACCCCGGACCCCATATTCCCCCAGCACCCTCCACAGGACGCCGCGAGGGACACAGTCGAATGCCTTCTCCAAATCCACAAAACAAATGTGGACTGGTTGGGCAAACTCCCATGAACCCTCCAGCACCCTGTAGAGGGTATAGAGCTGGTCCAGTGTTCCACGACCAGGACGAAAACCACACTGTTCCTCCTGAATCCGAGGTTCCACTATCGGCCGAATTCTCCTCTCCAGTACCCTGGCATAGACTTTCCCGGGGAGGCTGAGAAGTGTGATCCCCCTATAGTTGGAACACACCCTCCGGTCCCCCTTTTTAAAAAGAGGAACCACCACCCCGGTCTGCCATCCCAGAGGCACTGTCCCCGACCGCCACGCGATGCTGCAGAGGCGTGTCAGCCAAGACAGCCCCACAACATCCAGAGACTTGAGGTACTCAGGGCGGATCTCATCCACCCCCGGTGCCTTGCCACCGAGGAGTTTCTTGACCACCTCGGTGACTTCAGCTTGGGTGATGGACGAGTCCTCCTCTGAGCCCCCAGCCTCTGCTTCCTCAATGGAAGACGTGACGGCGGGATTGAGGAGATCCTCGAAGTATTCCTTCCACCGTCCGACAACATCCCCAGTTGAGGTCAACAGCCGCCCATCGCCACTGTAAACAGCGTTGGTAGGGCACTGCTTCCCCCTCCTGAGGCGCCGGACGGTTTGCCAGAATCTCTTCGAGGCCAGCCGAAAGTCCTTTTCCATGGCCTCACCGAACTCCTCCCAGGCCCGAGTTTTTGCCTCCACAACCACCCGGGCTGCAGTCCGTTTAGCCTGCCGGTACCTGTCAGCTGCCTCAGGAGTCCCACAAGCCAGCCAGGCCCGATAGGACTCCTTCTTCAGCTTGACGGCATCCCTTACTTCCGGTGTCCACCACCGGGTTCGGGGATTGCCGCCTCGACAGGCACCGGAGACCTTGCGTCCACAGCTCCGAGCAGCCGCTTTGACAATGGAGGTGGAGAACATGGTCCACTCGGACTCAATATCTCCAGTCTCCCTCGGGATCCGGTCGAAGCTCTGCCGGAGGCAGGAGTTGAAGATCTCTCTGACAGGAGACTCGGCCAAACGTTCCCAGCAGACCCTCACAGTACGTTTGGGTCTACCGAGTCTATCCAGCTTCCTCCCCCGCCATCGGATCCAACTCACCACCAGGTGGTGATCAGTTGACAGCTCCGCCCCTCTCTTCACCCGAGTGTCCAAGACATACGGCCGCAGGTCAGATGAAACGACCACGAAGTCGATCATTGACCTACGACCTAGGGTGTCCTGGTGCCATGTGCACTGATGGACACCCTTATGCTTGAACATGGTGTTCGTTATGGACAAACTGTAACTTGCACAGAAGTCCAATAACTGAACACTACTCGGGTTCAGATCAGGGGGGCCGTTCCTCCCAATCACGCCCCTCCAGGTTTCACTGTCATTGCCCACGTGGGCGTTGAAGTCCCCCAGTAGAACGACGGAGTCCCCAGTCGGAGCACTCTCCAGCACCCCTCCCAGGGACACCAAGAAGGTCGGGTACTCTGCACTGCTGTTTGGCCCGTAGGCACACACAACAGTGAGAGACCTATCCCCGAGCCGAAGCCACAGGGAAACGACCCTCTCGTTCACCGGGGTAAACTCCAACACATGGCGGCAGAGCTGGGGGGCTATAAGCAAACCCACACCAGCCCACCGCCTCTCACCATGGGCAACTCCAGAGTGGTGAAGAGTCCATCCCCTCTCGAGAAGTGTGGTTCCAGAGCCCAAGCCGTGCGTGGAGGTGATTCCGACTATCTCTAGTCGGAACCTCTCAACCTCACGCACAAGCTCAGGCTCTTTCCCCGCCAGCGAGGTGACATTCCATGTCCCAAGAGCTAGTTTCCGTGTCCAGGGATCGGGTCGTCTAGGCCCCCGCCTTCGACTGCCGCCCGATTCGCTTTGCACCGGCCCCTTACAGTCCCTCCCGTGAGTGGTGAGCCCACGGGAAGGTGTCCCCACGTCGCTCCTTTGGGCTGAGCCTGGCCGGACCCCGTGGGGGAAATAATATGTATAATGAGATGTATAATAATAATAATAATAATAATAATAATATGTTTATTTTATATAGCGCCTTTCAAGAACCCAAGGTCGCTTCACAATGGAGTACAATCAATTACAATCAGAAAAGCAGCCTGCAGAGACGGGGAGAGAAAAATTATTATTTACTGCAAGGAGAAAAAAGATGAGTTTTAAGTTTGGATTTAAAAATCTGGAGAGTAGGTGCGTTACGGTAGTCCCGGGCAGCTTATTCCATAATTTAGGGCCAATAACACTAAAAGCCCTTCCTCCCATTGTAGAGCGTTTAAACTTGGGGATGACAAGCAGGTTTTCATTGCTGGATCTGAGGGTCCGGGCAGGAACATAAGGTTGGACTAACTCAGCAAGATATTTTGGTGCAGGGCCGTGACTGGCTTTATAGACTAAAACTAACAGTTTAAACTCGATGCGACTGGCCACAGGAAGCCAGGGAAGTTGGTTGAGGATGGGAGTGATGTGTACGGATTTTTTATTAAATGTTAGCGCTCAAGCAGCAGAGTTTTGCACCATTTGGAGGCGATGTATAGCCTTAGTTGGTAAGCCGCTGTATAAGGCGTTACAGTAGTCTAATCTGGAGGTTATAAAAGCGTGAATAACAGTTTCAGCATCGTTAAAGTTGAGGGATCGATGGATACAAACAATATTTCGCAGGTGGAAAAAGCATGACTTTACTGTATGACCAATATGTGAGTCGAAAGATCAAGCAATACTCCCAGATTTCGCACAGTTTTTGAAGGTGTAATCTGGACACCATCAATGTCATCAATGGAGTTACGACTCCATTCCCTCCTCAGGGAACGAGGGTTACATACATAACCGAGACGTTCAGTATCGTGATATGTATTGAATCGTGACCTGAAGGACCCCTAGCAAGGATGTATTAAATTGATCAAAAGTGACAGTAAAGACATTTATAATACAAACATTTTAAATTCTTTTTAACTATCTATTCATAAATTATCTAAATTTCCACAAAAATATTAAGCAAACTGTTTTCAACATTGACAATAGGAAATGTTTCTTAAGCAGTATATTATAATGATTTCTGAAGGATCATGTGACACTGACGACTGGAGTAATGATGCTGAAAAATCAGGAATAAATTACATTTTAAAACAAAATGAAATAGAAACAGTTTTTTTTTTTATTGTAATAATATTTGACAATGTTACTGTTTTATTGTATTTTTGATCAAATAATTGCGGCTTTGGGAATCATGAGAGACAATTTTCATAAACATTAAAAAGCCGTACCTACCCCAAACTTTAAACCCTTTGATGTTTGACAACCTGGGCTAACCTTCCAATGTCATAAAGAGGTCAAATGATCTTCTATTTGAAAGGTGGACATCCTCTCTCTGTGTTCTCATTTTACTTTAAATCTCCCCCAAAATAAGCTGTGATAGCATTCATTATTTTGGGAGCTAGTCTGAAGAGTGTCTGTGACGCCTTATCTGTCACGTCAGGTGATATTTTTGAATTAGTAGCTCTGCACTCTTCATTCTTGAGGCTTAGAGACATGTTGGTGATAAGTCTTTCTGCCCTTGAGAGTTATGCTTACAAAGAATGCCGGCATATGCCGCTCTGTGGAACAGAAATCAGCTTAACGCTGAATAACAGACCTTTGCATTAATATGTGCCTCTCTGATCCCAGGAGAGAGAGAGAGAGAGAGAGAGAGAGAGAGAGAGAGAGAGAGAGAGAGAGAGAGAGAGAGAGAGAGAGAGAGAGAGAGAGAGAGAGAGAGAGAGAGCGCTCAGGTCAAGTTAGGAAATCATGTGTACCATATTTGGAAAGCAATTACACAAGCTGAGGACTAGACTGAATCTAAGTGATGATAGTTGGTTGACTAGCTATATTAGGATCCCTTGGCAAAATATTTTTAGTAAGCCAATCAATATTAGATATTAATCCAAATTTCAGTGCTTAATTTAAGTCCCGCAAGTTTTCTTTGTGGCCTTTTTTTTACAGAAACCAAAACCTGGGCAAAATTGCAATGCAAATAATCCATGCCTTTGAGCAAACAATTGATCCATCTAAAGTAAAAAAAAAAAATTCTGATTTGGTGCTCAAGATACATTTCTTATTATTATCAATATTGAAAAAAGTTGTGCTACTTGATTAATTATTTTTTTGGGGGAAAAATTCGAAATTCTTTGATAAAACAGCATTTATTTGAAATATAAATATTTTGTAACATTATAAACATCTTTACTGTCAATTTCCAATCGTCAAAGACACTTTAAAGACACTTCTAACTGTGTACAGTATGCAAATGAGTTCCACAGGGGAAAGAAGGGTGGGCCACACTGTGGGCCCCCTCTGATGCCAGCAGCCAATCTCAAAACTGGAATGGAGAAGCGCCAAATTGCAATCTCCTCCTTTTCGGAAAAGGAAAAAAGGTACCCTTTCAACAGACACACCTTGTTCTGAGTCTCCACGCGAGGATGAGACAGATCAACCAGTTCTGAGTTTCTCCTTGAGAGATACAAACAGTTCACCAAGTTCTGAGTCTGAGTCCTGCAAGGATGAGACTGAAACAGATCACCAAGGTCTGAGTCTGTCCGGCAAGGATGAGACTGTGACAGATCAACCAAGTTCTGAGCCTCTGGTTAATCCAGAGAGACAACAAAAGATCTGAGGGTCTGACTCTACAGCTTGTGAGGCAGCAACAGATATGACCACGTTCTGAGCCTCCAGCCAGAGGTTCAGAGTTCAGAGTTTTAGTCCAGCGAGACAACTACAGCACGTCCCGAGTCTCCATGCCAGAGAGACCAAAGCGGATTGACCAAGTCCTGAGTGTCTGACCCACAGAGTCAGAAGACATACAGAGACATTTGCAATAAGGTTAAGCTCAGGAGAGCAAAACCTTCACTTCAAGGTTCCTTCGTCTGCGTGTTCCAGATTAAGGTCCTTCTGCACCTACTTCAGGGCCTCATCTGCGTGTTCCAGATTTTAGGACCCTTTGGTGCTCCAGGAGATCAGCATCCCACAGATCTTCATGTTCAAAGGTGTTGAAACGGATTCCAGCTCCTTTCCCCACTGCATTGTCACCCAGCACAACCAGTGGATGAAGTCACTGCCATCGGACTGCTAACTCAACCACGTGGAACGTAAATATCACTTAACCAAACCTCTTTCCAGAAACCTTGGCATTGTTGTATATTATCAGTATATGATTTTCTAATTTACATTAGAGGTAACTGATGCTAGTTAATAAAAAATTATCTTTTGTTTATTTGTTTGATGCATAATAAGGTTTTCACCTTAGTTTCAGAGAAACAACAGTTTATCTTTCCATAAGATAACGCAACTCTTCCATTGCCACACTCAACTTAATCACATGTATTTTATGCATCATATGCACTTTATTCCTTTATCATTCATTGTATTCATTGCATTCATATATATATATATATATATATATATATATATATATATATATATATATATATATATATATATATATATATATATATGTATATATATGTATATATATAGCCTACGTGTGACCTTTTTACAGAAATAAAAATCAGGACGAAATTGCAATGTCCAGATCCCACAAAAGAATAAAAAAACATCCATGCCTTTGAGCAAACAATTGAGGGGATGAATAGATTCACCCCCTAGCAACCAGTGACAGGGTTATCTCCCTCCCAGTGCTTGCTGGGTAACAGTTTTGGGCACATTCAGGTGTCAGCAGATCTCTGTTGTTGGACGTCAGTGCCGATATTTCATGTCGTGACAGCACGTCCCTCCACACAGCAACCTCCAAAGACCGACGTCAGCTGGACATGACGAGATGTGTCACACCGCATGGCCAGCGCAGTCTGGAGATGGGGACAAAGCCTGCATCATAATGTTTCAGGGCACACAGAGATGATAAACCCCGTGGTCAGGCTGGAAGTCTACAGTGTGATCGTTTGATTGATGTGTCAGTCAAAGCCGAGGTTGACAAGAGAGCATTTCAGCTCAGATATCCTGTCGTCGTCGGCAATATAATTTCCATTGGGAATGGTTATTGGCTGCTGGTTGTTAAGGCTTTGGGCTGGTAGTTCAAATGTAGCAGCTTTAATCTGCGTTAGGCATGTTGACTGAGAGTTACTAAGAGAATGCTGTCATCGCTGTACCCTTGAGCGGGGCACTTAAAGTGAGGTTGCTCCAGGAGAATCGTTCTTGCAAAGTGTACTGTAAATGGCTTTGGATGAAAAGCCTCTGCTAAATGACAAAAAAAGTTTTGCAGTTCCTGAGATACACTGTGAAACCATCTATGTCCACCACTTTAAAATTTAATTCATTTATTGGGCAATGATAAAGAATAGGAAAATCTTTTTAAAATTAAAACCCATTTAAACCCACCAGCAACTATAGTTTCCGCAGTGTATATCTGTCATTTTCCTAGATGTTATCCATGTTTTCTCAATGACATGCAAGCAAACAACCAAATAAAGGATTTCAAGAAGAAAGAAAAATGGTTTTCACTTCCTTCCTTTCACATGAGACTGCCAACTACCCCTACTTCAAGGAAGCAAGGTGAAGCAAACCCTCCCAAAGAAAGGTAATTTTCATGTTACTAATCAGCAAATCAGCATATTAGAATGATTTCTGAAGGATTATGTGACACTGAAAACTGATAATAATAAAAATATTTCACAATATTACTGTTTTTTTTAATCAAATAGATGGAGCCTTGGTGAGCATAAGAGACTTTTAAAAACTTTAAAAAAAAATACAGATCCCAAACTTTTGAACGGCAGTATCTTTATTTATTTATTTATTTATTTATTTATTTATTTATTTATTTATTTATTTATTTATTTATTTATTTATTTATTTATTTATTTGTTTGTTTGTATGTTTGTTTGTAAAGCTGAATTTGCAGCATCCTTACTCCAGTCTTCAGTGTCACATGAACCTTCAGAAATCATTCTAATATTCTATAAAAAAATTTTATAAAAATATTAATACTGTTATTCAGAAATGACACATAAGACATTTGTAATGTTTCAAACGATCTCTATTTCAAATAAAGCCTGTTATTTTGACCTTTCCATCCATCAAGAAACCTGAAATAATTGTATAATGACTTACACAATAATAAGCAGCAAAAACTGCTTTCAACATTGATAATAATAAAAATCATTATTAATGATAATTGAGCAGCAAATCAGCATATTTCTGAAGGATCATGTGACACGGAAGATTGGATTAACTGCAATCACAATAAATAACATATTAAAATAGTAAACAGCTCTTTTAAATGGTATTAATATTTAACAATATTACTGGTTTTACTTTATTTTGATAAAAAAAATTCAGCCTTGGTGAGCATAAAAAATAGGATACTTGTGTTTCAGTCTAAGACTGCCATGCCTCTGGGGTCTTTGGTAAACCCGTTTACATGCACGACTCTGGCCATTTAGGTTTGGGAACATGAAACAGCATTAGTGGCGAGTCCTTGTCACCCTGATGTCTCTGTTGGGTATCAATCAGACAAGCGGGGGAGGGTCTGGCATGTGTGTTTAATGTATGTGGTAGCTGATGGATCACCCTTGTGTCACTGCATGCGTTAGTCTTATGGCGTCGCCTCTTCCAGCGATTCTCCATAACAAACCAGCGCTGGCCTTCTCCTCTCACAGAATGAGATGATCGACATGGCCACAGATGCATATGGCACACACACACACACACACACACACACACACACACACACACACACACACACACACACACACACACACACACACACACACACACACACACACACACACACACACACACACACACACACACACACACACATTCACACACACGTGATGTGCTTCTCTAACATTGATTGGCGTAAGTGTAGCCTTTGGGTGTTTGAGCACCATCAAAACCATAACAGATTCATGGTCTACATCAATTCAGATTAACTTTGCATTAGTGATCATTAATATATTTTGGTAACATTTTAAAATGATTTGTTAACATGAGTTAGGGCATTAGTAATTATTAACTAACAATGAACTTTTTCTTCAACTGATTTATGTTGGTTAATGTCAATTAAATGACTATTATTACTGTTCAATCTTGTTAGCAAAAACTAATGTTAGTATACAACTTTATGGTCCGGTTTCACAGACAGGGCTTAGACTAAGACAGGATTAGGCCTTAGTTTAATTAGGACATTTAAGCAGCTTTTATAAATGTTCCTTGGAAAAAACATTGCTGGTGTGCATCTTGAGACAAAACAATGACACTGACCAGATACGATTTAAGAATTCTTTCTCCTGAGGAACAGAAAATAAAGATGTGTTGAAGATGTTTTGTCCAAATTATGCAAGTGAATGGAATCCAAAACAACACAGGACCTGACTTTCGTTGCTGTCAGGGGTGTGTGTGCGAAAATAATGGACAATAATAACAGTAGTTATTAGGTAGTGCTTTCCTCTCATTCTCTGGGACTTTTATTTTGGCGGAACACAGATTCCATGACAGACAGCAATAATATGATCGTGATTATGTTCCTTTGAGTGTTTAAAGTTGTGTGCGTCCAGAGACAAAACCACACAAAAATACACTCACCTAAAGGATTATTAGGAACACCATACTAATACTGTGTTTGACCCCCTTTCGCCTTCAGAACTGCCTTAATTCTACGTGGCATTGATTCAACAAGGTGCTGAAAGCATTCTTTAGAAATGTTGGTCCATATTGATAGGATAGCATCTTGCAGTTAATGGAGATTTGTGGGATGCACATCCAGGGCACGAAGCTCCCGTTCCACCACATCCCAAAGAGGTTCTATTGGGTTGAGATCTGGTGACTGTGGGGAACTGTACAGTGAACTCATTGTCATGTTCAAGAAACCAATTTGAAATGATTCGAGCTTTGTGACATGCAGGGGCGTAGCACCAAATTCTGGGCCCTGTATACTCTCAATGTCAGTGGGCCCCCTACACATGCCATTGTACGATGCGGGTTAGCAAAATGAAAATTCAATTTTGAATGATTTTTTTTATTATTATTTGAATATAAACAAGTATAAATAGTGTTTAAATCTATTTGGCCTACTTGTGCTCAAATACCTTTAAACCTTAGGCTACATCGGGTTTGTGTACTAACATTTTGATCCATGATACTGATGCAAGTTTTAAATTAAAAACATTTATTTTTGAACAGGAGAACACGAGACAACTGTACCCTCAGAAACCAATCAAATAAGCTAAGCCTGCCATAATGGAAAAAAAATGTTAACTATAAAAAAATAAACAAAAGTCAACCATTACCATTACCACTACCATTACAAACAAGTACAAAGATAACATAACTATTAATTGGTAGGGTTGCAAAGGGTAGGAACATTTCCGGTAAACTTCCAGTAAATTTCCAGAAACTTTCCATGGGAAGTTAAGCTGAGGAATTTTGGAAATATTCAAATTTGAAAACTTTCCACAAAAATGGGAATTAAAGGAAATTAATAGAAATTAACTGGAATTTGGTGATAATTTCCACAAACTATCATATCCAAACATAAATATCAAAAATTATTTTTTTTAAATAGTAAAACAATGTAAACAACATGATCTTTTATCAGATTAATTTTAGAGTAGAACTTTAAAACTTTAACTCTTGTACTGAACTATTAATTCTTCCACGGAATAACAAAAACATGAATGTTGAGTAAAATATTACTCATCATTACACTTTATGTAGTTTGCAAGCTCAAGTGTGTCCTCAGTACTCCAGGGTTGAAGAAATCATCAGTGCATGTGATGGAGGAATGCACAGTGCATGTAGGGGGCGTGGCCTCTGTAGCCCTGCAGTGTGCATGTGATTTAATAGCAGAGATATTTAAGTGTGCTGCATTAAATCTGCTTGTTTTAGCCAAGATTATGCTACAATATATTTTCCTCAACTATATTTAAGTTCCCTGTTAAAGGAATAACCGTTCAGTTTTGTAAATTCCCATAAATTCCCTTATATTCCTGTTAACTCCCATGGAAATTTTCCAACTTTGAAAATTCCCAGAATTTTGCAACGCTATTCATTGGCTTTGATAACATCATGAATTTATTGTGCATTGACTATAGCTTATAAGCACAGCACTGTGCTGCAATGCTAGGGCTTTTCACCAAACAAAAATGATAATTTGCTTTATTGCTCAAATCAATATTACCTGTGTGCACTTGAGAACACAGTGATATTGGTAGGCACATCTACATGTGCAGAAATATAGGCAGATCATTTATTAAGGAGTTTGAGAATATATCACACATTATAAGCAATAGTAGGGCTAGTAACTTTACACTGTGCTGCCACTCTTTCCACCACTCCAATAGCATTAGGCAATAGCACACACATTGAATCAAAAGGCTTACTTATTAAAGGTAAACAACTCACAATTAGGAAGCAAGGGGGGAGCTCGCCCTTTGAGCAATGATCTCACCTTGTCTTTCCTCATTTCTGCTCTCAGTCTCAGCCTCATCTCCAGAACAGCAGCCAGAACTGGCCAGTGCTGCTACTGCTGGTGTGTCAGAACCACTGGTTGTTTCTGAAACTGGTTAATGTTGGCAACCTGACGTTAGCTGGCCTGGCCCATAATTTACTTACAGCAACAAGCAGCCTGGTTGACAAACTAAGCTAAAGATTTAACATTAGCATACATACATTAGCAGCAGCTGTCTGGAGTTGACTACGTTAACTTTAATTGGATGTATGTGCATAACAAGCAAACTCAGTTCACCTTTTGGAAAGAAAGCAGCCATAAGCTGCTTCCCCTCATTCTGCCTCCTTTCTTTTTCCTTCCTGTCTTTCTTTTTTTGAAAGCCCGACTTGGGCTTTTTGCGCAGCATGATCAGGCACCAAGGCTTTAGACTCACTGCGTTACTTGTTTGCCGCCGGCTGCCGTCTATGGGCGGACTAAACCATTTGGGGGGGTGGGGGGGGGGGTCCAGATTGTCTGGCACTGAGTTCATTCTCTCAGTTGGTGTTATAAATATATTTTGAAATGAATAATGACATCAATTGGAGGGCCCAGTTAATTCGAATTAGGCTACAAAAAAATAAATAAAAATAAAAATAAAAATTGATGGGATTTCAAAGGGCCCTCTCCCTAGACGGGGCCCTGGGTAGTCAGGTCCACTTTTCCCCCCACTACCACGCCCATGGTGACATGGTGCATCAGAGGATGGGTACATGGTGTTCATAAAAGGATGGACACGGTCAGAAACAATGCTCAGGTAGGCCGTGGCATTTAAACGATGCCCAATTGGCACTAAGGGGCCTAAAGTGTGCCAAGAAAACATCCCCCACACCATTCCACCACCGCCGCCAGCCTGCACAGTGGTAACAAGGCATGATGGATCCATGTTCTCATTCTGTTTACGCCAAATTCTGACTCTACCATCTGAATGTCTCAACAGAAATCGAGACTCATCAGACCAGGCAACATTTTTCCAGTCTTCAACTGTCCAATTTTGGTGAGCTTGTGCAAATTGTAGCCTCTTTTTCTATTTGTAGTGGAGATGAGTGGTACCCGGTGGGGTCTTCTGCTGTTGTAGGCCATCCGCCTCAAGGTTGTGCGTGTTGTGGCTTCACAAATGTTTTGCTGCATACCTCGGTTGTAACGAGTGGTTATTTCAGTCAAAGTTGCTCTTCTATCAGATTGAATCAGTCGGCCCATTCTCCTCTGACCTCTAGCATCAACAAGGCATTTTCGCACACAGGACTGCCGCATACTGGATGTTTTTCCCTTTTCACACCATTCTTTGTAAACCCTAGAAATGGTTGTGCTTGAAAATCCCAGTAACTGAGCAGATTGTGAAATACTCAGACCGGCCCGTCTGGCACCAACAACCATGCCACGCTCAAAATTGCTTAAATCACCTTTCTTTCCCATTCTGACATTCAGTTTGGAGTTCAGGAGATTGTCTTGACCAGGACCACACCCCTAAATGCATTGAAGCAACTCCCATGTGATTGGTTGATTAGATAATTGCATTAATGAGAAATTGAACAGGTGTTCCTAATAATCCTTTAGGTGAGTGTATGCTGACACACCTCTTAGAACATAAAACACAAGATGATACAAATCTATACCAGTATTCCTGCTCATCTCCCATGTGTGAATGGTTATGTACCCAGCTACATCGTGGCTCACCCTCTGCATGTGTATGTAACAATAAATCTGTTTAACTTGATTTCTTCTCTGGCTTCAGTATTCTAACCGACACACCTCAAACCCCTCTGTGACAACTAACCTTACAGTCCTTAGCTATTCTCATCTAGTGTGCATGTAGTACATATCCACAGAGAGAGGCGTGACGCAGAATGAACAATAACAATCAACTTTTAATGAGAACAAAGAAAATTCAGGCACTACTCTTGAACGTAAGAGACAAAGAACAGAGGAGAATTGAGGGCTTTAAAGTCCTCATGAAATCAAAATTGTCCCTATTTACTTTGTTAGCACACATTACAGGTCTGAACAATTAATCCGTGCAAGTTAATACACAGAAAGAAAAAAAAAGTTTGTCGTGGTAATCTTTTATCAAAATCAGAAAAGTATACCCTCCGGTCTGGAATGGCGTTCCTTTTCTGATGACGTCAGTTTGGCGGCTTGGTTTTGAATATCCTTAACCACTCCCCTCCAACTGTTAGTCTGCTATGAGAGAGAGATGGAGAGGAGGTGCGCTGAAGTACAAGCCCTCCCACTATTCAATATTCCATATCCCTTGATAATACGTCACAGCACTGAAGAAAACCCAGTTGCTACTTTAGGCTACGTCTACATTAATCCGGATAGATTTTAAAACGGAGTTTCCGTTTCAAAACGCTCTCCGTCCACACTAACGTTTTCCAAAAGTTTCTCATCTACACTGAAACGTCAGTAAATGCCAAATTCAACATACTGCGCATGCGTAAAACCTCATAAAAGCTCACTGAGATGATACAGACATCATAAAGTTATCACACAATTCTTCTGGCAGGATCATTTTATTTAGCAAAATATCTCACCATTCACTGATGCGTTCAGGTCACACTCGGTCAACCATTATTATGTTTGGTCTAAAACGCAACTGCTCTCATGTTTTCCCACAGGACAGTAAATGTGAGTAAATTTTCTGTCATCCTTGCAGGACTGTGATATGAAATGTGTAAAGTAACATATTTTAGCAACTGTGGGAAAGTGAATAGCACATAACTGGCACAATAGCGGTATAAACATACATATCTATTGATACAATATGCGTCACATGACTAAACATGCGTCATTGTTTTCAAATACCTCCGTCTTTACAGTCCCCACTACGACGCGAAGACGGCATTTTCAAATGTTTCCGCTTTGGAGAGCGTTTTCATTGACTTAAAATGCCATCTCAGTGTGGACGGAAGGCCAAAACGGAGAGAAAAAGATGCGTTTTCAAATGAAAACATATTAGTGTGGCCATGGCCTAAGGTTCACGGGGACTTTAATAAACAAAGGAAGATCATCAACAGAACAGGTGATAACTCATTTAAAACCATGACAACTGATGAATGACTCGAACACAGGCAAATACAGACAATGAAACCTAAGACTAGAAACTAAACAAGACAGAGAAAATAAACATGACCATGCAAATTGTATGGGCAAACAAAACAAAAAAATACAACACAGGACCTTACTGACTTGTTCTGTATGGGAAATAAATACACAGGACCTTCCTTTTATTGTATAGGCAAACAAAACAAAACCTTACGGACTTTCATTGAATGGGAAATCGATACAAACAACACAGGACCTTACTGACTTGTATTGTATAGGCAAACAAAACAACACAACACAACCTTACTGACTTTTATTGTATAGGCAAACAACACAATACAGGACCTTACTGACTTTTATTGTATAGGCAAACAACACAGGACCTTACTGACTTTTATTGTATAGGCAAATAGAACAACACTGTAACAATGTTCAGTTCGGGTAAGGAAGGAAGAAGACAGGGTCGGCTTTGGGGAGACTCGGTAAGCTTTTATTACTCTCTTTTTCCTTAGAACCAACACAACAATAACACGCTCACTAGCGTTTCTCAATAAGGCAATACTTTCTGTATCTCAGTCCATATGCTTTCCAGAGCTCTCTTAGTTTCTCCCACGGCTTCCGAGTCTCCAGCTGGTCTCTCTCCCCCAATGTGCTCCTGGTTTTATGCCATCTCCACTCCCATTACTGGAACAAGACACAGGTGTTAATCATTTGAACTTGATCCACTTAGGCTGCTCTTGTCTCCCAAATCTCTCTCCTGTCACAGACCTCGCTAAACCACGCCCCTCCTGGCACATATCCCCACCGCCCGACTCAGGCCGGGGAGCCATCCGGCCTGCAGCCCCTCCCCCTCCCCTGGAGAGGAAGTCAGCTACCACCATCTGCGCCCCCGGCCTGTGGATCACCTTGAACTTAAAAGGCTGTAAAGCTAGATACCAACGGGTGATCCGCGCGTTGGTATCCTTCATGCGATGGAGCCACTGCAGGGGCGCGTGGTCCGAACAGAGGGTGAATTCCCGGCCCAGGAGATAATATCGAAGGGTGAGGACTGCCCACCTGATGGCCAAACATTCTTTTTCAATGGTGCTGTACTTAGTCTCTCTCTTAGAGAGCTTCCGACTAATGTACAGCACCGGCCGTTCCTCACCCTTCATCTCCTGTGCCAGGACCGCTCCCAGCCCCCTGTCTGACGCGTCAGTCTGTAACAAGAAGGGGAGAGAAAAATTAGGAGAATGCAAGAGCGGCCCACCACATAGAGCAGCCTTTATCTGAGTGAAAGCCTGCTGACACTGCTCCGTCCACTGAACCGGATCTGGTGCTTTCTTTTTAGTAAGATCAGTCAGCGGTCTGGCGAGCTCCGAATAATTAGGCACGAACCTTCTGTAATACCCCACCAGCCCCAGGAACTGTCTTACCTCCTTTTTGGTCTTTGGTCTCGGGCAGGTTGCAACTGCTGCCGTCTTATCAATTTGGGGACGCACCTGCCCGTGACCTAAGTGGAAGCCCAGATACCTGACCTCCACACGCCCAACTGCACACTTCTTTGGGTTGGCCGTCAGCCCCGCCCGCCTCAGCGTTCTCAGAACAGCTCTTACATGCTCCATATGTCGCTGCCAGTCATTACTATAAATGACTATGTCATCCAGATAGGCAGCGGCATATGCAGCATGGGGCCGTAAAATTCGGTCCATGAGACGCTGAAACGTGGCCGGAGCCCCGAACAACCCGAAAGGAAGCGTCACAAATTGGTGTAATCCAAACGGCGTCGTGAAAGCTGTCTTTTCTTTGGATATTGGCGATAAGGGGATCTGCCAATACCCTTTTGTTAAATCCAGTGTCGAATAAAATCAAGCTGTGCCCAGCCGGTCAAGCAATTCGTCAACCCTTGGCATTGGATACACGTCAAATTTCAACACAGCATTTACTTTGCGATAATCCACACAGAACCGCACAGAGCCGTCGGTTTTAGGAACCAAAACTATCGGCTCGCCCAGTCACTGTGGGATTCTTCTATTACCCCCATATCAAGCATTGCTTCCAATTCCTGCTGAACCACTTTCTTTTTATGTTCAGGCAGACGATACGGCCGGCTGCGAATCACCACGCCCGGCTCCGTCTCAATATGGTGCTGAATGATTTGTTCGACCGGGAAGGGGCGAGAACACGTCGGCAAATTTTGCCTGCAACTTGGCCACATCAGTGATCTGAGACGGTGAAAGATGATCTCCAAGATCATCTTCCGACCCAATCACCGTCATCAGCATCACTGACTCCGCCTCACTCCATTTTTAAGGAGATAAAGGTGGTAAATTTGACGTGCTCCACCCCTATCCGTGCGTACAACCTCATAATTGAGATCTCCAACTCGCTGTGTGACCTCAAAGGGTCCTTGCCACTTTGCTAATAATTTGGAACTTGATGTGGGCAGTAATACAAGTACTTTCTCTCCCGGTGCAAATTCTCTTAGTCTAGTTCCCCTGTTATACAGCCGGGTCTGTTTGTCCTGGGCCTGTAACAAATTCTCCATTGACAGCCGCCCCAAAGTGCGGAGTTTTCTTCTCAGGTCCAGAACATACTGAATTTCGTTTTGACCAGCAGAGGGACCCTCCTCCCAAGTTTCCTTCAGGACGTCTGCCAGCACCCCGCGTGGTTGACGCCCATAAAGTAACTCGAAGGGGGAAAACCCAGTGGAGGCTTGCGAAAGCCTGGAAAAGCATTTCCCGGCGGCTTTTTGGTACTAACAACTGGTTGTATTTTGCTTTGTTTGAGTGTCTTGGGTCCTCTATACAACCGATCGTTTATAACAGCAAAATATGAAAAGAGAGCGGACAGTCAGGCTGGACAGACTGACCGTCGATGGAACGGACCTGTTCAAATGCATGTTTTAATGTCTCATCCTGAGACTGTTCCAGGGGAAAATCATTGCGCTCCGAGAGAATTAGCCTCTCAATCACGCTCGGTTCCCCTGGTTCAGAACTCAGGGTCCCGGCTCAGTCTCTCCCACCTGCACAGCCGCTGCCTTTCCCTGCTTCCTCTTCCACAAGAGACATCCACAACACAAAACCCTCAACAAATCTCTGAAAGCCGGCCAATTGGTACCCAAAATCAGCGGATGTCAGAGGTGCGGATTAACGGCCACCTCTACATTATGCTTTTGCCCCTTAAATTTAATTAAAAACCGACATTAGCGGATATTTTACCACGTCCCCGTGCACACCGTACCTGAACCATGCGGCTTGTATCCAATGTCTCAGGTTGAATCAGGCTTTGGTGCATTGAGGTTTGGTTACAACCTGAATCCACCAACGCCTGATAGGTACCCCCCTTAATACTCACAGGTATTTGGTACCAGTCAGCCTGACCGGGGACAGCCTGTGGGACATCCGGGACCCGGATCATTGTCCCCACCTCCATCATCGGACACCTATCAATGAAATGCTCCGGGTCCCCGCAACGCCAACAGGCCGGCCCAGACCTACCCGCCACCCCAGTGGTGGTTAGGGGACCCGGTGATGGGCGTGGAGAGAGCGGGGGAAGAGGGAGTGCCATTGGTCCATTGGGGCCTAGACCGCAACCCCCTGGGCGGACATCGCGAACCCCCTGCAACCTCCGGGCTGGATCCACCCCTTCCTCGAGGGGGAATCCTCGGTGGGCCTGAAGGACGGGATCTGGGGAGAGGGACAGGTTTTTGGACAGAGGGAGAAAAAGAGGGAGAAAAAGATTGTGAGAGAGACACTGATGGTAGAGGTCCCTGGGCACGCCACCATGTGATCCTCCGCCAGTTTGATGGCCGAGTCCAGCGACGTTGGACGGTGGCACTGACCCACTCTGCCGTCTTCCTGGGCAGACGACTGATAAACTGTTCAGTGTCACCAGGTCGATGATTTTTCCGACGCTGCTTCCCTCAGCCGTCAGCCATTTGCGGCAAGAGTCCCGGAGCTGTTGGGCCATAACGAAGGGCCGGCCATTTTCCCCTAGCTCCAACGAACGGAACCATTGACGATGCTTTTCAGGGCTTCGGCCGACCCGCTGCAATATGGCCCTTCTTAAGTCATCGAACACCAGGAGGTTCTGGACAGGGAGTTGTTGTGCTGCGGTCTGAGCCTCCCTCGACAACAGGGGAATCAGCCGGAGCGGCCAGTGCTCTCGTTTCCACCCACGGCTGGCGGTCTATAGAAGAGGTCCAAGATGGTCT
>JARQWZ010002285.1:60000-242923 GCA_033150135.1 Gobio occitaniae | reverse complement strand
CAGGTGTTGTTGTTTTTTTTTTTGTCGTGGGGATTGGGGCGCTCGTAGATATTCGAATACATTGCTTGATATTTGATATCTGTTCGAAATTAGATTTCTCAAAAATGACAGCCCTACTAGACACTCGTGATATAATTTGGCCAGTCAGCACAACCATGTAGTAGGCAGTCATTGCTCCATTTTAACATTACGAGGACATAAGATCAAAATCTCTACGATTCGCTTAGAAAAGAATTGTGGCCGTCTTCAAGATTGATCACAATATAAAATTGTCAGATCATCCACCCCTAAACCAAATGATTGAAAAACCAATTTAATTGCAGTAAAGTTATACATACATCTGATTCTTCATCCTCATCTCCTGCTGGTGCTCCACCTTCTTTTCCTCCACTCTCCAAAAACTTTGTGAATCCATCTAGTGTTCTCTCACCATTGTAGTCAATTACCTATAGAAAGAAACAAAATGTTTAAAAAAAAAAACATTCAATAACAATTAATAACAATTAATAATAATAATTATTATTATAATTATTATTATTATTATTATTAACCTATTATTTTGATCAGTATCATCACCCACCCACCCTTCAAAAGTAAAACAAAGGGGGGGGACTCTCAAGTCAGGAAACGGTCCAAGACATCTCAGGAACTTGTTTATGTGTTGGTCATAGCTGGGTAACCTTGCAAAACTGGGCTCTAGCCAAGATTCATCTTACAAAACACTCATTTACCATAGTGGTCTTTGGTCTAGTGACATCCTTCCAGTCACTGCTGCATTTCCTCAACACATTTTGCACTGAGGTTTTTCATTTCTAGAATTAGATCTATGTGGTACCTATATTTCTCTAAGAATATAGACAAAGGATGAATTCACTGGGCCAGGAGTGTCTCGTTTCAACCGCATGTTGCAAGGCAGGCTAAATCTCAGCATTTTTAAATTTGGAAGCTAGTCATTATCAGCAAGTTGCTTTATAAAAATAAAAAATAAAAAAGCAAAAAGATGATAATTGACCGAGCAGGAAACTGTGATGAAGTGTGAAAACTAAAATCTATCACCAATATAACAATTAAATACCAATAGTAAATATTGCCATTTATAAATAAAATAAATAAAAAAAGTTAATCTTCAGTGTCAAAATCCAAAGACTCTCACATGGCCTTACCTTACGGTCATCACCAGCAGGGAAGAACTTTAGCGTGGGGAAGCTATGCACTTTGACATCTTCAATCTCATTGGCTGTGGAGTCCATCTTGGCCACAACAATGTTTGCATTGTCTTTGAATTTCTCACCCAATTGATCCCAGATGGGGGCTAGCTGCTTACAGTGACCACACCATGGGGCATCTGGAAAGAAAAAAAGCAAAGGGAATAAAGGCAAGGCAAGTTTATTTGTATAGCACATTTCATACACAATGGCAATTCAAAGTGCTTTACATGAATACCATGTGTAAGAATTAAAAATAAAAACAAGGATAATTAAAACAGTTTTAAAGAGAATTTAAAAAGATACAAATAAAATGGTGACAGATGCATACGAAATAAAAATATACAGTTGTAAAGAGAACTAAAAAGAATAAAAATGAACAAAGGAAACCAAAACTTAAAGTTAATAAAAGAATAAAAAGATGCATAGATAAGATAAGGTGCAATCAGTCGGACGTACACAGTGGCACAGTGCTCATTCAGTAAATGCACAGCTAAACATGTTTTGAGTATAGATTTGAAAGTGGCTACTGTTGTTCAGGAAGCTGGTTCCAGCTACGGCTGGCATAATAGCTAAAAGCAGACTCCCATTGCTTTGAGGGAACCCTTGGTATTTCTAACTGACTTGATCATGATGATCGGAGTGATCTGTTGGGTTTGTATTTAATCAGCATATCTGCAATGTATTTAGGTCCCAAGTCATTGAGTGATTTATATACAAGTAATAGTACTTTAAAATCGATCCTAAATGTAAGCCAGTGTAAAGACCTGAGGACTGGTGTGATATGGTCATATTTTCTGGTTCTGCTCAGAATCCTGGCAGCAGCGTTCTGTATGAGCTGCAGCTGTCTAATGGTCTTTTTGGGAAGGCCGGTGAGAAGACCATTACAATAGTCCACCCTACTGGTAATAAAAGCATGAACGAGTTTCTCCAAGTCTTGCCTGGAAACAAAGCATCTAATTCTTGCAATATTTTTCAGATGATAGTATGCGGATTTAGTTATTGCTTTGACATGACTACTGAAACTCAGGTCTGACTCCAAAAATCACACCAAGACTCCTGACTTGATTTTTTGTTATTAGACCTTTAGCCTCAAGATATGCGTTCACCTTGAGAATTTAATCTTGGTTTCCAAATAGTGATTTCAGTTTTGTCTGAGAAAGTTGGCACATCCAACTGTTAACTTCATCAATGAATTTGCATAGAGAATCAATGGGGCTGTAGTCATTAGGTGATCGGGCTAAGTAGATCTGGGTGTCGTCAGCATAGCTGTGGTAAGCAATTTTCTTATTTTTCATTATTTGGCTCAGTGGCAGCATATACAGGTTGAATAGGAGAGCAAGTCCCTTGTGGGACTCCGCATGTCATGGATGTCCACTCAGACTTATGGTCACCAATACTCACATAATAACCTCTCCCTTCTAAGTATGACCTGAACCATTGGAGGACCATCCCAGAAAGCCCAAGCCAATTTTCTAGCCTGTCAAGTAGTATGTTGTGGTCAACAGGGTCGAATGCAGCACTGGAGGTCGAGTAGTACCAGAATTGATGTTTTGCCTGTATCGGCATTGAGGCGAATATCATTTATTATCTTTATGAGCGCTGTCTCTGTGCTGTGATGCGGTCGGAAACCAGATTGAAAATTTGAGCTCAAGAATTTGTTCAGCTGACTGAAATAAACTTTTTCAATGATCTTGCCTATGAAGGGGAGATTTGAGATTGGTCTGTAGTTGCTCAATATGGAGTTATCCAGATTTAAATGGTAAATGGACTACATTTATATAGCGCTTTTAACAGACCAATGGCCATCCAAAGCGCTTTACACATTGCCTCACATTCACCCATTCACACACCGACGGCGGTGTCAGCCATGCAAGGAGCTATCCAGCTCGTCGGGAGCAGCTGGGGTTAGGAGTCTTGCTCATGGACACTTCGACACTTGGTCAGGTGGAACCGGGGATCGAACCACCAACCTTCCGGTTTGTAGACAACCTACATGAACCACTGCCGCCCCAGATTTCTCTTTTTTCAGGAGAGGCTTAACTGTGGTTTTAAGGGAGTTTGGAAAGGTCCCAGAAATAAGTGAGGAGGTTAACTGTTTAGAAGCAGATCTCCTAGAAGTGGTAAACACTTTTGAAAAAAAGTGGGGAGTGTGTCAAGGGCACAGGTTGATGTTTTAAGGCGCTGTACCGTTTATTCTAAATTTTACCATCAATTGCTTCGAAACCAGACATAGTAACTTTCTGAGGTTGTGGTCTGATCTGACTCACCCCAGAGCAACTCAAGGATGTGCTGATCGCCTTTCTGATATCGATTTTCTCATAGAAGGAGGAAGCAAACACAACATTTGCTGTCTGAGAGCATTTCACTGGGAGTGTGACTCTTGGAGGACGGGGTCAAATCTCTCGACAGTAGCAAAAAGAGTTATGTTTCCATTTGGAATATTTGAAAAGGTCTGTCTAGCTTTGCCTAGTTCCACATTGAAAGCATGCAAGACTGTCTTTAGAGATGTTATAATGGACTACAAGTTTTGTCTTTCGACACATGCGTTCAGATTTTCTGCATTGTCTTTTCATTAATGGCACTGCTGTTGAGTTTCTCCAAGGTGCTTTTCGTTTGCCACTCTTTTTCCTGACTTTCACAGGAGCAATATCAATTAAAAAATAAAATATCAATTTAAAGAAAAATCTAACTGCTTGGAAAGACATAAAGGAGTAAATAAACTTTTATTTTGGGGAAAACTATAATTCTAATTAGACTACAATTGCTTTAGTTTGATTGCTTTGATTTGATTTAAGACACGGATCCTCCAAAAATGCGATTACACGTTGTCTCATGTATGCTTGGACAGACATGGCTCGACTACACAAAACCCCACTGCAGCAGTTATAACTGCAAATAAAAGTACTTGATATTTGTGATAATGCTTTGACATCAAGAAATCAAGATGGATAAAGGCTAAAAATTGTTAACTTGCAAAGAGTACAGGGTAATGGTACAGAAACAGGGATGCACAGGACCTACAACAGTTTCCAGGGTGCAGAGGAATACAATGCAGACAAAGATGTGGAGAAAAGCAGTTGTGTCAGGAACTGGTTACGGACCGCTGGACACATGCTGAAAACCTACCCAATGTTTAAATATTGGGCATAGATGGAAATCCAAACTCTAGGTCACATGCCCAAAACTTAAATCGGCCCTAATGCCCTCAAATGACAAAGACCACCACGTGCTAGAAAGTCCGTCATAGACTAGTAAAAACAGCAGGGAAGTTTGGGAAGCAGGTCGCTTCAAATATCTCGAGCTAAAATTATCTCAGCATTTCCAATTATAGCATGTTTAAGAGTATATGCAAGTATCCTGCGAGAACCCATGCCAGAATTAGCAGTAAGCTTCTGGACAGGAATCTTGCATTTATGATGCCAGGCTTTGAGAGGGGCAATCAAGATATGCCGCCTTAAAATAAATCGGGCAATTTGCCATGAAAAGTGATCTCTCAAAACAACTGGTCAGACATGAAATGCAAGGACCAGCAACATTCAAGGCTATAAAACTTGCATCCAAGTAACTTATAATAAAGACAATACTTACAAAACTCTACAAAGACATTCTTAGCAGGGTTGAAGGCAACCTCTTCAAAGTTCTTTCCCACCAAGACCTTGACAGGGTTCTTATCCCAGTCTTCAGGAATGTCCTGACTCATTAGATGAGGCTAAACACAAAAAGACATTAAAATCATTCCAGAGAGACTGAACACATTTTCATTAACATCAAGTCAAAATTAGTGCCAAAATTCCCATCCGATGATCAAAATCTGCAAGTTTGATATAAATTTTACATCAGTTCACAATATCACTATATTTCAAAATGTAACACAAAAGCCCATTTAGTAGAAGTAACTATCTAGCAGCCACCCAAGGAATGTTCTCCACCACCTTTAGTTTCCCCTCTGTGAAGGCTGTGCAGAAGGTAATGATGTTCTCTGATGTGATTTCTGAGGTTTCTGGTCTGTATTTGGTCATCTCTTCCTCGAGGGTGATGAGGCGGATCGCAGGGCACTCTTCCTTCTTAAGACCAAAGAACTCCAGAATTCGTTGATTATCATCCACATCACTGTCAATAAAGATGAAGAGAATCTGTGGGAAAGCAAATTAGGTTAAATTCAAATGTGCAACAAAGAAAAACCTTGAAAATACTACATCTTAAAATAAAGGGGCACCCACCTTGCCTTTGAAGCCCTCTGCTGCCTTCTTAAATTGGTCCATCTTGTCCTGGAAGTCTTTGGCTGTTTTGGGTACAAACATTAGGATGTGGGATTTTATGTCACCTCCAAAGATTTTGGGAGCAGTCTGCAGAGGAAGAATAAGAATCTCAGACCCCCACAAACTCCAATCTTTAAAATACATTCAATTTCTCATGTCAGTGAATATACGGCAACCTGGGGCCTGTATACAACAGTTCAAACTCTAAAATGTCAACATGGAGCAAAAGACAGAAGAAATGTGGATAATGTCAAAAGTGTACCTGCTCTGTGAACTCAATGACCAGGGGAAGCTGGTTGGCCTTGATGAAGAGCAGTAGATTTTCTTTGCTGATCTCCCCATCAAAAGTATTCTGACCCTCATCAAACTTAAAGAGGGGGGAGAGAGAGAGAGAGAGACAGACAGACAGTTACATCAAGTTTTATTTACTCTGCATTTCTGTACACAGCAACACAAACCTGGTGAGCAATATCCACTGTAACAGTGTTGAGTAGGGAACTATGCATCAATCAGCATAAAAACCATGACTAAAAGTTGTTGGTCGCAGGGCAGCGGATATTCCAGTTGACATGCAGTGGGCATTAATAGAACGCATAGAGCAGCTGCATTCTGGAATGCAGTATTTCAGAGTGTGTGTTTGGGCGCAAAGACACTAGAATCTCAAAGCCTCTTTGGGGACAGGGGTCAATGAGAAGTTTAGCCCATTCCTGATTATATATTAAGAGCCCATCCATCCATTCTACTGAGAATTACTGTAGGCTAGGTTCTGTAAAGTGATTTAGTCTTTATGCAAAGTTATTTAGATTCAGGATTCCAACATGTTTTAAACCAATTAATTTCCATGACCTTGAGATCCATGTCAATTGAGATTAGGGAATTTGAAGGATTTTAAAAATCCTTATATAGTAATGGCTCATTTAGGCTAATTTTTGAACTGCTTCAAACAATTAATTGAAAACTCAATTTGCTAACAACTAACAGATCATTACGGCTTGCAAGCAAGTTCTACTCAGGAAAAATGTGACCATTGCTTAGAGCAGTGGTTCTCAAACCTGACGACAATTGGTCACCTATGCCATGAATTAAATGCAAAAGACAAACTACTGTAGTCTAACAATGGATGGACAAAAACAGAGTTAAGCTCTTTGACCCAAGCAGAAATAACAGGTGGCAAAATGGGCATATTTGTAAGTGAATTCACTCAGGTGGTGCTCAACTGTTGTAAGCAATGGGTGAAGAGTCTCAAAAAGCCTACATTTCTAACAAATCAGTTCTCTCTTCTTCTAGGAAGCTGCAAGATAAAATGTATTAACTGGCTGACATAATGACTCAATGACCCTGATAAATGAGAGCATCATTACAATAATGCATTTAAAGGTCAAGGGGGAGATCTTCGGGCAGCTTGAACCGGAAAACCAAATTTATTGCATGGCTGAGCGAAGACCAATAATCAGTCCTTCCAGAAAAATGCGGCTTTTTTTTGTGATTGTTGCGGGCAAAAATCCTTGATTATGCGGCACGTTTTCTTAAATGCGATGAAAAATGCGGGATATTTATGCAATTTTATGCGATAAAATTGCGGGAACTTGCAAAAACTGCGGTTTGATGAGAAAGAGAAAAAAAGCACTACATCACAGAAAGTGCTGGAATATTTAAGTTCTCATCTTGTTTTATTGAAGACCTTAATAATGGCTCAAATTTACAAAACATTTAGTCAATCAAGTTCTGTAGCTTTACAAAAGGAATATGCTACAACTTCTGAAAAAATTAATAAATAACTTCCTGTTTTACAGATGTCGCTATACAAAACAGACATTTGAGTGCTTCCAATGCACAAAGTGCAATCTCTTAAAGGGTTAGTTCACCTAAAAATGAAAATTCTGTCATTAATGACTTCCCTTTATGTTGTTGGACACAAATTAAGATATTTTAGTTGAATTCCGATGGCTCAGAAAGGCCTCCATTGGCACAATGTACACTCTCAAGACCCATAAAAGGTAGCCTACTAAAGACGTCGTTACAAAGTCCATCTCACTACAGTGGTTCTACAATAACTTTATGAAGCGACGATAATAGTTATTGTGTGCAAAAAAAACTAAATAACGACTTATATAGTGATGACTGATTTCAAAACACAGCATCATGATGCTATGAATCATCGAGTCGATTCATGATTCGGATCGCGT
This sequence comes from Gobio occitaniae, assembly GCA_033150135.1. Lineage (NCBI taxonomy): Eukaryota > Metazoa > Chordata > Actinopteri > Cypriniformes > Gobionidae > Gobio > Gobio occitaniae. The sequence goes on along the minus strand of JARQWZ010002285.1, from coordinate 235,270 downwards.
GTCAAACTGCTGAAATACGTGACTTTGGCGATCCAACCCGCTGAATCGACTCATTGATTCATAACGCTTCAAACCGCTGAATCAACTCATTGATTCATAACGCTTCAAAGCTTCATGATGCTGTGTTTTGAAATCAGTCAGCACACAGGGAAACTGCTTTGCTCTTTTGCTGTTATTTTTGTTGGCCAATGGGAGTTTGTGCTTCATCATGGTTTCACCGGTATCTATGGTTTCTCCACGGGGTTTGAAGCTTTTCGATGACGTTCGCGTCGGGTAATCACGTCACTTCAAAACGTTCCCATGGCAATAGGCGGAAATGGCGGCTCTTGTGTGAAGTAAACGAAAAATTTTCAACTTTCTGCTAATATATATGACTTTTTTTGCAACGAAAATGCGGGGATTATGAAATCATGATAGCCCCGCATATTTTGCACGCGGAAATAGGCAATTTATGCGGCGAAAGTGCGGCGTATTTGAAAAAATGCGGCCCCCGCATGAATATGCGGACTTTGGCTGATTATGCGTTAAATCATGCGATCGCATAATCGCGTTTTTCTGGAGGGACTGAATAATGGCAATGGTAGCATTGCCAGATAAGACTAGATGCAGTAGGATCACCTTTACCGTAGCTTCTCCTAAGAGCTTGATATTTAGCTGAGATTATTATCACATGCTTTTTCAAACCTTTTCTTGCTGAATGGGCTCTCCCAAGCAGGTTATTGCTCTGATCCCTTGTGCGTTTAATACTACTATCCAGGTTCACAATTAACAGTTCTTGGGCCAGTTAAAGAATCTAAAAAATAAAATAAAAAAATAATAATAAAAGGCCCCTCAGTAGAAAACATTGTCCGGGCCCCCTTTTGTGATCCAGGGCTAAAAGGTCCAGTTATTGGTGGCTCTGCTACTACCCATTTAGAGCAGTTAAGAACCAGCATTCAAATGGCGGACATCCAAGACAAGACATAATTGTGCCATTTTACTGTTTCTACAGTTTAAAGGGAGCAGCGCGTCAAAACAGAGCAGGTCGCACCACGTGCTCAGGGTCATTTACGTTAATAATCTTTTGGTGCCCTATCCTCTAACATTTTTATCTAAAGCCAAATGCTCTTAATTCAATCCCTTTCCGTTCAGTGTGCGTTGCTTCTCTCTCGCTAAAGATGTAAAGCGCCACATTTAGAGCTGCAGAAGCATCCTGACATACCTTGGCTGTTTGGTCAGGTCAATACAAAGTAATATTTTTATTGTAGGTTAAATTCAAGCAATCTGGTTGCTCAGTATCGCTCAAAACGCTGAATGAATTCGTGTTTAGTGCAAGTTTACCAAGTGCACAAATACTCATAAAGCAGAGTCTCACTTTTCAAATTTAATCAGATTCATTGATTAAAACGGGGAGTTCTCACACACACTTGTCACGGAGTAAGATTTAAGGACGTCATTAAACAAGTCACCATACCTTGGCTTTTGTTGAATTGACGCAACTGTGCAGATGACGTGGTTCTTTTTACAAGAGTACTAGAAACACGAGCAACAAAATAGATACTTTTGCTAAAATGCTGCAAAAAACAATGCAGCAAATACAATTATTTTTATGGGCCATACAGATGAATCCGACTGATTAAGCCAGGTTTGTGACATGTTAACATGCCGCCTTCAGACGATTTTTCCAGACGGTTTTCCATACATTTGGCAGTATACATTAATTATTTAGATATGGCAAGGGAAGACAAATAACTTTGAAATTACTAGTTAACTTTGTTTTGGCCTCATGAGGAGTTGTTTTTGTAGTTTATTACAAAATCTTAAAGTATGGAACTTTTATAGGTAAACCCTGCCCCCAAGTATGTTTTCTCAGTCCCAAGGCCTTCTCTGTGCCATACACGTAGGTGTCTAAATTAGGGCTGGTCAAATTAACGCGTTAACGCGGGCGATTAATTTTAGCTTAACGCATTCAAAATATTTAATGCAAATAACGCAGTGTCCGTTTTTATATCCATTTTTGCCGAGTTACATGATCACGCTCCTATTCATGTAAATGCTTCCAAGCGCGACAACACAAGAGAACACGCTGTATGTCAATGTCGTGTGTGTGTGTGTCAGTGTCCAGTCTGTGTGGCTGCGTCTCCTGTCAGCTAATCGAGGGACTCTGACACACACTCGACGAGTGAGATGGATGCTCACATCGAGTTCTCTTTTGCTCTTGAACAAACAATAACAAAAACAAAGATAATTTTGAGTACTCATATTAGGAGTCTTAAATTAATTAAATAACGTCTTAAATGAACTTAAAGAGTTGTGAAGAAATGAGATGCACGGGACAGTGCGTGAGATCCGTGTCATGTTCGGCTATGGCTGTTCTTAAAGTGACAGGAGCACCGATGATGCCTGTCATTAATGTTCATCAAAGAACAACGGGAACAGAAAATTTTAGCTATAATGATGATTAATCTATATTTCATTTATTATTTATGCAGTTAAGAAAGGTGTTTGATAACTATTACACTTCTGTATATGTCTAACAGGGAAGGCCACAGGTAAACATAACATTTAGGCCTATTATAATGGGTTTATGTAAAGATTGATTTAAGTTCACTTAAATTAAAAGTAGTTTTTTTTAAAGCCTAATAAATGTTGAAATTGGGAGCTTTCAGTTATACTGTAATGTAACATCATTAATGTTTCATAGAGACATTAGTATCAGTCATACTGGCCTTCATTCATAAAAAGATGCCATTACAACATATATTTAAAATATACTGTCTTTAAATTGTTTCTACATTAATTTGGAGAGTAACTGAACTTATTACAATATCAAAATATCAAACTAAAATTATTAAAAACTTGCGATTACAGAAAAAAAGTGTGATTAATTAGTTACTTTTTTTAAGCGATTCCCAGCACTAGTCTAAATGTTTATATACAATTGTTTTGTTTTTGTTTTCCCCTCACACGCACTTTACTTTGGCTCTCAGGGCCCAATATTCTCATCTTTAGCCGCGTTTCCACCGAAATTACCCAGGACAATTTGTACCAGGAACTTTTTTTACAGGAACTTCCCTCCCCCCCTTAGACCTGACCAGCTAGATTTAAAAAAAGATAACGTATGTTATTATCAGCTATTACAGACATTGACCGTGCGATTGCTGAGACGAACGTGCACCAGACAGAAAGAGCAAGACTGATATTTACTGAACGCAGAACGAACCTCGCAAAAGACTTTTAAAAATGCCGGTTGAAATAAAATGCTGCGTGAGTTCAACCAATCGCCATGTTCAGCGCCCAAGTCCCACCCCCGAAAGTTCCCGAACGTTGAAAAAGTACTCTCGGGAGCAGGGCCGTTTGGAGGGGGAAATATTTACCCAGAACTTAATTTAGACCCTGGCTCCTGCAGTCGAAAAACACACCGAGGTATCACCCCAAAGTTCCTAGGGAAAGTTCCTGTGACTAAACAGTGTTACTTACAAACTGGGAAGAGAGGCGCAACCGATATAAAATGTGCCAAATGTTTTTTTTGAACCTTGTAAAAGGGTATAATATGGTCTTATTTAAAAAAAAAAAAAAAACAGCCAATAAGCAAATAAAGGAGTCCTCTGAAATTTAGTCAGAAGAGCATTACACAGTGGAGAATGAATACCTTCTTAAAAAGCACAATGCCATCCTTGGAAACTTCAAACTTTGAAAAGACTGCATCATCAGAGGTGATGCCAAAGGGTATGTCATCCACAGCCTCTGCGGTTTTAATAAAGGCCTTGGCATCTTCTGATTCAACATCCTGCAGAGAAAAACCAACAACAACAGATTAATAAACTTTAAAAAATAAATATATATATTTTTAAAAAAATGCATAAATAAAAACTCTAAATTAGCTTAAGAAAAAAAAAAATTTACCTTAAAGAACCCAATTACTGCAACCTCATTATCAGCAATAAGAGACTCTGCTTGTGTCACATCACTTAAAGTAGTGGCTGCAGGGCCAGTTCGCTTTTTCAGCCAATTGACAATGTCATCAGCCTGTCGACCAGCTGCAGACAGAGCATGTCAGAGTGAGACAAAGGAAACTGGTGGCACCAAGCAAACACTTATAAATAAAGCAGAAATATACATTCATAGTGAGATGCCCTTGCGCATTGCCGTAGCCAGCTATGAGGTCTAGACCTTTATTTTTGAGGTGAGGCATATAATAAGTTGTGAAATAATTGCCTAATATAGTATTAGCTCTACTTTAGAGTTGCAAGGATATTGCACAGCACCAAGATCTTCTCCTCTGAGCTGCCTCAGCAGTCTGTCACCCCACGTCAATGTCAGAATATTTAAGATGACCAATCATATCAAATTAAACGGGAATGCTTTGTGTTTACAGAAGCTGCTGAGCACAAATTCCAGTGAGACACTTCAGTTAACTGTATGGATGCACCAAAATAAATTCTGGGACGAAATCCAAAATTCTGGATGCTCTTAGCCGAAATCTTTATAAAAGTACAATATCTAGCTCCTGCCAAACCACCTTCCATATACAACTTACAAAGAAACGCCTCTCGCTGTTCAAAATGGTTACATCCTACATTGCGTCAGTCACGTTTTTCGTAAGCTGGTCCATATGAATCAGACCAACAACGATCCATTTAACTCCTAGCATAGAGTGGAGCATCACACCGCACACGGATAACGGCTAAAACAAGAGGGAAACCTGAACACAGATCGGTGGGGCGGCATATTTTCAGCGTTTTTTCTGTTAAACAATACTCAATAATAAATAATAATCAGGCAAACTAATAAACTTGTCTAATTTCACCATTTTGAAATGAAAAGAGACCTATAATTTACATGATTCGTGTAGTGTAATAATTAGTAACCGTCAATGTGAGGTGACAAAACATTAAAACAGTTATCATATTAGGCATAAGATTACTAATTAATGTATACATATTGTGAATTAATTTAACAAACTTAAGTTACCTAGCTTTCCTGGCAGCCTTCAGTAAATTAACTAAGAAAACGATTCATAAAACAAATATCAGTTGACTGTTTACTTTCTTCACAGGCGGATCAAAAAAAAAAGACTAGCTATCAGTCAAAGCACACCTTTAGGAGGGGAAGAGACAGGGCAAGATTGAGAGAGAAAAAGAAAGTGATGGAGATGAGAGAGCAGGTATTGACAAATCTACTGCCCCCTTACATGTTTTAAAGCTATTGTTATCCATTTTTTTTATTAATGCACATGTAGATCAGAGAAATCTGCCCCCGAACCCCAATTGTAAACCTTTCCTGCTTGCCAATTATAAAACCCTGCCGAGTTCAGCTCCAATCCCAATTTAACACACCTGAACCAGCTAATCTAGGTATTTCTAGGCATCATAGAAACTTCCAGACAGGTATGTTAAGGCAAGTTGGAGCTAAACTCAGCAGGACAGTGGCCCTCCAGGACCGAGTTTGGACACCCCTGATGCAAGACATACATTTGATCAGTTCCTGCATTGCAACGAAGATTAAAACTCAAGTCCTCCTTCCACGTATCCTCAACCATTTATGATCATTTATGACCATAGGGCAGGACTGACATGTCAATCCAAATGACGTCACAGTTTCAAAGGTAGTCTTAATCATGCTCTTGGTAAACCAGTAATGAGTGAGTGCCAGAGGTTACAGCAGGAACGACTGAGATAACACTAAGATCTTATGAGATCATGCGTTACAGAGTCCTTCCATCAAGGCTCCATCAGGATATAAAGTGCCAGACTAAACTTCAGAAACTATTTTCTTCCAGACAGTGAACAAATTCTGCAATCCCATTAGCTAGGATTTCCCAAACTGAGTTTGTGAACTCCTGAACTGAGTTTGTGAACTGAAGGGGACTTCTGAGTTGATGAAAAGCTAATAATTAACTAAGTCAAACATAACACTAAAATAAATTTGATTGCACAAGTATTCAACATAAAGCTAAAACAGTGGTATATTTTGAATTGTGACTATCACAACCTGCTATTTATAGTATATAGTCTGTTAAGCTGCTTGTTTGACATAGTTGGAAATTTTGAATGTTTGAAAAAATTAAGACTATAAAATTCTAGACTATATCTAAGACTATAAAAAAGAATTTTACAACAACTTCTAAAGAAAACAAATTACAGTTTAAAATATATTTTACGCATTTACATGCATATCATGTGACCGTTAACCAAGATAATAGAACGGTGATCATGCAATTGCTTCATTAAACTGATTTATTAACTTAATCTCAGGGTATAATTGAAGTAAATATTTTACATCTAAGGGGTTCAGGCTCAGCTCACACACAAAAAAAGACAAAAAAAAAAGTTTAGGGACCCCTGCCATAAGCAATCTGATAAGTATGCAAACTTTTTTTTTAGACTTTGACAATTAAAAGAACTAGAACTTTTTCTGAGGCTAGTCTTGTCTGCAGGAGTAAAGGCCAATTTATACTTCTGCATCAAGTGCACGCAGAAGGTATGGCATACCATGTAATAAACAGACCTGGAGAGCTGCCCACAGCAACAAGACCACAGGCAACGTGAGGAACTGCACGTTGAAGGAAAGGGGGAGGGGCATTATACAAAGACTGGAACACAGGGCTTCCACGTACAGAATGACATGCACATCTTCAGCAGTTAGCACTCACATTCATGTAAACAGGCATCTGACCTGTCTAAGTTGACTTATGGTTTACGGTCTTAGATTGCATGTAGATCATTTGCACTTCTAACCAAAACAAAGACCGGTTCATAGACTCACTGTCATAACTATCTGGTTTTAAAGAAATCTTGTTATTGATTTTGATTCAGATATGAAATCCAAATAAAAGTAGAGTGATTTAACAAAAGTTAAAAAAAGAGGGGGGGGGGGGGCAAAGGCTGAAGGCATTCTGGTAAGTCATACACAAAGGAACAGATATTATGCAAGAAATGTGTGGCTCATAACACCAACCAGAATACTCCTTGGGGTTCTCCTTCTCTCCTCCCTTAAAGAACTTGATGGTGGGATATCCACGAACACCAAACTCTTGAGCGAGCTCAGATTCCTCCGTGGCATCAACCTTAGCTAGTCTGATGACAGAGCCTTCAGCTTTCAGCATACCAGCTGCTTTGGCATATTCGGGTGCCAGGGCCTTGCAGTGCCCACACCATGGTGCATCTGCAATAAGCAAAAAGTGGTTAATTCAATACATTTTACATGTACTTTCACTGAATGCAAGTGATTTTACTTTGTGCATTAATTTACTCAAATACATTACCAGTAATTTGTCTGAATAAACAGGTTAGTAAGGGTACATGATTAAACAGCATGTAGTTTCATTTGGGTGTCCAAATGCAGTGAAATTAGATTAACTGAATAAATCTAAATTCTATTCTAACTTCAACAGGTCATGGCTTTAACATTCCATGTAGAAAGACAAGAACAAATTTCATGATGCTTGTGATGAGTGCAAATACTACTACACAATCTTTTGAGAAATTACTAAAACAAGACAACACTGTTTACACTTTCCATTGTTCACAAGATAATTGTATTGTACATTTCTCAGATTTATTGAGCAACAAAAGTTATTTTCTAATGTACACGTCAACCTAGCGCTGAGCCCCTGGGAAGTCCCGCCCAAATTACACGCTACCACGCCTCTCATTATGACGAAACCCTCGTGGACACCAGTGATTGGGTAAATTTAGGGTCTATCACGACTCCGCATCAGGATATACTTTTGAGAGCGGCCAATGAATTTAGCCCATTAAAGAAACCTATAAACTAACCCAAGAGCCCGGTTACACACAAGTTTGAGAAGCGTTTTCTGATTAGAAACTCATTGAAGCTTGCCCATAACATGTCAAACCTCGGCTCATTTGCATGAAGTGGTGGAACAGAAAAAAGCACCAGGAAATCGAAAGTCGAAAAACAAGTGAAAGTGCAAATCAATGTGTATCCATTTTCAACAAAAACGAAATACAGAGCTTCCGTTCCAAGGCTGTTATCACCCTGAATATTCAATTCCGTTGAATGAATAATTTGTAAATAATTTCACTGCACTTAATTTGTCAAACGGTTTTGGAGTGAGTGGCAATGACGTTTTAAAATAACTAACGTTACACTACGTCCGCTTTTATGAAAGTTTTCAACATTGCACTCTTAAATGTACGTAACACGTCTATATTACTACAAAGATTTAAACTGACAAGTATTGTAGTTGAACATTAAAACTAAGAATAAAATAGTTTACTGATAGCTGGTTTCGTTTAGCATTTTCTTCATGCACAAACTGTCGTCGTAAGACATACATACAAATCCACGACAAGTCAAACAAAGCTGGGTACTACTTACAAAACTCAACAAGGACATTTGGGTAAGTTTTGAGCGCCTCCTCGAAGTTACTTTTCTTCAGTACAAGCACGTCCTCCTCCTCGGGGATATCAGCCGCTATCACAGCGGCCAGTGCACACACAACCAACAACTTCAGCATCTCGGATCACCTCCAAACGAGCCAACTATTTATGAAACCGTGATGGAAACCGGAGAGACTGTTAGCGCGGCGAGTGTTCTTTAACCTTTAACAGTCTGAAGTGTCGCTTGAATTTTGTGCCTGCCGCTAATAACGTGGCAATGTGCGCAGGAAACAGAGAGGAAGGCGCTGATGCGCATGCGCGTTTATGAGGCCGAACGCTGTTCGTGTTGAATTGTGAGTGGACCGCGCGTCTCCTAGCACCTGGAAGTGAATCCATCTGCCCGTCTTGATTACGAATTTACAAATCCTACTACGGCGAATGATTAGCACATGAATATTATTTACGCAACATGATCGCTTATATATTTGGTGAAAAGTAGGCGTGATGACCAGTCAACTGGCGAATTAACTCGAATCACGAATATTAATTTGACTATGTGACTTAAAGCTTTAAGAAGGAACGCAAGCATAATTAATATATTCATTAGTCAAGCCTTATCATTTCTATGCATGTTTTCTTTGCATGTTTGTGGTTGTATTACAGAAACATCCTAACTCAAAATCATATCTTATCTGTTTAGTAACCACTGCCATTTCATTTTTCAAATCTTAAAATAAATACGATGTTTTTGTAATACAGTCCCTGCTTCAGGGGTGCAGCTAAGGGGGGGAAAGTTAGGACGATTCTAAGGGCCCACACACTTTTGGGGCCCCCTGAGATGATCTTGGATAGCTAGGTTGGTGTGGTAGAGGGCCCAACATCAAATTTTTTCATAGGGCCCAAAATTGCTAGCGGCGCCCCTGCCCTGCTTAGTACATTTTCGGTGCGTGAGCGCATTTTAGGACACAATAGTCAAAATAAGTCAATGCACCGCAACCCCCCTTTAGAGATTTTTTTTATAGTATGTAGAAAAGGATAAGAAGATATAAGATATAGGCTATACAGTCAACAGATTGCGTGCAGCGGACTGCCAGACAGGATAAAACAATGAACAGATACAGGAAGTGGTGAACTATCACTTTCACTACAGCCTTTCTGTGGTTAGGCCTATACACTATCATTTGTCAGCAATATTTTCAGGATGTTCAGTTGGTTTACAACATAAAATATGTGTCCCCTCAACTGGTAAAAACTATTAGCCTAATAAAAGTCCAGATGCATTTACCCGTATTATGTTATCACTTCTGTCAGGATCAATATCGTCAAAGTGATAGACAATTAGCATATAGTTTAGATTGGCGGTATGGTTCTGTTCTGTTCTAGGCAAGAACTCCCTGCGCATCCATGCAGCCTAGCATGGATAAGAGCAGGGAGATCAATGATAAACCCCCCTAGGGTAAACAGAACAGAAGCAACAATGTATTGCAGATATCATTAATGTCAATATTAAAATGTACAACCTAATTCAGGAATTTAGTCTGATTTTCAGGGGGAATCAGAATGCCAAATCCTGACTGACGAGAGGAGGAGCTGGGGATGGAGAAGGGTAATTAGCTCCGGAGAAATGTGATAGCAGCTGATAATACTGAAGGAGCTTATATATGCATGCTGTGATAGGCATCGTATTTCTATCGGTAGATGTGATCAGCTGACAGCAGAGGTGTGGACTCAAGTCATATGACTTGGACTCGAGTCATGAATTTGACCTCGATTCGACAAAATGTACAAAGACTTGCAACTCGACTTGGACTTTAAGTCAAGTCAAGTCAACTTTATTTATATAGCGCTTTTAACAATGTAGATTGTTTCAAAGCAGCTTTACAGTGTTAAACAGGAAAATAATGCAGCATAATTTTATTCAGCTGTAGAGCCATTCTGGAAAAATTTCAAGTATCATACAGTGACAGTGTGGGCTTTAGATCAATAATTTGATCAGTAATTTAGTTTAAATGGTTAATTTAGTTTATTATTTAGATGTATTTCGATGTTTAGTTGAAAAATTTAATGTCCCCAACTGAGCACGCCAAGCCAGAGGCAACAGTGGCAAGGAAACCAAAACCCCATTAGGTGACCTAATGGAGAAAAATAAACCTTGGGAGAAACCAGGCTCAGTCGGGGTGCCAGTTCTCCTCTGGCCAATTAACAAACAGCGTATTATTATTATTATTATTCTGGCAGTTTTACAGCTCGGAGGTCATAATAGATCAGAATATTCGAGGGACCGGGGGCAACATGCTGGAGACGGGTTTATTGAGGATGATGTTGATTAAATAATTATTAAAGTGCAATATTCGAATGATCGGAGGCAACACGCTGGAGACGGGTTTATTGAGATGCCGTGTCGATGAGGCAGTTTCAGGGGGAGTCTAATCACGGTCTCCCAGACACTTCGGGGTCCTGTGTTGGTCTTCTCTGGGCGCAGGTCCACCATCTGAACTGGATACGGCCCGGATCCAGCTGACTGCAGTAAACCTCGGGATAAAACAGAGAGACTAACATTAGCGTAGATGCCATTCTTCTGATGATGTAACGAGTACATCAGGTGTTATGGGAAGTGTTCCCGGTTCCGGCTGACCTAGTTAATGCAGCCTAACAATCATTTCATTGAAAAAGTGTTTTATGTGTATGCCACAGTAAAGAGATGTGTTTTTAGTCTAGATTTAAACTGACAGAGTGTGTCTGCTTCCCGAACAATGTTAGGAAGACTGTTCCAGAGTTTAGGTGCTAAATAGGAAAAGGATCGACCGCCTGCAGTTGATTTGGATATTCTCGGTATGATCAACTGGCCAGAATTTTGAGACCGCAGTAGACGTGATGGAGTATAATATGTTAAGAGCTCGCTCAAGTATTGGGGAGCTAAACCATTTAGTGCTTTGTAAGTAATAAGTAAGATTTTAAAATTTATGCGATGTTTAATAGGCAGCCAGTGCAGTGTTGACAGAACTGGGCTAATATGGTCATACTTCCTGGTTCTAGTAAGAACTCGAGCTGCTGCGTTTTGGACCAGCTGGAGTTTATTTATTAAGCGAGCAGGGTAACCACCCAGTAGAGCTTTACAATAATCTAACCTTGAGGTCATGAACGCATTAACTAACTGTTCAGCATTTTGCATTGAGAGCATGTGCCGTAATTTAGATATATTTTTAAGATGGTAGAAAGCAGTTTTACAGATGCTAGAAACGTGGCTTTCAAACGAAAGATTGGTATCAAAGAGCACACCCAGGTTCCTCACTGACGACGAGGACTTGACAGAACAGCCATCAAGTGTTAGACAGTATTCTAGGTTACTACTTGTGGAGCTTTTTTGTCCAATAATTAAAAATTCAGTTTTTTCTGAATTGAGTTGCAGGAAATTACCAGTCATCCAATGTTTTATATCAGCTATGCATTCCGTTAATCTTGTGAATTGGTAAGTTTCTTTAGGGCGTGAAGAAATATAGAGATGAGTATCGTCAGCATAACAATGAAAACTAACGCCATGCTTCCTAATGATATCTCCCAGTGGTAGCATGTACAGGGTGAAGAGCAGCGGTCCTAGCACTGAGCCTTGTGGTACTCCATACTGAACTTGTGATCGGTGTGACATATCTTCATTTACTACTACAAACTGATAACGGTCGCATAGGTATGATTTAAACCATGATAATGCAATTCCATTAATACCTACATAATTTTCGAGTCTATTCAAAAGAATGTTGTGGTCGATAGTATCAAATGCAGCGCTAAGATCGAGTAACACTAATAGAGAGATACAACCACGATCGGATGATAAGAGCAAATCATTTGTAACTCTGACGAGAGCAGTCTCAGTGCTATGATACGGTCTAAATCCTGACTGGAAATCCTCACAGATACCATTTCTTTCTAAAAAGGAACATAATTGTGAAGACACTGCCTTTTCAAGTATTTTTGACAGAAAGGGTAGATTTGAGATTGGTCTATAATTGACTAAATCTGTAGGATCAAGTTGCGGTTTTTTAATAAGTGGTTTAATAATAGCCAACTTAAAAGTTTTCGGTACATATCCTAATGACAAAGATGAATTAATGATATTCAGAAGAGGATCTATGACCTCTGGTAGCATCTCTTTTAACAGCCTAGTTGGTATAGGGTCGAGCATACATCGATTTTGATGATTTAACGAGTTTAGCCAATTCTTCTTCTCCTATAGCAGTGAATGAGTGTAATTTTTCCTCAGTGACACTACAATGCTCTGTCTGATGTGATGCTGTATTAGACGGCTGCATGGTTAAAAAAATTTTCCTAATATTATCAATCTTACATGTGAAGAAGTTCATAAAGTTATTACTGCTGTGCTGTTTACAATCATCAGAAGTTGAAGCTTTATTTTTGGTTAATTTAGCCACTGTATCGAATAAATACCTTGGGTTGTGTTTGTTTTCTTCCAAGAGAGTTGAGAAATAAGCAGATCTAGCAGTTTTTACAGCCTTTCTGTATGTGATCATGTGCTCTTTCCACGAATTACGAAATACCTCTAATTTTGTTTTCTTCCAGCTGCGCTCCATTTTTCTGGCTGCTGTTTTAAGGGCCCGGGTGTGCTCGTTGTACCACGGCGTTGGACTATTTTCTTTAATCTTCTTTAAGCGCAGAGGAGCAACTGTGTCTAAAGTACTGCAAAAGAGAGAGTCAATAGTTTCTGTTGCAACATCGAGTTCTTCTATACTATCTGGGATGCTGAGCAGATGATACTGATGAGGAAGATTATTTAAAAAGCAATCTTTAGTAGCGGCAGTGATTGTCCTGCCATTTTTAAAGCGAGGGGGCGGCTTTGCAACCTTAGCTAAATTAAGTATACATGATACTAAGTAATGATCTGAGATGTCATCGCTCTGCTGCAGAATTTCAACGGTATCAACATTTATTCCATGTGACAATATTAGGTCTAAAGTATGATTATGGCGATGAGTGGCTCCTGACACGTGTTGCCTAACTCCAATAGAGTTTAGTGTGTCTTTAAATGCTAATCCCAATACGTCTTTTCCGTTGTCAACATGGATATTAAAATCACCAACAATTAGTACTTTATCTACGGCCAGTACTAACTCTGATAGAAAATCAGCAAATTCTTTGATAAAGTCTGTATTATGCCCTGGTGGCCTGTAAACAGTAGCTAACACAAATGTTGTGCTAAAATGTTGTAAATGTTGTAAATGTTGTTTAACATCAATGACTCGTGACTTTTCGAGAAGACTTGCTACTTTCCATGAAAACCTGGGGGGAAAAAATGTTCACATGGCCGCGCCGCTCTCAGTGTATCTGCATCTGTGAAAAAATGTGCACCACCTGTATGCATGCAGAGAGAGAGCACACGCGCTGCCTGCACGACATCCAATCACTGTAGTCCCACGCAGTGTTGGGTAGTAGTTAACTAACATTACAAGTAGCTAAGCTACTAACTTAACTACATGACGCGTCACGCGTCTTTCAAAGTATACTACACCACGGAGCCGCGCGGATGATCGCGTTCGACACATGCGCAGTAAAAAAATGTCTATGCTCTACCAGACATCGGAGGGCAACACTGAGTCCTGTCATCAACGGGACATTCGCTGGGCATGATCGGAGAATAACGGTAGTGCATCCACCATTGCAACATAGTTTGGAAGAAACACTGAAGAATCAAAAATTCTCTCTCTTTTTTCAAGCGTGTTGTTTTTAAACCGGTCTTTGCACACTCTTCTTCGACGGCTGAACACTGTGCTCAATACTGTGCGTATTGCCACCTAGTGGACTCTTCTGTACTGCTGGCGCATGCGCTGTTGCACGCGGACCGTCCGCGCGGTCTCGAAATTTGGGCTGCGCACGGACGGGGTGTGCCGAAGTATACCCTGGCCTTAAGTCCACGAGACCGCAGGGTGTCCCATTTGTCATTTTAGGTCTCAGAAGGGTGCTCACGAGCGCCCCCTTTGAGGTCGATATGCGCCTTCGATGCGCACTTCTGCCGAGCCTGCACTGGTGCGGGTTACACAGCGGACTGGGCTTTATGCACAGCTGCACTACTTCCTGAACTTCAGCCAGCTCCTTTGTTTCCTGTCTGCCATTATTGGACAAACTGATTAATCCAGGTGTGTCTGATTATTGTTGTTGTTACTACAGAGGTCAGGCACACCTGGATTAATCAGTTTGTCCAATAATGGCAGACAGGAAACAAAGGAGCTGGCTGAAGTTCAGGAAGTAGTGCAGCTGTGCATAAAGCCACTTCTTCCCGGCGGTCAAAGCGGCATTACGTCGTGAAAGTGCGGACTCAGAGGAAGACCGTGAGGGTTTAGGGTGCCATTTGGGACAGGGACAATATTGTGATATAGTTTAGTGCACTTATCCCACGGCAAAGGCTCTGATCAAATTAAATAGGTCGCGCAGGTTTCAGAATGAAGTGCACAATGTTCACGCAAGCAGCGCATGATTCACGTCTCACAGTGGCTCTGATCACACACCGTCATCATCACTGCACGTGCTGTCTCTCTCTCTCTCTCTCTCTCTCTCTCTCTCTCTCTCTCTCTCTCTCTCTCTCTCTCTCTCTCTCTCTCTCTCTCTCATATTATCACGTTGGTCCAGTTTTTCAGAAGCGATAATTTTGAGGAGTGAGGATTTTATTGATGGCATGTTTAAGTTAGCCCTAAGTTTAGGCTAAAAGGACCCATGTCTATTTGAAAGTTAAACTGTTTTGCAATATGAGGTCAATACAATACAGGACTGAAGCTGCTGTGCATTATTTTAAAATTTTAATTTTCTGTTTTTTTACTGTATTTGATTAATGACATTGTATAAAAAGAGGTTTAAATAAATACAAATCTTACAGACATACATGATTTGTATAAATTTTATTTCTGTGGTAAGAGGACTTGAAATGACTCGAAACTAAAATGGTAGGACTTTGGACTCGACTTGAGACTTGTTGGCTTTGACTTTTGACTTGACTTGAGACTTGCCTCATCTTTGACTCGACTTGACTCGGGACTCGAGGGCAAAAACTTGAGACTTACTTGTGACTTGCATAACAATGACTTTGTCCCACCTCTGGCTGACAGTCAGCTGATGGGAGCTTGACTAACGTGACCTGCCAGAACTAACGCTTTACGCTTGATATCTTGATGTTAATGCACATGGTTAGTTAATGAATATAATATTAGCATATAGGCCTAATCTTTCCCACAGTCCAATTTGAGATAAAGCATACGGAATATAGCCTATACACTTGGCAAATTTAGCTGTCTATGGAAGGCCTTTTCAGCACAAAAACGTTCCAGCGTTACTCGTCGTAATTATATTTTTACTAGTAACAATTAAATTAAAGAGCTCTACAATTCAATTCTTACTAGTAACAATTACAATTAGAGAGCTCTATAATTCAATTATTACTAGTAACAATTATGATTAGAGAGCTCTCTAATTCAGTTCTTACGAGTAACAATTCCAATACAGAGCTCTCTAATTCAATTCTTACTAGTAACAATTCCAATTACAGAGCTCTCTAATTAAATTCTTACTAGTAACTATTCATTTTTAATTAGAGAGCTCTACAATTGAATTGTTACTAGTAAGAATTCTATGGAAGGCCGTTTCTATGGAAGGCCGTTTCAGCATAAAAACGTTCCAGCGTTACTCGTCGTAATTATATTCTTACTAGTAACAATTCAATTAAAGAGCTCTACAATTCAATTATTACTAGTAACAATTACAATTAGAGAGCTCTATAATTCAATTATTACTAGTAACAATTATGATTAGAGAGCTCTATAATTCAGTTCTTACTAGTAACAATTCCAATACAGAGCTCTCTAATTCAATTCTTACTAGTAACAATTCCAATTACAGAGCTCTCTAATTAAATTCTTACTAGTAACAATTCTAATTAGAGAGCTCTACAAATGAATTGTTACTAGTAGTATGTCTCCATTGACTTCCATTCATTTTTAATTAGAGAGCTCTACAATTGAATTGTTACTAGTAAGAATTCCAATTAGAGAGCTCTACAATTCAATTCTTACTAGTAACAATTACAATTAGAGAGCTCTGCAATTGCATTTTTACTAGTAAGAATTGAATTAGAGAGCTCTCTAATTCAATTGTTACTAAGAATTCCAATTAGAGAGCTCTCTAATCAAATTATTACTAGTAACAATTTATGGAAGGCCGTTTCAGCATAAAAACGTTCCAGCGTTACTCGTCGTAATTATATTTTTACTAGTAACAATTAAATTAAAGAGCTCTACAATTCAATTATTACTAGTAACAATTACAATTAGAGAGCTCTATAATTCAATTATTACTAGTAACAATTATGATTAGAGAGCTCTCTAATTCAGTTCTTACTAGTAACAATTCCAATACAGAGCTCTCTAATTCAATTCTTACTAGTAACAATTCCAATTACAGAGCTCTCTAATTCAATTCTTACTAGTAACAATTCTAATTAGAGAGCTCTACAAATGAATTTTTACTAGTCGTATGTCTCCATTGACTTCCATTCATTTAATTAGAGAGCTCTACAATTGAATTGTTACTAGTAAGAATTCCAATTAGAGAGCTCTACAATTCAATTCTTACTAGTAACAATTACAATTAGAGAGCTCTGCAATTGCATTTTTACTAGTAAGAATTGAATTAGAGAGCTCTCTAATTCAATTGTTACTAGTAAGAATTCCAATTAGAGAGCTCTCTAATCAAATTATTACTAGTAACAATTACAATTGTAGAGCTCTCTAATTCAATTCTTACTAGTAAAAATGCAATTGCAGAGCTCTCTAATTGAATTTTTACTAGTAAAAAAACGAATTAAAGATATGTATAATTGCAGAGCTCTGTAATTGAATTAGAGAGCTCTGCAATTGAATTCTTACTAGTAACAATTGAATTAGAGAGCTCTCTAATTGTAATTCTTACTAGTAACAATTGAATTAGAGAGCTCTCTAATTGTAATTCTTACTAGTAACAATTCAATTAGAGAGCTCTGTAATTGATTTAGAGAGCTCTCTAATTCAATTCTTACTAGTAAGAATTCAATTGCAGAGCTCTCTAATTGTAATTCTTACTAGTAAGAATAGAAATAGAGATCTGTAATTTAATTGTTACTAGTAAGAATGTAATTGCAGAGCTCTCTAATTTAATTGTTACTAGTAAGAACTGAATTAGAGAGCTCTTTAATTTGAATTCTTACTAGTAACAATTCCATAACAGAGCTCTCTAATTCTATTCTTACTAGTAAATATGTAATTGTAGAGCTCTACAATGGCATTTCTTACTAGTAAGAATTGAATTGTAGAGCTCTCTATTCAGTACTACCTCATTATGATAATTAGGGTACGCCTCACGCATATTCACAAAATGGCCGACTGCACTGCAGGTTGTTCAGTCAAGGCATTTTTAATGATGAATAGAAATGCAGAGGTCTGCAACACAAAGTTGATTTGGCGCTAATTTGATGTAATATTTAACGTTATATTAAATAGGTGTTTTTTTAATGTTGTAGTTTATGTGGCAAATGAGAATTTATAAAATTATTGAATAAATTTAGATACAAAGGTCTTGTTAATGTTTTTCAGTTTTGTTCAAGGTAATGAAAAAGCACAAGTTTTTCCAATTATGGAAGAATGTGTAAAAGTAAGGTATTTTGGGTAAAATAATATAAGTAATCATATAGTTTCTGTATTTTTAAAATGAACATATTTATTGAACAAAAATGAATTATTTTATGTATCAAAAATTTTACAAACTTTATTAAAGTGATTGTTTTGAACAAATTTAGACATTATTAAAAACATTATTTTCTTAAATCATACAGTGTAATATGGGAATAATGAAAAGCAAATTTTTAATTTGAATTAATGATTCAATGAATCAGTCATTAAGACAGACTTGGGCTGCCACCTAGTGGTGGTTTTAGACGAGCCTAAAAGCCCCAAAATTAGCAAGATATCTTCTTATCCTTGTCAAGAAAAATCCCTAAAAATATATGTAGCCTATATTTTTTTGTCAATATTGCATACCCCTAATTTGGCCTTCTATTTGTTTGTTTGGTCATGAAAATAAAAAATAAAAAAAAACATTTTAGGCTACAAGAAATTTGGAACGATTTAAAGCCAGAATAGGTTTAGTCTATTTAAATATATCTCCTTCCAACCTACAGTAGGCTATTCCACAGTCAACACTTTTTGGGTGTATATAATATTTTAAAAAAAATGTCTTATTATATATAATATTAAAAAAAATTGTAATCATTATTTTTCTCTCATACTTATATTCCATATATAGTAGTTATTGGGTAATTAAAACAAACATGATGACTAAAAAAAGAGAGAAATACATTTTAAATCTCATGTCGGAGTGACGGCTAGCCTAATACTTAGCCTATATGTAGCTCAATACAGTGCATAATAAACACAAAAATTAGATTATATTTTGTCTGGTAAACTATATCGTTACCAGGACCAGCAGCAAAGAGACACATGTGTTTTCTTTGAGCTTTAATAATTTTTAGAGTATAAAGCTATGAATTAATGTATAGTTTAAGTTTCAATTGCAAAATCTAAGTTGTCTAATGGGACTTTTATTTTGAAGTGTAGCACCGCAGGCGGGATTTGCTGAGGGAAATGGGTGTAATCGCAAATATGTTTTGCATCTAATGAATACAAGTTCTTACTAGTAATAATACAATTGTAGAGCTCTATAACTGGAATTCTTACTAGTAAGAATTGAATTAGAGAGCTCTCTAATTCAGTTATTACTAGTAAGAATTGCATTAAAGAGCTCTCTAATTGTAATTTGTACTAGTAAGAACTGATTTAGAGAGCTCTCTAATTCAATTGCAGAGCTCTGTAATTGAATTAGAGAGCTCTGCAATTGAATTCTTACTAGTAATAATTGAATTGTAGAGCTCTCTAATTGGAATTGTTACTAGTAAAAACTGAATTATAGAGCTCTACAATTCAGTTGTTACTAGTAAGAATACAATTGCAGAGCTCTATAATTCAATTAGAGAGCTCTACAGTCATAATTGTTACTAGTAATAATTGAATTATAGAGCTCTCTAATTGTAATTGTTACTAGTAATAATTGAATTGTAGAGCTCTTTAATTTAATTGTTACTAGTAAAAATATAATTACGACGAGTAACGCTGGAACGTTTTTATGCTGAAACGGCCTTCCATAAGAATGTAATTGCAGAGCTCTCTAATTTAATTGTTACTAGTAAGAACTGAATTAGAGAGCTCTTTAATTTTAATTCTTACTAGTAACAATTCCATAACAGAGCTCTCTAATTCTATTCTTACTAGTAAATATGTAATTGTAGAGCTCTACAATGGCATTTCTTACTAGTAAGAATTGAATTGTAGAGCTCTCTATTCAGTACTACCTCATTATGATAATTAGGGTACGCCTCACGCATATTCACAAAATGGCCGACTGCACTGCAGGTTGTTCAGTCAAGGCATTTTTAATGATGAATAGAAATGCAGAGGTCTGCAACACAAAGTTGATTTGGCGCTAATTTGATGTAATATTTAACGTTATATTAAATAGGTGTTTTTTTTAATGTTGTAGTTTATGTGGCAAATGAGAATTTATAAAATTATTGAATAAATTTAGATACAAAGGTCTTGTTAATGTTTTTCAGTTTTGTTCAAGGTAATGAAAGAGCACAAGTTTTTCCAATAATGGAAGAATGTGTAAAAGTAATGTATTTTGGGTAAAATAATATAAGTAATCATATAGTTTCTGTATTTTTAAAATGAACATATTTATTGAACAAAAATGAATTATTTTATGTATCAAAAATTTTACAAACTTTATTAAAGTGATTGTTTTGAACAAATTTAGACATTATTAAAAACATTATTTTCTTAAATCATACAGTGTAATATGGGAATAATGAAAAGCAAATTTTTCATTTGAATTAATGATTCAATGAATCAGTCATTAAGACAGACTTGGGCTGCCACCTAGTGGTGGTTTTAGACGAGCCTAAAACAAAAAAAAGCCCCAAAATTAGCAAGATATCTTCTTATCCTTGTCAAGAAAAATCCCTAAAAATATATGTAGCCTATATTTTTTTGTCAATATTGCATACCCCTAATTTGGCCTTCTATTTGTTTGTTTGGTCATGAAAATAAAAAATAAAAAAAACATTTTAGGCTACAAGAAATTTGGAACGATTTAAAGCCAGAATAGGTTTAGTCTATTTAAATATATCTCCTTCCAACCTACAGTAGGCTATTCCACAGTCAACACTTTTTGGGTGTATATAATATTTTAAAAAAAATGTCTTATTATATATAATATTAAAAAAATTGTAATCATTATTTTTCTCTCATACTTATATTCCATATATAGTAGTTATTGGGTAATTAAAACAAACATGATGACTAAAAAAAGAGAGAAATACATTTTAAATCTCATGTCGGAGTGACGGCTAGCCTAATACTTAGCCTATATGTAGCTCAATACAGTGCATAATAAACACAAAAATTAGATTATATTTTGTCTGGTAAACTATATCGTTAGGACCAGCAGCAAAGAGACACATGTGTTTTCTTTGAACTTTAATAATTTTTAGAGTATAAAGCTATGAATTAATGTAGTTTAAGTTTCAATTGCAAAATCTAAGTTGTCTAATGGGACTTTTATTTTGAAGTGTAGCACCGCAGGCGGGATTTGCTGAGGGAAATGGGTGTAATCGCAAATATGTTTTGCATCTAATGAATACAAGTTCTTACTAGTAATAATACAATTGTAGAGCTCTATAACTGGAATTCTTACTAGTAAGAATTGAATTAGAGAGCTCTCTAATTCAGTTATTACTAGTAAGAATTGCATTAAAGAGCTCTCTAATTGTAATTTGTACTAGTACGAACTTATTTAGAGAGCTCTCTAATTCAATTGCAGAGCTCTGTAATTGAATTAGAGAGCTCTGCAATTGAATTCTTACTAGTAATAATTGAATTGTAGAGCTCTCTAATTAGAATTGTTACTAGTAAAAACTGAATTATAGAGCTCTACAATTCAGTTGTTACTAGTAAGAATACAATTGCAGAGCTCTATAATTCAATTAGAGAGCTCTACAATCATAATTGTTACTAGTAATAATTGAATTATAGAGCTCTCTAATTGTAATTGTTACTAGTAATAATTGAATTGTAGAGCTCTTTAATTGAATTGTTACTAGTAAAAATATAATTACGACGAGTAACGCTGGAACGTTTTTATGCTGAAACGGCCTTCCATAACAATTACAATTGTAGAGCTCTCTAATTCAATTCTTACTAGTAAAAATGCAATTGCAGAGCTCTCTAATTGAATTTTTACTAGTAAAAAAAACGAATTAAAGATATGTATAATTGCAGAGCTCTGTAATTGAATTAGAGAGCTCTGCAATTGAATTCTTACTAGTAACAATTGAATTAGAGAGCTCTCTAATTGTAATTGTTACTAGTAATAATTGAATTAGAGAGCTCTCTAATTGTAATTCTTACTAGTAACAATTCAATTAGAGAGCTCTGTAATTGATTTAGAGAGCTCTCTAATTCAATTCTTACTAGTAAGAATTAAATTGCAGAGCTCTCTAATTGTAATTCTTACTAGTAAGAATAGAATTAGAGAGCTCTGTAATTTAATTGTTACTAGTAAGAATGTAATTGCAGAGCTCTCTAATTTAATTGTTACTAGTAAGAACTGAATTAGAGAGCTCTTTAATTTTAATTCTTACTAGTAACAATTCCATAACAGAGCTCTCTAATTCTATTCTTACTAGTAAATATGTAATTGTAGAGCTCTACAATGGCATTTCTTACTAGTAAGAATTGAATTGTAGAGCTCTCTATTCAGTACTACCTCATTATGATAATTAGGGTACGCCTCACGCATATTCACAAAATGGCCGACTGCACTGCAGGTTGTTCAGTCAAGGCATTTTTAATGATGAATAGAAATGCAGAGGTCTGCAACACAAAGTTGATTTGGCGCTAATTTGATGTAATATTTAACGTTATATTAAATAGGTGTTTTTTTAATGTTGTAGTTTATGTGGCAAATGAGAATTTATAAAATTATTGAATAAATTTAGATACAAAGGTCTTGTTAATGTTTTTCAGTTTTGTTCAAGGTAATGAAAGAGCACAAGTTTTTCCAATAATGGAACAATGTGTAAAAGTAATGTATTTTGGGTAAAATAATATAAGTAATCATATAGTTTCTGTATTTTTAAAATGAACATATTTATTGAACAAAAATGAATTATTTTATGTATCAAAAATTTTACAAACTTTATTAAAGTGATTGTTTTGAACAAATTTAGACATTATTAAAAACATTATTTTCTTAAATCATACAGTGTAATATGGGAATAATGAAAAGCAAATTTTTCATTTGAATTAATGATTCAATGAATCAGTCATTAAGACAGACTTGGGCTGCCACCTAGTGGTGGTTTTAGACGAGCCTAAAACAAAAAAAAGCCCCAAAATTAGCAAGATATCTTCTTATCCTTGTCAAGAAAAATCCCTAAAAATATATGTAGCCTATATTTTTTGTCAATATTGCATACCCCTAATTTGGCCTTCTATTTGTTTGTTTGGTCATGAAAATAAAAAATAAAAAAAACATTTTAGGCTACAAGAAATTTGGAACGATTTAAAGCCAGAATAGGTTTAGTCTATTTAAATATATCTCCTTCCAACCTACAGTAGGCTATTCCACAGTCAACACTTTTTGGGTGTATATAATATTTAAAAAAAAATGTCTTATTATATATAATATTAAAAAAATTGTAATCATTATTTTTCTCTCATACTTATATTCCATATATAGTAGTTATTGGGTAATTAAAACAAACATGATGACTAAAAAAAGAGAGAAATACATTTTAAATCTCATGTCGGAGTGACGGCTAGCCTAATACTTAGCCTATATGTAGCTCAATACAGTGCATAATAAACACAAAAATTAGATTATATTTTGTCTGGTAAACTATATCGTTACCAGGACCAGCAGCAAAGAGACACATGTGTTTTCTTTGAACTTTAATAATTTTTAGAGTATAAACCTATGAATTAATGTAGTTTAAGTTTCAATTGCAAAATCTAAGTTGTCTAATGGGACTTTTATTTTGAAGTGTAGCACCGCAGGCGGGATTTGCTGAGGGAAATGGGTGTAATCGCAAATCTGTTTTGCATCTAATGAATACAAGTTCTTACTAGTAATAATACAATTGTAGAGCTCTATAACTGGAATTCTTACTAGTAAGAATTGAATTAGAGAGCTCTCTAATTCAGTTATTACTAGTAAGAATTGCATTAAAGAGCTCTCTAATTGTAATTTGTACTAGTAAGAACTTATTTAGAGAGCTCTCTAATTCAATTGCAGAGCTCTGTAATTGAATTAGAGAGCTCTGCAATTGAATTCTTACTAGTAATAATTGAATTGTAGAGCTCTCTAATTGGAATTGTTACTAGTAAAAACTGAATTATAGAGCTCTACAATTCAGTTGTTACTAGTAAGAATACAATTGCAGAGCTCTATAATTCAATTAGAGAGCTCTACAATCATAATTGTTACTAGTAATAATTGAATTATAGAGCTCTCTAATTGTAATTGTTACTAGTAATAATTGAATTGTAGAGCTCTTTAATTGAATTGTTACTAGTAAAAATATAATTACGACGAGTAACGCTGGAACGTTTTTATGCTGAAACGGCCTTCCATACCGTTTCAGCATAAAAACGTTCCAGCGTTACTCGTCGTAATTATATTTTTACTAGTAACAATTAAATTAAAGAGCTCTACAATTAAATTCTTACTAGTAACAATTACAATTAGAGAGCTCTATAATTCAATTATTACTAGTAACAATTAAGATTAGAGAGCTCTCTAATTCAGTTCTTACTAGTAACAATTCCAATACAGAGCTCTCTAATTCAATTCTTACTAGTAACAATTCCAATTACAGAGCTCTCTAATTCAATTCTTACTAGTAACAATTCTAATTAGAGAGCTCTACAAATGAATTTTTACTAGTCGTATGTCTCCATTGATATGGAAGGCCGTTTCAGCATAAAAACGTTCCAGCGTTACTCGTCGTAAATATATTTTTACTAGTAACAATTAAATTAAAGAGCTCTACAATTCAATTATTACTAGTAACAATTACAATTAGAGAGCTCTATAATTCAATTATTACTAGTAACAATTATGATTGTAGAGCTCTGTAATTGAATTATAGAGCTCTGCAATTGTATTCTTACTAGTAACAACTGAATTGTAGAGCTCTATAATTCAGTTTTTACTAGTAACAATTCCAATTAGAGAGCTCTACAATTCATTTATTACTAGTAAGAATTCAATTGCAGAGCTCTCTAATTCAATTACAGAGCTCTGCAATTGAATTAGAGAGCTCTCTAAATCAGTTCTTACTAGTACAAATTACAATTAGAGAGCTCTTTAATGCAATTCTTACTAGTAAGAAATGAATTAGAGAGCTCTCTAATTCAATTCTTACTAGTAAGAATTCCAGTTATAGAGCTCTACAATTGTATTATTACTAGTAAGAACTTGTATTCATTAGATGCAAAACAGATTTGCGATTACACCCATTTCCCTCAGCAAATCCCGCCTGCGGTGCTACACTTCAAAATAAAAGTCCCATTAGACAACTTAGATAGCTATAGGCCTATAGCTATATTTTGCAATTGAAACTTAAACTACATTAATTCATATCTTTGTACTCTAAAAATTATTAAAGCGCAAAGAAAACACATGTGTCTCTTTGCTGCTGGTCCTGGTAATGATATAGTTTACAAGACAAAATATAATCTATTTTTTGTGTTTCTTATGCACGATAACATGTTTGCAGATATTGAGCTACATATAGGCTAAGTATTAGGCTAGCCGTCACTCCGACATAATGAGATTTAAAATGTATTTCTCTCTTTTTTATCCATCATGTTTGTTTTAATTACCCAATAACTACTATATGGAATATAAGTATGAGAAAAAAATAATGATAATTTTTTTTTTTAAATATTATATATAATAAGACATTTTTTAAAAATATTATATACACCCAAAAAGTGTGGACTGTGGAATAGCCTACAGTAGGTTGGAAGGAGATATATTTAAATAGGCTAAACCTATTCTGGCTTTAAATCGTTCCAAATTTCTTGTAGCCAAAAATGTTTATTTTTTATTTTATTCTCATGACCAAACAAACAAATACAAGCCCAAATTAGGGGTATGCAATATTGACCCAAAAATATAGGCTACATATATTTTTGGGGATTTTTCTTGACGAGGATAAGAAGATATCTTGCTAATTTTGGGGCTTTTTTTGTTTTAGGCTTGTCTAAAACCACCAGTAGGTGGCAGCCCAAGTCTGTCTTAATGACTGATTCATTGAATCATTCATTCAAATGATTCGTTCACATTTTAAGAAAAATTTGCTTTTGATTATTCCCATATTACACTGTATGATTTCAGAAAATAATGTTTTTAATAATGTCTAAATTTGTTCAAAACAATCACTTTAATAAAGTTTGTAAAATTTTTGATACATAAAATAATTCATTTTTGTTCAATAAATATGTTCATTTTAAAAATACAGAAACTATATGATTACTTATATTATTTTACCCAAAATACCTTACTTTTACACATTCTTCCATTATTGGAAAAACTTGTGCTTTTTCATTACCTTGAACAAAACTGAAAAACATTAACAAGACCTTTGTATCTAAATTTATTCAATAATTTTATAAATTCTCATTTGCCACATAAACTACAACATTAAAAAAACACCTATTTAATATAACGTTAAATATTACATCAAATTAGCGCCAAATCAACTTTGTGTTGCAGACCTCTGCATTTCTATTCATCATTAAAAATGCCTTGACTGAACAACCTGCAGTGCAGTCGGCCATTTTGTGAATATGCGTGAGGCGTACCCTAATTATCATAATGAGGTAGTACTGAATAGAGAGCTCTACAATTCAATTCTTACTAGTAAGAAATGCCATTGTAGAGCTCTACAATTACATATTTACTAGTAAGAATAGAATTAGAGAGCTCTGTTATGGAATTGTTACTAGTAAGAATTCAAATTAAAGAGCTCTCTAATTCAGTTCTTACTAGTAACAATTAAATTAGAGAGCTCTGCAATTACATTCTTACTAGTAACAATTAAATTACAGAGCTCTCTAATTCTATTCTTACTAGTAAGAATTACAATTAGAGAGCTCTGCAATTGAATTCTTACTAGTAAAAATTGAATTAGAGAGCTCTCTAAATCAATTACAGAGCTCTCTAATTGAATTGTTACTAGTAAGAATTACAATTAGAGAGCTCTCTAATTCAATTATTACTAGTAACAATTACAATTAGAGAGCTCTCTAATTCAATTGTTACTAGTAAGAATTCAATTGCAGAGCTCTCTAATTCAATTACAGAGCTCTGCAATTATACATATCTTTAATTCGTTTTTTTACTAGTAAAAATTCAATTAGAGAGCTCTGCAATTGCATTTTTACTAGTAAGAATTGAATTAGAGAGCTCTACAATTGTAATTGTTACTAGTAATAATTTGATTAGAGAGCTCTCTAATTGGAATTCTTACTAGTAACAATTGAATTAGAGAGCTCTCTAATTCAATTCTTACTAGTAAAAATGCAATTGCAGAGCTCTCTAATTGTAATTGTTACTAGTAAGAATTGAATTGTAGAGCTCTCTAATTGGAATTCTTACTAGTAACAATTCAATTGTAGAGCTCTCTAATTAAAAATGAATGGAAGTCAATGGAGACATACTACTAGTAACAATTCATTTGTAGAGCTCTCTAATTAGAATTGTTACTAGTAAGAATTTAATTAGAGAGCTCTGTAATTGGAATTGTTACTAGTAAGAATTGAATTAGAGAGCTCTGTATTGGAATTGTTACTAGTAAGAACTGAATTATAGAGCTCTCTAATCATAATTGTTACTAGTAATAATTGAATTATAGAGCTCTCTAATTGTAATTGTTACTAGTAATAATTGAATTGTAGAGCTTTTTAATTGAATTGTTACTAGTAAGAATATAATTACGACGAGTAACGCTGGAACGTTTTTATGCTGAAACGGCCTTCCATAATTAGAGAGCTCTGCAATTGAATTCTTACTAGTAAGAATTGAATTAGAGAGCTCTCTAAATCTATTACAGAGCTCTCTAATTGAATTGTTACTAGTAAGAATTACAATTAGAGAGCTCTCTAATTCAATTGTTACTAGTAAGAATTACAATTAGAGAGCTCTGCAATTATACATATCTTTAATTCGTTTTTTTACTAGTAAAAATTCAATTAGAGAGCTCTGCAATTGCATTTTTACTAGTAAGAATTGAATTAGAGAGCTCTACAATTGTAATTGTTACTAGTAATAATTTGATTAGAGAGCTCTCTAATTGGAATTCTTACTAGTAACAATTGAATTAGAGAGCTCTCTAATTCAATTCTTACTAGTAAAAATACAATTGCAGAGCTCTCTAATTGTAATTGTTACTAGTAAGAATTGAATTGTAGAGCTCTCTAATTGGAATTCTCACTAGTAACAATTCAATTGTAGAGCTCTCTAATTAAAAATGAATGGAAGTCAATGGAGACATACTACTAGTAACAATTCATTTGTAGAGCTCTCTAATTAGAATTGTTACTAGTAAGAATTTAATTAGAGAGCTCTGTAATTGGAATTGTTACTAGTAATAATTGAATTAAAGAGCTCTGTATTGGAATTGTTACTAGTAAGAACTGAATTAGAGAGCTCTCTAATCATAATTGTTACTAGTAATAATTGAATTATAGAGCTCTCTAATTGTAATTGTTACTAGTAATAATTGAATTGTAGAGCTCTTTCATTTAATTGTTACTAGTAAGAATATAATTACGACGAGTAACGCTGGAACGTTTTTATGCTGAAACGGCCTTCCATACCGTTTCAGCATAAAAACGTTCCAGCGTTACTCGTCGTAATTATATTTTTACTAGTAACAATTAAATTAAAGAGCTCTACAATTAAATTCTTACTAGTAACAATTACAATTAGAGAGCTCTATAATTCAATTATTACTAGTAACAATTAAGATTAGAGAGCTCTCTAATTCAGTTCTTACTAGTAACAATTCCAATACAGAGCTCTCTAATTCAATTCTTACTAGTAACAATTCCAATTACAGAGCTCTCTAATTCAATTCTTACTAGTAACAATTCTAATTAGAGAGCTCTACAAATGAATTTTTACTAGTCGTATGTCTCCATTGATATGGAAGGCCGTTTCAGCATAAAAACGTTCCAGCGTTACTCGTCGTAAATATATTTTTACTAGTAACAATTAAATTAAAGAGCTCTACAATTCAATTATTACTAGTAACAATTACAATTAGAGAGCTCTATAATTCAATTATTACTAGTAACAATTATGATTGTAGAGCTCTGTAATTGAATTATAGAGCTCTGCAATTGTATTCTTACTAGTAACAACTGAATTGTAGAGCTCTATAATTCAGTTTTTACTAGTAACAATTCCAATTAGAGAGCTCTACAATTCATTTATTACTAGTAAGAATTCAATTGCAGAGCTCTCTAATTCAATTACAGAGCTCTGCAATTGAATTAGAGAGCTCTCTAAATCAGTTCTTACTAGTACAAATTACAATTAGAGAGCTCTTTAATGCAATTCTTACTAGTAAGAAATGAATTAGAGAGCTCTCTAATTCAATTCTTACTAGTAAGAATTCCAGTTATAGAGCTCTACAATTGTATTATTACTAGTAAGAACTTGTATTCATTAGATGCAAAACAGATTTGCGATTACACCCATTTCCCTCAGCAAATCCCGCCTGCGGTGCTACACTTCAAAATAAAAGTCCCATTAGACAACTTAGATAGCTATAGGCCTATAGCTATATTTTGCAATTGAAACTTAAACTACATTAATTCATATCTTTGTACTCTAAAAATTATTAAAGCGCAAAGAAAACACATGTGTCTCTTTGCTGCTGGTCCTGGTAATGATATAGTTTACAAGACAAAATATAATCTATTTTTTGTGTTTCTTATGCACGATAACATGTTTGCAGATATTGAGCTACATATAGGCTAAGTATTAGGCTAGCCGTCACTCCGACATAATGAGATTTAAAATGTATTTCTCTCTTTTTTATCCATCATGTTTGTTTTAATTACCCAATAACTACTATATGGAATATAAGTATGAGAAAAAAATAATGATAATTTTTTTTTTTAAATATTATATATAATAAGACATTTTTTAAAAATATTATATACACCCAAAAAGTGTGGACTGTGGAATAGCCTACAGTAGGTTGGAAGGAGATATATTTAAATAGGCTAAACCTATTCTGGCTTTAAATCGTTCCAAATTTCTTGTAGCCAAAAATGTTTATTTTTTATTTTATTCTCATGACCAAACAAACAAATACAAGCCCAAATTAGGGGTATGCAATATTGACCCAAAAATATAGGCTACATATATTTTTGGGGATTTTTCTTGACGAGGATAAGAAGATATCTTGCTAATTTTGGGGCTTTTTTTGTTTTAGGCTTGTCTAAAACCACCAGTAGGTGGCAGCCCAAGTCTGTCTTAATGACTGATTCATTGAATCATTCATTCAAATGATTCGTTCACATTTTAAGAAAAATTTGCTTTTGATTATTCCCATATTACACTGTATGATTTCAGAAAATAATGTTTTTAATAATGTCTAAATTTGTTCAAAACAATCACTTTAATAAAGTTTGTAAAATTTTTGATACATAAAATAATTCATTTTTGTTCAATAAATATGTTCATTTTAAAAATACAGAAACTATATGATTACTTATATTATTTTACCCAAAATACCTTACTTTTACACATTCTTCCATTATTGGAAAAACTTGTGCTTTTTCATTACCTTGAACAAAACTGAAAAACATTAACAAGACCTTTGTATCTAAATTTATTCAATAATTTTATAAATTCTCATTTGCCACATAAACTACAACATTAAAAAAACACCTATTTAATATAACGTTAAATATTACATCAAATTAGCGCCAAATCAACTTTGTGTTGCAGACCTCTGCATTTCTATTCATCATTAAAAATGCCTTGACTGAACAACCTGCAGTGCAGTCGGCCATTTTGTGAATATGCGTGAGGCGTACCCTAATTATCATAATGAGGTAGTACTGAATAGAGAGCTCTACAATTCAATTCTTACTAGTAAGAAATGCCATTGTAGAGCTCTACAATTACATATTTACTAGTAAGAATAGAATTAGAGAGCTCTGTTATGGAATTGTTACTAGTAAGAATTCAAATTAAAGAGCTCTCTAATTCAGTTCTTACTAGTAACAATTAAATTAGAGAGCTCTGCAATTACATTCTTACTAGTAACAATTAAATTACAGAGCTCTCTAATTCTATTCTTACTAGTAAGAATTACAATTAGAGAGCTCTGCAATTGAATTCTTACTAGTAAAAATTGAATTAGAGAGCTCTCTAAATCAATTACAGAGCTCTCTAATTGAATTGTTACTAGTAAGAATTACAATTAGAGAGCTCTCTAATTCAATTATTACTAGTAACAATTACAATTAGAGAGCTCTCTAATTCAATTGTTACTAGTAAGAATTCAATTGCAGAGCTCTCTAATTCAATTACAGAGCTCTGCAATTATACATATCTTTAATTCGTTTTTTTACTAGTAAAAATTCAATTAGAGAGCTCTGCAATTGCATTTTTACTAGTAAGAATTGAATTAGAGAGCTCTACAATTGTAATTGTTACTAGTAATAATTTGATTAGAGAGCTCTCTAATTGGAATTCTTACTAGTAACAATTGAATTAGAGAGCTCTCTAATTCAATTCTTACTAGTAAAAATGCAATTGCAGAGCTCTCTAATTGTAATTGTTACTAGTAAGAATTGAATTGTAGAGCTCTCTAATTGGAATTCTTACTAGTAACAATTCAATTGTAGAGCTCTCTAATTAAAAATGAATGGAAGTCAATGGAGACATACTACTAGTAACAATTCATTTGTAGAGCTCTCTAATTAGAATTGTTACTAGTAAGAATTTAATTAGAGAGCTCTGTAATTGGAATTGTTACTAGTAAGAATTGAATTAGAGAGCTCTGTATTGGAATTGTTACTAGTAAGAACTGAATTATAGAGCTCTCTAATCATAATTGTTACTAGTAATAATTGAATTATAGAGCTCTCTAATTGTAATTGTTACTAGTAATAATTGAATTGTAGAGCTTTTTAATTGAATTGTTACTAGTAAGAATATAATTACGACGAGTAACGCTGGAACGTTTTTATGCTGAAACGGCCTTCCATAATTAGAGAGCTCTGCAATTGAATTCTTACTAGTAAGAATTGAATTAGAGAGCTCTCTAAATCTATTACAGAGCTCTCTAATTGAATTGTTACTAGTAAGAATTACAATTAGAGAGCTCTCTAATTCAATTGTTACTAGTAAGAATTACAATTAGAGAGCTCTGCAATTATACATATCTTTAATTCGTTTTTTTACTAGTAAAAATTCAATTAGAGAGCTCTGCAATTGCATTTTTACTAGTAAGAATTGAATTAGAGAGCTCTACAATTGTAATTGTTACTAGTAATAATTTGATTAGAGAGCTCTCTAATTGGAATTCTTACTAGTAACAATTGAATTAGAGAGCTCTCTAATTCAATTCTTACTAGTAAAAATACAATTGCAGAGCTCTCTAATTGTAATTGTTACTAGTAAGAATTGAATTGTAGAGGTCTCTAATTGGAATTCTCACTAGTAACAATTCAATTGTAGAGCTCTCTAATTAAAAATGAATGGAAGTCAATGGAGACATACTACTAGTAACAATTCATTTGTAGAGCTCTCTAATTAGAATTGTTACTAGTAAGAATTTAATTAGAGAGCTCTGTAATTGGAATTGTTACTAGTAATAATTGAATTAAAGAGCTCTGTATTGGAATTGTTACTAGTAAGAACTGAATTAGAGAGCTCTCTAATCATAATTGTTACTAGTAATAATTGAATTATAGAGCTCTCTAATTGTAATTGTTACTAGTAATAATTGAATTGTAGAGCTCTTTCATTTAATTGTTACTAGTAAGAATATAATTACGACGAGTAACGCTGGAACGTTTTTATGCTGAAACGGCCTTCCATATTAAAGAGCTCTCTAATTGTAATTTGTACTAGTAAGAACTGATTTAGAGAGCTCTCTAATTCAATTGCAGAGCTCTGTAATTGAATTAGAGAGCTCTCCAATTGAATTCTTACTAGTAATAAATGAACTGTAGAGCTCTCTAATTGGAATTGTTACTAGTAAAAACTGAATTATAGAGCTCTACAATTCAGTTGTTACTAGTAAGAATACAACTGCAGAGCTCTATAATTCAATTAGAGAGCTCTACAATCATAATTGTTACTAGTAATAATTGAATTATAGAGCTCTCTAATTGTAATTGTTACTAGTAATAATTGAATTGTAGAGCTCTTTAATTGAATTGTTACTAGTAAAATTATAATTACGACGAGTAACGCTGGAACGTTTTTATGCTGAAACGGCCTTCCATACTCTAATTGTAATTCTTACTAGTAATAATTTGATTAGAGAGCTCTCTAATTGTAATTCTTACTAGTAACAATTCAATTAGAGAGCTCTGTAATTGATTTAGAGAGCTCTCTAATTCAATTCTTACTAGTAAGAATTCAATTGCAGAGCTCTCTAATTGTAATTCCTACTAGTAAGAATAGAATTAGAGAGCTCTGTAATTTAATTGTTACTAGTAAGAATGTAATTGTAGAGCTCTCTAATTTAATTGTTACTAGTAAGAACTGAATTAGAGAGCTCTTTCATTGGAATTCTTACTAGTAACAATTCAAAAACAGAGCTCTCTAATTCTATTCTTACTAGTAAATATAGATTTTGTATTAATGTAAGTCAGAATTTGTGCATGCAACAAGTAAGATGTGCATTTGTGGATCCAGTGACGCGCATGAATTCATTGACTCGTTTGTGAGTCGATCCTATTTGATTCATTTGGATTTTGGGATTTTCATTTCGCCGGTTTAGCCTTGCACGATCCACACACACAGCTGTCTAAGAAAACCTGCTGCCACTAGATGGCAGTATTCTGCCAAAACAGACAACGGCACCGTGAGCGTTTCGAAATTCTGTATTTTGCACACACAAGTTAAAAGGCATTTGTTTGTGGATAGTAAAATATGTCTGCAACATGTATCAAGTTCATGGATAATTGTGTGTGCATTTATTAATCATTTTGAGTCTCAAAATTCACATAAAAATAGGTGGGTCATGGAAACATAGCTAGTGACTGAACCCTTATGTGATAGGAATACAGTACACTTACACACACACAAATACGTGCAATTGTTTTGCACTACATTTAAAGTTCTAAAAACAATACAATGTTTTTTTTGTCAGTTTAAATTGTTTACGTTGTTCAAAACAGTTTTTTCTTTGTTCTTCAATTATGTTTATGCAAAAACTAGATAGATAGATAGATAGATAGATAGATAGATAGATAGATAGATAGATAGATAGATAGATAGATAGATAGATAGATAGATAGATAGATAGATAGATAGATAGATAGATAGATAGATAGATAGATTTGAACAGAAAACGTATAGGTTGTGTATGGTAACCCTCGTTCCCTGAAAGAGGGAACGGAGACGTACAGAATTGGGATCACTTCAGGGAGCCCCTATCAGCTTCGAGATATAGAGAACAGACCAATGGGCCATTGGCGTGCGAGATTTGCATCTCGCGCTCCGCCCCGCACCGCGGGTATAAATAGGAAGCAAGAGCAGCGCACTACTATTTTTCACTGAGGAGCCGAAATAGTGACTCGGCCATGCAGTGATGGTACAGCAAGTGTGGCGACGGGACGTACGTGTCTGTTCCCTCCTTCAGGGAACGAGGGTTACCATACGTAACCGAGACGTTCCCTTTCAGTCGGTCACGTTCGATGTACGTCGGACGTCACCAATGAATTGGGATCCCTTTGGAAAACGCCACAGTTACTACCACTTCCAGCGCCCAGCGAAGAGCCCCTCAGACCCCGTCTGTTGCAGGCGGGAAAACTCACGCAGGGAGAGTCACTGCTGCTGTTCCGCAAGACCCACTCAGCAGACTATTGCGCTGGGAAAGCGTGCCCAGAGGGGCCGCTGCGGAAGCCACATCATGCACATCATGAGGGAGTTACCATGTGGAGAATACACGTATGGACTGGCCTTGGGCAGTACAACATACGGAAGTCCCAGGGGTGGCCCCGGCCTTGTAGACGGGGGAATAACACGGCACTGAGACGGCAGTGGAAGCTCTGCAGAGGGAAAGACACGGGCTCGCCGTAGGGAGCCGTACCGTGGAAGAATACACATATGGGACCGCCGTGGGGGTCACAACATATGGAACCCAGCCTAACACAAGTTCCACCAATACATACAATGTTAGACCTGGCGTTGCGGAGGACTCGACAGGGTTCGCCGTTCTGGGGAACTCGACTGGAGCAATAAGCGCACGTATCCGTCAAGCCGACACTTAGAACGGGCACTTCGGTGTTACTGACTATGGAAATACTGGCTCTACACGGAGGCTATAAATCTAGCGAACGTGTTAGGTGTCGCCCAGCCCGCAGCTCTACAAATACCTGTCCTCGGTGAGGGGCGCTGTCAGGGCGACCGAGTCGATCTCCATCCCGAGAAAAGAGATCCTCTGTGTAGGACAGAGTTTGCTCTTCTCCCAGATGACCCGAAGTCCCAACTGGCTGAGGTGCCGAAGCACCATGTCCCTGTGTTCGCACAACTGATCCCGCGACTGGTCGTCGAGATAGTTGAGAAGGCGAACACCACGGGAGTCTCTCATGGGAGCAATGGCCGACCTCCGTGAAGACACGGGGCGACAGGGACAGCCCGAAGGGAAGGACTCTCTACTGATATGCTCGTCCGTCGAATGCAAAGCGTAAAAACGGTCTGTGTTGAGGGAGAATCGAGACATGAAAGTACGCGTCCTTCAGGTCGATCGCTGCAAACCAATCTTGGGGACGGATGCACCTGAAGATGCGTTTCTGCGTTAACTTTCTGAACGGCATCCTGTGAAGGGAGTGGTTCAAGTGTCGCAGATCCAAGATCGGCCGTAACCCGCCGCCTTTCTTGGGTACAATGAAGTACGGGCTGTAGAACCCGGACTTCATATCGGCTGGAGGGACCGGCTCTATCACGTCCTTCGCCAGTAGGACTGCAATCTCCGCCTGGAGCACAGGGCCTTTGACACGGAGGTGAAGTGAATGCCCCTGAACTTGGGGGAGCGCCGGGCGAACTGAATCGCATAGCCGAGTCTGATGGTACGGATGAGCCGGCGAGACGGGCTGGGAAGCATTAGCCAGGCTCCCAGAGACCGTGCAACACTACCTGCTTCCGCTGAGGGGTAGTGCGAGTGTGGGAAGGCCGCTTGTGTGCGTTCCCACAGCCGGCACCCCCTGCTGGCGATTTGGAAAGGCACCAGAGGCTGACAAGGCATGGGAGCGTTGTACACCGCCAAGCGCACTGTCCAAATGAAGGAGGGGCTGAGCGTGGCAAGGCTTTGTGGCGTTGCACATGGTCTGCCTCACCTCCTTCCTCAGCGGGGTACAAGAGCGGCAAGGCATAGCGCTGCGCACTGTCGTCCACGCACCGCTGAGAAGAGGGGAATGAGAGCGGTGAGGCTTTGCAGCATCACACGCTGCCATTCCTGAACTCCCGAGACCTAGAGGTATTGGAACTGCTCTTGAGAATTTGGGTACCACTGGCTGTTTTTAACACCAGTGGCAGAACAGAATTACTAATGGTTTTCCACCTGGCCCTCCTCCGGGGGAAGAGCAGCTCCTGACCAAATCCGGGTCAATGGTGTTTCTGGCCCAGGGTGGACATCGTCTGGCCAAGGGCCAGCGCTGTGCGCAGCTCAACCTCAGAACTACCCTCGTGCACTAAGCAGGGCGGAGGTGGCCTGCCAGTGGCACTGCCACCCCATATATACACTCACCAAAAGGATTATTAGGAACACCATACTAATACTGTGTTTGACCCCCTTTCGCCTTCAGAACTGCCTTAATTCTACGTGGCATTGATTCAACAAGGTGCTGAAAGCATTCTTTAAAAATGTTGGCCCATATTGATAGGACAGCATCTTGCAGTTGATGGAGATTTGTGGGATGCACATCCAGGGCACGAAGCTCCCGTTCCACCACATCCCAAAGATGCTCTATTGGGTTGAGATCTGGTGACTGTGGGGGCCATTTTAGTACAGTGAACTCATTGTCATGTTCAAGAAACCAATTTGAAATGATTTGAGCTTTGTGACATGGTGCATTATCTTGCTGGAAGTAGCCATCAGAGGATGGGTACATGGTGGTCATAAAGGGATGGACATGGTCAGAAACAATGCTCAGGTAGGCCGTGGCATTTAAATGATGCCTAATTGGCACTAAGGGGCCTAAAGTGTGCCAAGAAAACATCCCCCACACTATTACACCACCACCAGCCTGCACAGTGGTAACAAGGCATGACACTGCATGAAAAAAGGTGTATCCGGACCAGTATACTCCTGTATACACTGCTGAAATTCGGAAGAATCCAGGAGTATACTGGCCGGATAGGTCAAATTCCATGGATCCGTATATGCCCGTATTCATCCGAAATGGTACCAAATCGGATGCATGTTGTGGCCGTATACTCCCATGCTACAGCCATTTGTTGCCATGGGAAATAATCCCATCAAGTTTTTCCCAGGAGACATTTTCACACCTCTAAACAACTTTGCCTTCCACCCCCTATTGGTTTTTTATCTCAAACTGGATTGGTTGTTTTTTTAAAACCACTCCCAAAACCCAGACTGCTATTGGAGTACAGGACGCATTGAAAACCCAGTCAAGTGACTTTATTGGTTACTTCTAAGGCTAAGGGTGGGCTAGGTTTTGTAGCATAGTGACTTGATTGGTTATAGGCCAGCTATGCAGATTTTGCTCATTAATATATATATATATATATATATATATATATATATATATATATAAATAATTAATCCCCTCTCCCTCCCAAAAGAAAAACACACACAAAACAATTTGAGAAAGTCTGAAATATTTATTAAAAAGGTATAAAAAAAAAAATTCTTAACAGCATTATAAACGAACATTAAAACAATGGTGAAACAAAAAAAGTGAACTAAATGTATTTAAAAGGGATGAAAATGTAAAGGAACAAATGTAAAAATATAAACAGTCCAAAGAACATAAACATACGTTAAAATGAATTGGTAAAGAAACAAAAAGGAAAAAAGTTAACAAAATGCATTTAAAGGACAGAGATGTAAAGGAATAAAATACACAGTGTACATAAAAAGGAAAATAATAAATATACAAATTAAACAATATAAAATGAGAACAATAAATTTATAAGACAAAAAAAGTGTATATAAAATACACAAATATTCCAAGTAAACAATATAACCAAGTAAAAAGAACAAAGAGCATTATAAACATACATTAAAGTAAATGGTGAAAAAGATAAGTGAACAAAATGTATCTAAAGGAAGGCGACATAAGAGGAACAACAATACAAAACGTGGAGATCAAAAGCAACATGGACATCTAAAAAGGAACAAACATACAAAGTATACAATATAAAACGAGACAAAGAAATCTATAAATTAAAAAGTGTATATAAAATATATGTAAATACTCTATATATGGGAACCAATAAAAGTATAAGTATATAAACATAGGAATAAAGAAAATAGAACAATTGAATATTAAAATTATAAAAGAATTGTGACCAACTCTAACACAATGTTGTTTGAGTTTTGAACATTTTTTCAAACTGGCATGATGGGCTGGTGAGCGTGATGCATAGCGTGGGTCAGCCGTGTCTGGTTTGTAGTAGCTAGCCTAACCATCCACACTGGCCATCCATCAACAACAGCATCATCTTCATCAGACATCAGGTCTATAGTTGCGGTCTTCCACAGGTTCTGTGTTGGTTTGTGCAACCCTGGACCTGGTCTCCAGCAACTGCAAAACATGACCATAAATTAACCACTAAAACTCAGAGAGTATAGTAATATATATAGTCATATACTGATAACTCTCCTACCTCACATCCCCCTTCACTTTGTTATTTGCACTACCGACTGTTTATTACAGTCACAACTGTTTACTTATTCATTTTGCACTACCATACCTTAACTGTATTATGCTCATTTGCACTGCCGACTGTTATTTACAGTACCTACTGTTTACATTTGCATTTTGCACCGTACTTCGAACTGTAATATGCAATCACTTTCCACTGCACTTTTACACTTTTTTTCGGATAGCTTCTGTCCATAATTTATTGCACTACCTTAATCCACTGCCATATTCCTCATTTTAGCCTAACATATCATTGTATACCTCTATCTGTAAAATTATGTTTATAGTAATAGCCATCTGTATATTATATTATATTCATAGTACATATCCACCTGTAAATTCTGTTTATAGTAATAACCATCTGTATATTATTCACTGTACATATTCACCTGTAAATTCTGTTTATAGTAATAACCATCTCTCTATTTATAGATATATTTATATATACTCAGTACATATCCATGTCCTGCACTTATGCAAACGTTGTATATCCTGCACTTGCTGCTATTGCACTTCTGGTTAGACCTAAACTGCATTTCGTTGCCTTGTACTTGTACTTGTGTAATGACAAAAAAGTTGAATCTAATCTAATCTAGTAACATTCTGGGGGGAAAACTGCTTAACCACTTTCTTAACTTACCCATCTCTTTCTCTGACGGTTCTGTGTGATGTTCTTCATAGTGTTTCTTTTCTGGGCCTTTTCAGACTGAGCCAAAGAATACTTCCTCAGCAAAGTCTCACAAAATAAAATACATCTTGCAACCTGCCAAATAAATCATGAATAATATATGTAATGCCAATAAAAGTAAGTAAAACAATTAAATTAAATTCAATTCAAATTTATTTGTATAGCGCTTTTCACAATTCATATCGTTTCAAAGCAACTTCACAGAAAATGCATGCGTCTACATTACAGAAAAAAACAGAGAACATTAAAATAATTACAACATTTTTAAGATTACCTTTTACACTTTCAGGGTCAACATCTGTAAAAGTTCTTCACGATCATGGATCCCAAAACTTCTGGATCATGAGGGGGGAATAAACATTCACACACACAAATGAATATTAATTTGTTTGATAAAACATTAATATTAATTATCAACTTACTGACATGGACTTGCAAAACGTACTCACCAGGCCCATACAAAAACTTCACAGTAGAGACAAATTGCTGGTTTTCCAGTAATTCTTCAGAGTCCAAGGATGGTGGTTTCCTGTCCTCTCTGCTGAACGAGTGAACATGATCTCAGATTATTCATTCCAAAGCTCCTTTATATTTTATGACAAGCTTAATCTTAAAACTTGCTGACAGTAGGGATGGGCATTATGACCATGTTATTCTACATACATGAGAAATTTTATTTTACAATAACGATATCACAATATATTTGTTTTGATGGATATTTTATTAAAATGCTACAGAATAATACTGCTTTAAAAGTCTTCACTGTATGATATTCAATTAATTAATATCACATGATTCTTAAAGAAGCAGAAGGTCTTCTCTATTCTTTTGTTGTTTGATTAAAATGATGACAAAGCTGCAGCCCCTTTAAGAACGGATGCACAGAATGACACGCATTAACTTGAACTGTTTAACTTACTTAAGACATAACTGACTGTTTAAATCAAGTGAATACCTCACATGACAAGGTTTCTGAGATAATTGTTTGCATTTTACATAAAGATAATTGATTTCGGGATCGCATGCTGTCTGAGAGAGGCTTATTTTAACACATGCATGTCCAACTCATTATTCTACATTCATTCATGTTTCCTTGTCAAAATGTCAAAAACTTTTAGTACAGTCAGTGCTACGTTATATACGCTATATTCCCATTCCGCAATATAAAAAGGTCATGTTAACGTTTAACGTACTGCAAAATCGCTAACAATAGTCAGTATCAGATCGTCATAACATCCAGCCCTATCTTAACAATATTACAACACAACAAAACACAGAAACAGAATATGTAAGTTAATCATGATTAGCATATGACTTTAATGCACTAAGGTTATATCTTGATGAGCAGTAGAAACAATATAAAGGGATTTACGTTACCTTCTGCCGTCTGCTGTCCGCCATTGGAAACTTAGTCTGTTCGTATTCATGTTTTTTCGTTCTCAGTCGACATCCCACAATCAAAATTCGTCCAAAATAGGATTTTAACAGATTAAAAATGATCCATGCAATGCCATTAATGGACCGAAGAAGCAGTCCTGTTGAATAACAGCCTAATTAGAAGCCGTGACCGCGTCCCCGCGAGACACTCCAACGACAACGGGTGTATAATACAAACTAAAGGCGCGCACTGTCATTGGCCAGATTTCTGGATGACGTTCAGATTGACCAATCACGCTCAAAAGAACACGGAAAGACAGCAAATAGCCTTGCAAATATAGAGAAAAAAAAAAGTTTTTTTAAACAACAGTTCGAAAATGTGTATATTTATTTTTATTTGCTGTTATATTTAATTAATTGGTCAAATGGTGTTTTATGGTGTGGGCACTGGCAGAGGCCTGGAAGTTTCAACCTGGAGAGCAGTGCAGATTTGTACTCTTTAAAAACAATTATTGTGTTCTGATTTAGGATATATCTGGATCAATGTGCACTGACCGCCACAGTGTTCTTGTCAGAGAACTCAGAGTCATTGGTTGATGATAGCCTTTTAATGATTGCTTTGGTATCAAAACAGATGGACATGTGCAAGCTTTATTTGTCCGTTACTCATACAATGTCCTTAAAGTGCGAGCAATCCAGCGAGCGAACTTTCCAGTCAGAATGGCTGATGCAACTAGCGCTACGCATATTCTCAGTCTACTAAATGAGCGTAAGCTCCGCAGCTGCGCATGTTGCGCAATATTCTGTAACGTGCAGCGCTGATTCTGTGCGCATCTCCGGTTATTATGCTGAACATGGAGAATTCAGAACAGCCGCCCCCACATTTGAGCAGCAAATGTGTTGATGAGTAGAATTCTTTATGTTTGCAGATATTACATATTATCTGGCAGGCCTGGAAGTGGGATAAGGCGGGCTACAGGTCGTGTGTAGATTATCAACAGTT
This sequence comes from Gobio occitaniae, assembly GCA_033150135.1. Taxonomy (NCBI): domain Eukaryota; kingdom Metazoa; phylum Chordata; class Actinopteri; order Cypriniformes; family Gobionidae; genus Gobio; species Gobio occitaniae. Next base: position 193,573 of record JARQWZ010002285.1, on the reverse strand, counting down.
CGTACGCAGCATCTTTGCTGGGAATGAGTTTCACCACATGACCTATTGGCCATTGGGCTCGTGGTAAATTGGGGTCAATTATCATTACCACGGTATCCAGTGCAAGTGACTCTGTCAGTGTCTGCCACTTGTAGCGGGAATGAAGGGTTGGCAGGTAATCACGTAGGTAATGGATCCAAAACTGATCTATTAAGTTCTGGCAATGCCGCCATCTACGGCGTCCTATGGTTTCAGGAGCATAAACAGCTTGTGGCAAAGAAGCGTCCCGCCGCCCCATGAGAAGCATATTTGGTGTTATAGGGTCGGGATTAGCCACATCAGCTGAAACGTATCCAAGTGGCTTGGAATTGAGAATACCTTCCACTTCAACTAGGATGGTGTGAAGTACGTCCTCTGACAATGATTGAGCTCCTACAGCGACCTGGAGTGCACTCTTGATGGAACGTATCTCCCGCTCCCATGCCCCTCCGAAGTGTGGTGCATTAGGGGGGTTGAACTTGAACGCAATCTGGTAATGGGCTAGTTGTTGTTGAAGCTGTGGTTCCAATTCTTTGAAAGCCGTTCGGAGTTCCCTGTCAGCACCTCTGAAATTCGTGCCTTGATCGGAAATTATTTCTGCTGGTTTACCTCGCCTGGCAATGAACCTGCGTAGGGCTAGCAAGAAGGCATCTGTATCCAGTGAATTAAGGAGATCCAAATGAATGGCACGTGTCGTCAGGCACTTAAAAATCACCCCCACCGTTTCTCGTTTCGTCTGCCTATCTTGGCAATGAATGGGCCGAAACAGTCAACACCTGTTGAGAAGAAAGGTGGGTGAAAAATGCGGAGGCGAGCCGCTGGCAAATCTGCCATTTGAGGAACTTTAGGCTGTGCCCTCCATCTTTGACATTCGGGGCAATGAAGTTGGCACCTTTTAATGACCTGTCGACCTCTCAAGATCCAATACTGTCTCCTGATTTCTGCAAATAACCTTTCAGAGCCAGGATGTAACAGCCGTTCATCATAGTCTCTAATTAGAAGCAGGGTAGCTGGATGACGAGGGTCGAGTACAATGGGATGGATATCTAGATCCCTAACCTGCTGTAACTGCCGTAGCCTCCCACCTACTCTGATGAGACCTGTTGTTTGGTCCAGTTCTGGTGCTAGATTTCTGAGTCTGCTGCTGATATGAACAGGCTGACCCGCTCTTAGAGAAACAAGCTCTTCTGGAAAACTTTGTGCTTGGCAGGCTCGCAGGAGTACAGCTTCTGCTTCACAGTAACTGTTAATTAAGGGAGTCTGGTTTGGCTCGGCCGCCCCATGAGATTGCTGATGTACAGCCTCGACCAGGTCCTTCCACGCATCAAACTGGTTCACATCTGGGATATCCTTCCGTGGTGGTACAGCTGCAAAACTGCAGAATGTCATACTTTTCAGTTCATTCGATTGGGGTAGCTGAGTGATATGTGGTCTCTTCGGCCATTTATCCGGAGCTTGCAAAAGGAAAGACGGCCCGTTACTCCATCTGCTAGGTCTAGTAAGCTCTAGAAGCGTTTTGCCTCGTGTCAAATCATCAGCTGGGTTATTAGGTGAGTCGACATAACGCCATGATCGCTGATCTGTCAGTTCTTGTATTTCGGATACACGAGTGCCGACAAATACCTTGAACCGGCATGACTCTGACTGTAACCATTCTAGGACGGTTGTAGAGTCTGTCCATAGGGTTGTCTGTTGCAAGAAGGATGACAATTCCGTTTGGATTCATTTTGCCAGCTGTGCTCCAGCCAGCGCTGCACACAACTCTAAACGCGGCATGGACTGCTGGCGTTTAGGGGCCACTTTCGACCTGGCCATTATGAATGAGACATTGGTGACTCCCTCATCAGTTGTACAGAGGTATGCTACTGCTCCATACGCCCTTTCCGACGCATCACAGAAAACATGAAGATGGTGCTCAAGTCTGGAATTATCCATGGCTTCGGGAACATAGCAACGCGGGATTGAAACTGTGCTGAGGTGTGGTAATTCCCTCTCCCAGACATTCCAAGACTCACGCAGATCTGCAGGGAGGTCTGGGTCATCCCAGTCTCTTTTCTTTGACCATAGCTGCTGTATGAGAATCTTTGCTCGGGTGGTAAAAGGCGTGATGAAACCCAAAGGGTCATACTGACTCGCTAGTATCTTGTAAACTGTACGCATTGTCAGTATGGAATGCTCGATAGGTCGATATCTGTAACCCAGTGTGTCTGTTCTACAATTCCAGCAGAGTCCTAATGCGGGTTCTTGAGGGTCACACCGATTGTACTCCAGCCACCTTTCCATGTCCTGGGATCTGGCATCAGATGGTAAGTGAGCTACTACTGATGATTGGTTGCTCGTCCACTGCCTAATTTCAAATCCGCCATCCGCCAGTAGTGCACGCAAGTCATCCACCCTAGTCTTGGCTGCTGCAGCTGTAGGTAGACTCTCCAGACAATTATCAACATAGAAACTGGTTTCAACAGTCTGGATGAGATCAGAAGTGCTGTGTGGGTGTTCTTTGACGTGCTTTTGTAGTGCATAGATGGCACAGCAGGGACTACTGCTGGTCCCGAACGGCAGCACCTGCCATTCATATACCTGCGGTGGAATCTCTCGCTGCAAATCTCGCCAAAGGAATCTCAGTAAGGGTCTGTCCTCAGGTAACAGGCGAACCTGGTGAAACATACCCTTGATGTCTCCACTGATCGCAACACGGTGCAGTCGAAATCGCAGTAGGACCCCGAGGAGAGATGGTCCCAGGTTTGGTCCTGGCAGGAGCTGCTCATTGAGAAAAGTACCCTTGTATACAAATGAACAATTGAACACCAGACGTGCCTTTCCATCATGGTAGACAAGGTGATGTGGCAGATACCAGGATTCCTCTGACTCATTAGCTTCTTTAGCTGTGATCTCCTTGACATAACCTGCTTGAATTAGTCTATTCATCTCACATTGATAGGCAGCTACCTTCTCTGGTTGATCTCTGAGTCTCCTTTCAGTACTGCGGAGATTAGCAAGCACAGATTCCTGAGGAACACGCAGCTTAGGGGAATCCTCAGTTCTTAACAAGGGAGTAGCATAGCGTTGAATCCCATCTATCAACACCCTACAGGTCTTGCTGTCTAAGATCTTGATAGAATCTTGGTCCTGTTTTGAACGGGTCAACAGCTTTTCACTGCGGTAAGGTAGAGAATCTAGCTGCCACAATCGTTCAACATCTCTATAGAGGGTCTCATATGCTGCTGAAGAGGAAATGAAATAACTCTGATGAGTTGAAGTTGCTCGATTTGGAAGACCTTCAGGACCTTGAAGAGCCCAGCCTAGTTTGGTACGGACTGCGACTGGCCCAACCTGAGTGCCTCCATGAACGGTTTCTACCGCAGTGATCAGAGGGCTATTATCTGAGCCAATCAGCAACAAGGGCAGAACATTCTTGAACGACTGCAATGGAATATCTCTCAAGTGAGCATATCGTCGTTGAAGAGCTTTGACTGGGTAGCTCTGTTCCACCAGATCTAATCCATCTGCAGTGAAGGCATTCTGGATTCTGTACTTGACTCCTGGTTTGATTCTGGAGGACACATCGAAGGTAACAATTGAGCCAGCCAGGAATGTGACATCAGGGCGGATAGTGCGTAAGGCTAAAGTTTCCTCTTTCCCTTCCAGCTGAAGCTGTTGAGCAGCGGCAGGTAGCAGCATGGTACGTTCAGCTCCGTCATCTAATATCGCAAAGGTCTCAATTGTTCTGTCCTTATTATGTAGAAGCACAGGCACAACTTTCAGTAGTATTCGACCTGAGGGACTTGAAGGTGTGAGGTAGATCCTACTGTTTAGTGCACTGGTGGGCTTAACCTTGGCTCGCTGTTCAGCGATTCCATGGAGGACCTGGAGATGTATCTCCCCACAGATTCCACAAGGTTTCTTTAGGTTACAGTCCTCTGGACGATGAGAACGGCCGCATTTCCAGCACCGTCTCCCTTCCGATATCCATTGCATGAGGTTGTCTGTAGATTGCTCTTATATTTCTGAGCACTGGGTTATTTAATGCTCTTTGCTGTGGCAGAATAGACAATGGACTTTGGACTTCTTCCATTGAGAGGGCGGAGGTAACGGTTTAGGTGCTCTGACACTTTGTGGCTCTGTGCCATGGTAGACTGAAGTGCTCTGTCCCTTTGATCGGGTTAAAGCCCTTCCCTGAAGTGAGAAGGAGAATTTCTCTTTCTGATAACGTTCAACTAGTCTACTGGATAGACGCTGTTGTTGAGCTTTACCCTGCAGCCAACCAGAAAAATCCTGTAGATTATATGGATTGAGGCTGGCGACATTCAGTTTACCTTGCATCTGTAGAAACTCAATGAAATTGTCTCTGAGATACTTGGGCAGTTTGCTGAGGAGCCTGTATACATGGGAACAACAGCTGAGTTCAATGCCTCTCGGGCCCTCCAGGGACAGCAGCATACTCTCTAGAAGATGAACCCTTAAGGCAAATTACTGGAAACTACTAGCATCACCGACCTTTACATCTGGAGCGTTGAGTATGGCTGCTATTTCGCTCTGTGCTAATTGATGTGGCTGTCCATAATGTAACTGTAGAGCCTGCATTGCTGCTGTATATGGCCGAGCTTCATGTCAACAAGACTGTCCGATCATTTGAGCCTCTGGAAGCTTAAGATGTTCAAGCAACACATGATATTTGTATTTCTCTGACAGCTCAGGATGTGGGTCTAGCAGATTATCCAAAGCTAGTTTCAGATTGGCGAAATCCTTTTCACTGTCTACTGCGAAGTTTGGTATGGAAGGTTTTGGCGCTCCATATAAGTTAATAGGAGGTGGAGGAGCTGCCTGACAATTGGCATACTGTGGCCAAGTTACTTGTTGTGCTGGGTAGTGAACACTATGTGCACCAGCATAACTAGGCTGTGCTGAGTCAGCACCAGGATAGTTTGGATGGCAATCAGCATAAACAGAAGGTACAGAGTGTTGCATCTTAAGTATTTCAGTTGGAGGATTAGTGGCCCATTGCTGCTGGGACCAGAAGGGGGCGCCCTCGACTCCTATAGACCTTCTAATTTCAGGAGGTGACTTTTCTTCATATTGCCTGCTTGGGAGTAACTGTCCTTGTAGAGCAGTATCAGGAGCTGTAGGAAGTTGTGGAGACACAAAACATGACGATGGAATTGAGCGGACTGAACTCATCATTCAGTGGAAATGTTCGCTGGGCAGAATGAACTCTTGTGGTACCATGTGCCACATTCTGCATAACTGGAACTTGTGAGATCAAAGGTAATTCGGCTCTCCTTTGTTTAGGGCTCGTTATATCCGGCTGAGATTCTGGAAAGTCAACTGGTGTCTTTGTGAGATGTGGAGCAGTCGAGGTAATGTTATGAACTGACTCAGGGGAAAGTGCTCCCTTCTGAGATGCTATATCTGCTTCTTGGAGTGAGAGGTTGTCTGTTTCCTCCTCCAGTAGGAAAGTATTAATGCGTTTTAACATATCCTGTCGACGCTGCTGCCTTTTCTCATAAAGAGACAGTCTGCTTGTAAGCTGTGCAATCTCAGCTGACTCCTCCCTCTCAGCTGCAGAGATGTTCTCCATCAATTCTCTCAGGGACATTTTATCTTTTGCTCTGTCTTGTTCTGCTTTACGTACTGGTGTAGACATACCTGGTAAAGATACTGCTCTGTCACTAGCTGGTGGACTAGTTGACCTTGGAAAATTATAGTCCATAACATAGTCCTCCAGGTGTTTAGGAAGCTTACTCTGTCTCACTGGTCTGCCTGCTGGCTGATCTGGACTGGGCGGGTTATCATCGGGCAATGACATATCTGTAGTAGTCAGATCCGGCTCGAAGGACCATGTGGTGATTTAGGATATATCTGGATCAATGTGCACTGACCGCCACAGTGTTCTTGTCAGAGAACTCAGAGTCATTGGTTGATGATAGCCTTTTAATGATTGCTTTGGTATCAAAACAGATGGACATGTGCAAGCTTTATTTGTCCGTTACTCATACAATGTCCTTAAAGTGCGAGCAATCCAGCGAGCGAACTTTCCAGTCAGAATGGCTGATGCAACTAGCGCTACGCATATTCTCAGTCTACTAAATGAGCGTAAGCTCCGCAGCTGCGCATGTTGCGCAATATTCTGTAACGTGCAGCGCTGATTCTGTGCGCATCTCCGGTTATTATGCTGAACATGGAGAATTCAGAACATATTGTTTGATATTTAGTTTGCTATATTTGTATCCAGAACTGACTGTAAAACCAGTTTGAATGTAAAAATACACCTTCACTGTAAAACAGAAAATTAAAGTAAAATATCTTAATTTAAATAAGGAAAAATCTGTAAACTAATAGTGTTTTCTCTAAAACATTTAATGTAAATTTCTGTGAAGTTTTTTTTAACTTTATTTGACTTAAGATATTTGACTTTAATTTTACGTTTTTTGTTTTGCAGCTGTAGCTGCCAGTCATTTGACCGTTTTTTTTTTTTGTTTTTTTGTTTTTTACAGTGTAAATATAAAACTAATAAGATTTACTTTAAAATGACAAAGAATAATGTTAAATTGTTAGTATGGACATAAACCTAAACCTTTAATATAATGAACCTTTAATATTTTATTACAGTTGTTAATTTACAGATATTGTTTGTAATTTTGCATGAATTTGTTATTTATGAAAACAGAAAAATAATACAGTGATGTTCCTGTATAAAAAAATGAAAATTACTGTAATTTGTCATTAATGATATAATCCTTAAAATAACAGTCAAGTTGTTTATTTAGATATTGTTTGTAATTTTACATCGTTTTAAACATAATTCAAAATTTACAAGAAAATACTGTAAAAAACTGAAGTTTTTTCTGTAAAATTAGGATTATTTTTATTGGTAACCTTATTGGTTGCACCTACATCTATTGTGAGTGGTGGATTTCAAACCTCAAAACCCAACTTTTTTGCAGCGTGTTAAAGTTAAGAATCTTGGAGTGACACTTTTTGTTAACAGTTGCAGAGCTGAAAGATCTTGTGAGAGCTTGTGTTTCTGTGTTTCTTGAGCAAGTGAATCCCTGCTCTTTTTTATTCCATATTTTTATTTTGAGCATATCAGTTTTTGGTGTTTTTAAAACAAACTTTTTTATATTCCACATTTCATCTCCTTTTTATTTAATGCTATTATTTCCTACAATTTGTAAAACTTTGCAAAAATTGTTTGGGGATAGTCTAAAATGTTTGGTTAATTATCCTTTGTTAATTCCATTACATTTCTTTGTTTATTTCATTACATATTCAGATTTTTTTGTGAACGTATATGTTCAGTCAGGGTTTTTATTTTGTACTGCTTTTATAAAAAATATTTGATTAAGAGACTATTTTCATGCAGTGGTTTTAAGGCCCTGACACACCATTGTAAGGTGAAAAATAATCAAAGATATTTGAAATGGAACAAAATCATCTGCTTTGCTGTTTGCAGCCATCATCGTGATCAAGATATTGAAATTGACTCAACCCCCTCCCCTTTAATGCCATCAGAGGGGCCATTTGGAGATAGAACAAAAGAATGGCTGGCTGGCCAAATGGTTAACACCTTTGATACAATGGGGGAAGTTTTGTCTGATTGGTTACTTTCAAATGTCTCACGGTTTGGTCTGATTGGTCAGTTTTACAAGAGTCAGATTTGAATTTGGTGACTTCAGGGAAGAGGATAAAAGAGAATTTCATCTGTAGCTCGCGCTCTTGGGATTCTCTGGCTTTCTCTGGAGAGAGCTGTTCTTTAGCTCTCTCCCTCTTTCTCTCTCTCTCTCTCTCTCTCTCTCTCTCTCTTTCTCTCTATCTCACAGGTAACATTCTAGGCAGAGGCCTACAGAGCATAATTAATGGTTTATGTTTACATCTATTTGAAACTATTTAGAGTGTAACCATAACTAGAATTTGTGTTTCCTTTTAGAAGAGATTTATGTCTATGATGTAATTGATATTTTACATTTACTTGATTGTTAATAAATTGTTACATTTTGATCCTTTCTGAATTAATCTGTAATTATTAACTATCTCCAATGTGGAACGGTATAATTGCAACAAAGGGTTAAAACGGAATGATTAAATGTATGATTAACTATCAAATATAGATGACCAAACAACCGGTTGGGATTCTCTTCTAAATGCGATAACTATTATAAATGGAGTCAGATAAAGAATATTATAATCAAATCCATTCTTCCAGCTGAGACACTGAACGCGTGCGGCCTTCACCGCGGTTCGCTACCGATCCGTGGAGCGAATTCATGCGGTCTTACACCATTCTGATGGTTTGGCCCAGACCCAGGCAACGTGAACCAACCCCACAGTCGGCTTTAGTCATTGCTAGTTCGGTTCAGTGTTTCAGGGCCTTAAGAATTATTTTTTCTGTACAAAAAGCTTGTTTGCTGTAGCCTACATTAGACCAGAGATAATTCTCAATCCTCAAGTATATGTATATGTCCGTGAAATTTCACGGATTCCTGTATACGTCCGCATACGTGAGGTTTCCAGGTTTTTCTGGAAATAAACTGTTCCGTGTTACTCTGATCCGCTTTTTCCCACATACATCCGGTAAACATCAAATTACACATGAGTATACCATGCCCGGATATTGCCGGATTTCAGTGTTTTCATGCAGTGTGATGGATCCATGTTCTCATTCTGTTTACGCCAAATTCTGACTCTACCATCTTAATGTCTCAACAGAAATTGAGACTCATCAGACCAGGCAACATTTTTCCAGTCTTCAACTGTCCAATTTTGGTGAGCTTGTGCAAATTGTAGCCTCTTTTTCCTATTTGTAGTGGAGATGAGTGGTACCCGGTGGGGTCTTCTGCTGTTGTAGCCCATCCGCCTCAAGGTTGTGCGTGTTGTGGCTTCACAAATGCTTTGCTGCATACCTCGGTTGTAACGAGTGGTTATTTCAGTCAAAGTTGCTCTTCTATCAGCTTGAATCAGTCGGCCCATTCTCCTCTGACCTCTAACATTGATCTAAGATGGCGGCGCGAGTAGTTCGCGAGGCTCTGGGTCTCTCCAGATTCTGCAATTTTGCTGTATTTTTCCTGCTCATCTCGGGTCTGTTCGTTCAGAATAGTTGTGCCTTAACATCGTACACCCGTGGTGAGATTTTGGATATTGGTTTGCGAATTTCCGACAGTTTTATGGACAATCTTCGACTCCTTCCTGAGATCGCTAAGACACCCGAGGCTATGCACTCTACCCGGCCGGGCGGAAGTGCTCGCAGGCGGCGCCGAGATCGTAAACAAAGACGGGGAAAACGCGGAGGTCTGAGAGCTAAGCTAAGGCTAAAGCTAAGGCTAACCCCACATCGGCTCTCTTTACCCAGTATTTTCCTTGCCAATGTACGGTCGCTAGTGAACAAAATGGAGGAGATTCGACTCAGCATCACACACAGCAAGAAACTTTTGAACTGTAACGTCCTAATCTTCACGGAAACCTGGCTAAACGGCGGAATACCGGACACCGCTATTGAGCTAGCGGGATGCCACACGCTCCGGGCGGATAGAACATTAGATGGCTCCGGTAAGACCAGAGGTGGTGGATTGTGCATTTACATTAACAAAGCCTGGTGCACAAACTCTGCTATTGTTGGGAGTCATTGTTCAGCTAACCTCGAGTTTCTCATGGTTAAATGTAGACCGTTTTATCTACCGCGGGAGTTCACTTCCACCATTATAACTGCAGCCTATATTCCCCCGGATGCTGATGCCAAGCTTGCTATGAAAGAACTTCATGCAGCCATCAGCAAACAACAGACTGATCACCCGGAAGCTGCTTTTATTGTTGCAGGTGACTTTAATCATTCAAACTTAAAGTCAGTGCTACCCAAGTTTCACCAGCATGTTTCCTGCCACACCAGAGGAAACAAAACCTTAGACCATGTTTACACAAACATGGCTGGCGCTTACGTTGCGACACCCCTCCCCCACCTGGGACAGTCAGACCATATCTCTTTGTTCCTCATCCCCAAATATTCACCCCTCATCAACCGTGTGAAGCCATCAGTGAAAACCATCAAGGTGTGGCCTGCGGGGGCAGATTCCACACTCCAGGAAAGGTTTCTACACACAGACTGGAGTGTGTTTGCTTCTCAAGCCACCAGTGGCGCTCACACGGACATTGACTTCTACACCTCCTCTGTATTGGATCATATCAATACCACCATTGACAGTGTTACAACCCAGAAACAGATCACCACATACCCAAATCAGAAGCCTTGGATGAACAGGGAAGTTCGACTCCTGCTGAAGTCACGCAATACTGCCTTCAGATCAGGAGATGCACAAGCCTAAAGTACATCCAGAGCAAACCTGAAGAGGGGCATCAAAAAGGCCAAGCACTGCTATAAGCTAAAGATAGAGGGTCACTTTTCCAACTCTGACCCTCGACGCATGTGGCAGGGCATTCAGGCCATCAGTGACTACAAACCCCCCCACTCCACCCCCGCAGCCACTGATGTCAACTTCCTGAACGAGCTAAACCACTTTTATGCTCGCTTTGAAAGAGACAACAGAGAAACTGCCACCAAGCTCAAACCCTCAGCTGACCCACCAATCACACTCTCCACCACAGATGTCTGCAAGGCACTGAGCCGGATCAGCGCACACAAGGCTGCTGGACCAGACAACATCCCTGGTCGTGTTCTCAGGGCATGTGCGGAGCAGCTCGCTGAGGTTTTTACAGACATTTTCAACCTGTCTCTTGCCCAAGCAGCTGTACCGACATGCTTTAAACGCACCTCCATTGTGCCAGTGCCAAAACACTCTAACCCGAGGTGCCCTAATGACTACCGCCCTGTAGCACTCACACCCATCGTCATGAAGTGCTTTGAGCAGCTGGTCCTGGAACACCTAAAAGACTCTCTACCATCCACATTGGACTCACACCAGTTTGCCTACCGCAGCAATAGGAGCACAGAGGATGCCGTTTCCATGGCACTGCACTCTGTGCTCACTCACCTGGACAATAAGAACACTTACGCACGCATGCTGTTTGTTGACTTCAGCTCAGCATTCAACACTGTCATCCCAACCAAGTTAATAGCCAAACTTGGAGACCTGGGCATCAATACCTCAATGTGTAACTGGATTTTGGACTTCCTAACTAACAGACCCCAGAATGTTCGTTCTGGATTCACCTGCTCCACATCCATCACTCTTAACACTGGTGCACCACAGGGCTGTGTGCTAAGCCCGTTTCTCTACTCCCTCTTCACCGCCGACTGCAAGCCTGTGTATGGATCTAATTCTATCGTCAAGTTTGCGGACGACACTACGGTGATTGGTCTCATCAGCAACAACGATGAGACTGCCTACAGGGAGGAGATCCAGCACCTGGCCACATGGTGCACCGAAAATAACCTGCTCCTCAACACTACCAAAACGAAGGAGCTCATCGTGGACTTCAGGAAGGAGTCAAGAGGCACACACGACACCATCCACATCAATGGAATGGCTGTTGAGCGTGTCTCCAGTTTCAAGTTCCTGGGGATCCACATCTCGGCGGACATGTCGTGGACGACCAACACCTCCAGCCTGGTCAAGAAGGCTCACCAGCGCCTCTTCTTCCTGAGGACACTGAGGAAGAATCAGCTCTCCTCGGCTATCCTGGTGAACTTCTATCGCTGCGCAATAGAAAGCATCCTGACCAACTGTGTCGCAGTATGGTATGGGAGCTGCTCTGTTGCGGAGCGCAAGGCACTGCAGCGGGTGGTGAAAACTGACCAGCGCATCACAGGGACTCCACTACCTGCCATCGAGCACATCCAGAGGAAACGCTGCCTGCATCGAGCTCGCAGCATCCTCAAGGACTCCTCTCACCCAGCCCACAGACTGTTTTCTCTCCTGCCCTCCGGCAGGCGTTTCAGGATCCACCGGACCAGGACCAGCAGACTAAAGAACAGTTTTTTCCCCAGAGCTGTCTCTTTATTGAACTCAAACCCCCGTTGATCCACTTCCCTCATAAACTGCTAACTCTCCTACCTCACATCCGCCTTCACTTTGTTATTTGCACTACCGACTGTTTATTACAGTAACAACTGTTTACTTATGCATTTTGCACTACCATACCGTAACTGGATTATGCTCATTTGCACTGCCGACTGTTTTTACAGTACCAACTGTTTACATTTGCATTTTGCACCGTACTTCGAACTGTAATATGCAACCACTTTCCACTGCACTTTACACTTTTTTTTCGGATAGCTTCTGTCCATAATTTATTGCACTACCTTAATCCACTGCTATATTCCTCATTTTAGCCTAACATATCATTGTATACCTGTATCTGTAAAATTCTGTTTATAGTAATAGCCATCTGTATATTATATTATATTCATAGTACATATCCACCTGTAAATTCTGTTTATAGTAAAAGCCATCTGTATATTATTCACTGTACATATTCACCTGTAAATTCTGTTTATAGTAATAACCATCTCTCTATTTATAGATATATTTATATATACTCAGTACATATCCATGTCCTGCACTTATGCAAACGTTGTATATCCTGCACTTGCTGCTATTGCACTTCTGGTTAGACCTAAACTGCATTTCGTTGCCTTGTACTTGTACTTGTGTAATGACAAAAAAGTTGAATCTAATCTAATCTAATCTAACATCAACAAGGCATTTTCGCCCACAGGACTACCGCATACTGCAGATCAAGCAGATAATCCGTCTGCTCACTCTCCATGAGCTCCGACTCGACCACGTCATCCCAAGCGTCCATCTCATGCGGTGCCTCGGCAGCCGCAGAAACGGAGAGGCGGGGATTAGACCGGAGGCCTCTAGTAAAGGCCGCGAGCCTCGAGCGTAGCACTTTCAAGCGCAGGCTATCGCAGTGTTGACAGTCAGACATGCCGTTAAGCGCGTCCTGAGCATGTTTAATGCCTAAACATAGCACACACCTGTCATGAGTGTCCCCTCCTGCGATGAACCTGCCGCATTTTGGATCGATGCATCTTCTGTAGCTCATCGTGTCCGCTTAGAGGAGTGATAACTGCTCTAAAAAAGGTAGCTATGAACACGCGAGAAGCTTTCCAACGGGCAACAGAAAATCAGCTTCCGGAAGGAATGAAATCTGAGGAGATGACACCTAGCGCACGCATACAAGCATACATGACGTATATTCTAAGGCGGCGCTAAGCGTCACTAGCCAATAAATTGGCGTGATGGTATAAGGGCTTCAGACATTGGTCACCGAGGGCGGTTCCCATGATTCCACTTCCTGATCTCATACAGAGCAGACATGCCTTCTATCTGCTCCCGCTCTGCTTTAGCGCTGATCTTTTTTCTTTACCCCCTGCTTGCTGGACTCCTGAAAATACTGAAATGGAATTAATTAACTGGTCACTCAGCACGATTGACAAGATTTTCTCACTAAGGAAGGATGCACCGGGAGAACCCACCTGCCCGGACGGGCTACACGCGGGACGGCTGGAACAGCTGGCAAGTCCTGTGCCTGGAAGTCCTGTCCGTGGAGGATGTGGAGGATTTATTCATAATTGGCATTTTGATAGCGGGGTTCCTATTTCTCGGCCTTGGGATTGCCCTGACCTATCGGAAGATTGGTAAGACAGCTGCCAGCAAATTCATCCAGCCGCTGTCTGTGGAAATTAAAGAGTGCTTCGGGGATGTGTGTGACCGACTGAAGGTATTAGATCAAAGAGTGACACAGATCGAGGAACTGTACGGTAACATCTCAGCCCGGACTGTGGAGACGCAGGGAAGTGTGGGCTCCATCGGGGGTCAGGCTAGTGAACTGCTATGCAGTATGTCTGGTCTGACCATGAAATTGGATGAAATGTCCAAGTCAATTCATGAACCGGATGCTCCCCACTGACGCTGAGGATCAGAAGGGATTGATTGATTATGGTCTGGAAAATTACCGAAGATCAGCTAAATGGATTAAGATATTGACCCCCTCCTTCCCTCACCTCACCGTCCACCCTGTCCCTATCTCTCTCAGGTCAGCGTGACAGCTGGGTCCTGCTATATTGCTATCGTTCCCTGTGCACTGCCATATCTCCCTTCAAGGACAAGCCACAGAACTGAACTCGAAAACATCTTAAGTTATGGCTAACATTCACACAACACAAGCTCACACAACACAAGACTGTTCAGACTCTTACTCGCATCATACTTAATCTGGACTCAAAACGTGCGATGTACGCAGGAGATTCATTCATCATACAGTGGTTGACTGTTTTTGTTCTATTTCAGCAGCGAAAATAGTTTCAAACAAACACAGCAGAACCACAGCGCATCTGATATGACTGCCATAAAGTTGACTTTACGTTTGAGATTCACAAATTTAGGGACCGTCTCTAAAGTTACATTCAAGATTTGTATGCACATTTCTAACTTCAATAGCATTTGAAGAGAATGACTTACAGTCATACAACCAGCTGTAAAGTGTTCATCTAGGTGTCAGGTATGATGCACACGCGTTATGCGCTGCTATTGACGACAGCCATTATAAGGAAGGAAATCCCACAGAATAGAATCTAGCTTAAAAAAGTGCATAGAGCTGCTTGATTTATTTGTTGTTTGTTGATTTTCAAATATAAAACTTGTTGAAATGTTTTAAGTGTGTGCATCTGTTCTTTTTGAAAATTTTCATCTCATTTGAAGAAAACCGTGATAATATTGATAACCGTGATAATTTGGGTCACTATAATCGTGATGTGAAATTTCCATACCGTTTCATCCCTATAAATATAAATAATTTATATATAAATATAAAAACATTTCTTAAATGTATACATGCATGTGTGTGTATTTATAATTATACACAGTACACACATATATTATGTTAACACAAACTTATTTTGGATGCTGTTAATTGTGATTAATCGATTTGAAAGCACTAATATAAATAAAATAATATATCAGCTATATATCAACATTTATTACAGAAATAAGAGAAACTTCTTTTAATTTTTCCCCTTTTCTTTTGTTCCTTGGGTGATTAGGAGGGAAAGGGAAAGAGCAGAGTAGCCCCCTCCTTTCTGAATTCACCCTATAGGCACACATATCATCCACACGCACACACATCCTCGTAAAACGCCAGACATAAAAGCGTCATTTAAAAAAAAAATGCCTCGGGTTCGTTTTTTAATTTTGACGTGGCGCGTTAAAAACTGTCCGACCAATAAGATCAGCGCTTTTGTTCACGTGCCTGGAGCTGCTGAAGTGACAGTAAAACACGACTGGGTGGTGCACAAGCACAACATCGGTCTTGCCGAGCACGCATTGATACGACGAAGAAGTAGTAAGTAGACAAAGAAGAAGATGAGCTGCTAATGCTGCTTGCCAGTTAGCAAAAAGTGTGTGAATGTTTTTGGCCATAGACATATATCTGTGGTTTTGGCAAGTCTCTCCTCTTCTTCTGTGTGACAAGCGAGTGTCAGAAGCGTAAAGTGCCGCAGTACCACCTTGTGTACTGGGAGCGCATCTACTGAATGTGCACGTTCACTCGGCGCATCGCCATTGAAAATCGTTTGGGTGTGAATACTCAAGACGCGCCGAAAAACGTCACGAAAAACGCTGGCGATAAGCGCGTGCGATATTCTTCCCGGTGTGTACAGGCCTTTAAGCTCACTGCTTTTCCCAGCAAACATGCTCCTTTGGGGCCCGTATGGGGCCCTTGCGGGTTGCCCACTGTGGGCCCAGATACCGGCGTGAAATGCGGGGCACATGTGGGTCCCACGCTATGGGACCCAGGTGGGGCCCTAGTGGGACAGCCCACAGTGTGGGCTGACTGTGGGCTGGCCCCCGTTGGGGCCAGTTGTGGGCCCACAGCAAGCCCCTTAGGGGCCCGCGTGGGCCCATTGCGGGTTTTCCACTGTGGGCCCAGATACCTGCATGAAATGCGGGGCACATGTGGGGCCATAGTGGGTGAGCCCAAAGTGTGGGCTGGCCCACGCTAAGTAGAGTGGGCCCCAGTTGATGCTATTTGTGGGCCCACAGCAAGCCCACACTTTGGGCAAAGTGTGGGTATTCTGTGGGTACACTGGAAAAAGTGTGGGCATACTGTGGGAAATGCACAGATGTGTCAGAATAGACCTGTAGCCATAACAAACAACAAGATTAGTTTGGTTCTACTTTGCATTTGCCACAATACACACAATAAATTCACTTGTTGAAAGTAGAACAAATAAATTATAAATCATGTTTCAAATACTTTCATTTATTCACAGTCATGTAAAAAAATAAAATATACAATATATTAACATTCAAAAGTTTGGGGTCAGTAAGATTTTTAAAATGCTTTTGAAAGAAGTCCTTTCTGCTCATCAAGGCTGCATTTATTTGATAAAAAGAAAATACATTAAAGAGTGTAATATCATTGCAACTTAAAATAACTGTTTTCTATTTTAATATATTTTACAAAGTAACTATTTTTCGAGTAACTATGTAAAAGTCTTTACTGTCACTTTGATCAATTTCATTCATCCTTGCAAAAATTTTTTATTTTTTTTTATAAAACAGAAAAATGACCAATTATAACCACATCACAACACATTAAGTGGATTATTAATTTTCTAATTAAATATATCAATCCCCTCGGATACCAGTAGATCTTTGCCTCATCTCCAGTCTTCTGGTTCTTCCGCTCCTACCACCATCCCGGTCTCTTGCGTTATGGAGCCATGATTTAACAGGAGTTTCCACTTCAGATGCTCAGGCCTGGCCGCTTTTTGTACCAGCATCTAAAGTGAAGGAAAAAAATTAAAATAAATGTTAAAATTATTGAAATGTTAACATAAAAAAAAAAAAAACTTTGTTCTTAAAATAGTTCCTGGTGTTGTTGTTTTTTAATATTAAGGCTGTGTTGTTAAAAAAGAAAGATAAAGAGAGCAAACAAATTGAGGGCTGAGAACAATATACTAAAATTGTCAACACAATGTAAAGAAATTGTCAACTTAAGCTTGGTACAAACTCCACAAGAACAAAGAAATTACTTTTTTCTTTGCTCTTGCGGATTATGTATCAAGCTTTATACTCACCCTCATGTCATTCCAAACCTACAAGATTTCTTCTGTGGAAGATGATATTTTGAAAAAAATAATAAAATGAATTGTCCTTACAATAAAAACATCATTGGATCCCATTGACTTTTTATTGTATTGACAAGACAGTCGAAACATTATTCAAAAAATATATTTTGCATTCCACAGAAAAAAGTAAGTAATACAGTTTTGGAAAAACATGAAGAACTATACCTTTAATGTCTTTATTAGGAAATCATTGATGACTTTAACTTGCAGCATGAATACGCAAGTTTTATTCAAATAAATGCAAACACTTAGAATGTGTCTGACAGTCAAATATGTACTTACACAGTAAAAGATGCAGTGACCTCTGCCCGAGTGGCCTTTGGGTTTATTTAGTTGTGGTTGACACACAATCACAAAGGAGAAAAAGAGAGAAGACAACTGAATATTAGTCAAATATTGCATAAATCTATACAAATTAAAACTGTATACATTTTTCAGGGGTTCTCAACTCTGGCCGTCGAAGTGCACCATCTTGCAGAGTTTATGTCCAGACCTGATCAATCTAACCTGCTTGTGACTTTCTATTCACTGAACCAAAAGAGCTGGATTAGCTTGTTCAGGTGTGCTGAACCAGGGTGGGTGCTAAAATCAGAAGGACAGTGGTCCTCGAGGGCCAGAGCTGAGATATTATGTTCTGAGCATGACAATTCAGAGATCCAGACGGAGTACATTTACATGGACAACAATACTTCGAGATTAACCTGATTAAGACAATACTCTGATTAAGAAGCTAACATGTAAACAGCGATTTCTAATTACCTTAATCCGGTTAAAGTCATACTCGAAGTAAACGCAAATCGAATTAAGACATGTGGAGTATGTCTATTTTAGTCGCATTATCAGAGAGCATTACAGACATGTACACACCTTAATCACACTATTAACGTCGTGTAGGAGTTGTCACAGTGTTGCCAACTATTTTCCAAGGAAAGTAGCTAAAGCCAGCCCAAAAAGTCGCTAAATGTCGCTAGATGACGTCATGCGTCAATTAGCATATCCGTGACGTCACCGCGTCGTCCTTGCGTTCTGCCTGCCTAATGTGTTTTCTCTTAATCCGTGCTCACATACTGTATTTTAAACGAATACAATACAGCCAACTGTCTAATAAATATGTTCTCATTTCCTATATCTTTTTTTCATACAGTAGAACGAGTAGGCTATGATATAGTGAATAAAAAAAAAAAATTAATAATCTGAGAGACGTCTGAAACTGGATGAACTAAAGCTCTGTGAGAGTGAGTAATATAAGTGATAAGTGCAAGAGAAGAATGGAAATCATAACGGGTCAAACTAAATTCTTTAAATATAAAACAAAGGAAGCAGATAAGTGATTGGTCCGTGGCACCCCTGTGTGCTCATGTGTAGCTCATTCCCGTCTGTCAGCTGCTGTGTGTGTTCAACGGCACGCGTATGGAGTGAAAACAGTATCAAAACCTTCCACAAATGCACGGGAGAGATACACATGCACGCTCAACAATCCACAAATGCATGCGAGAGATCCACATGCACGCTCAACAATCCACAAATGCACGCGAGAGATCCACATGCACGCACCAATCCACAAATGCACGCGAGAGATCCACATGCACGCACCAATCCACAAATGCACGCGAGAGATCCACATGCACGCACCAATCCACAAATGCACGCGAGAGATCCACATGCACGAACCAATCCACAAATGCACGCGAGAGATCCACATGCACGCACCAATCCACAAACGCACGCGAGAGATCCACACACACAAAGCAATTTACAAATGCACGCGAGATCCACACACACACACACACACACACACAGAGAGAGCAATCATGCATTATTCCTTTTGCTCACAATCCACAAATGCTTTATCTGTATTCTGTACCTGTAGTTTAATGCACAGTAAATCACGAGTCTTTTGCATTGTTGTTCTGCCTTAGAATATGCGCTTTTGTACCTGTGGAATCTTTTGAGACTGTCGTTCCGTGGCCTTGATTCACAAATGCACAGAAGCCTATCTGTAGCTGTCCAGCAAAGATGCGATACGGTGTCCTTCCTCCAGAGGGCGCTTACCGGCCTTCGCGCTGAATCTTCCAAAGGGCTAGATTCATTTCGTTTTCTGACTTGGCGAGACAACTGAAGTCTAAACATTTTTCACTAAATATCATATTCATAAATGCAAATACAGAGTAAAAACAAACCCTTTTTTTATTCTTCAACGTGAAATCTGAAAATATATAGCCATTCTGATAACAGGAAAGCATTAAAGTCTTTAACATTATTTCTGTAAAGAGTTTTTTTAAAAGGATGAATGCTTTCTCATAATTTAACCAACAAAGTAAAAGATTTCTTTCAAAAGAATCCACAAGTATTACCCTAAAGTAAACAATTATCAAGCAAACCCTTACATACAAAAGTTTAAACGTGTGATTTGCCTCAGTCGCTCCTTTTGTGGTGAATCAGATGAACCGGTTGTTGTTCATCTTTTTTTTGATCTGTCCATTTACTAAAAAGCTTTATTAAGAGTTAAATTGTAAAAGTGGAAAAAGGGTATATTATTTAAAACAACTAAAAAATGAGACTGAATGATATGTTCAATTCAAGGCAAAATTTATTAGAAACAACATGAAAACCACTTTAAATGTAATGGTTCAATTGTCAAACATGTTTTTTTCATCTGTGTAAACAGGTTGGTAAACAGATTTGGGTGAAAAAGGCATAGTTCAACCAAAAATGGAAATTCTGACATAATTTACTCACCCTCAAGATGTTTTAAACCTGTATGAGTTTCTTTCTTCTGCTGAACACAAAGTAAGACGTTTTGAAGTGTCAGAAACCAAACGGTTTGAATGAGATGCCTCATTCTACTGATCCGTGCAGGCGCTAATGAGGCATCTACGATCGATATATCCATGACCACGCTCATATTTGACCTCACTTAGCGGAAGTTATGGCGGAGCTCAGAGATGATCACGTTCGTCTGATAAGAGGTAAAATAATAGCATAAATACTGCTGGGTTTCTCACAGAAACTGATGGTTTGGCTAGATAAGACCCTTATTCATCGTCTGGTATCATTTAAAGCTCTTTGAAGCTGCACTGAAACTGTCATTTGGACCTTGAACCGTTTGGAGCCCATTGAAGTCTGGAGATATGGAGAAAAACCCTGGACTGTTTTCATCCAAAACCTTAATTTCTTTTCAACTGCAGAAAGAAAGACATGGACATCTTGGATGACATGGGGGTGAGTAAATTATCAGCAAAAGTTTATTTAAAAGTGAACTAATCCTTTAAGTTGTTTCAAACCTGTATGAGTTTCTTTCTTCAGCTGAACACAAATGAACATATTTTGAAGAATGTCGGAAACCAGACAGTTGCCAGTAGCCATTGACTTATTTTTTTCTACTATGGAATTCAATGGGTTCTGTTAACCGTTTGGTTTCTGACACTTCAAAACGTCTTACTTTGTGTTCAGCAGAAGAAAGAAACTCATACAGGTTTAGAACATCTTGAGGGTGAGTAAATTATGTCAGAATTTCCATTTTTGGGTGAACTATGCCTTTTTCACCCAAATCTGTTTACCAACCTGTTTACACAGATGAAAAAAACATGTTTGACAATTGAACCATTACATTTAAAGTGGTTTTCATGTTGTTTCTAATAAATTTTGCCTTGAATTGAACATATCATTCAGTCTCATTTTTTAGTTGTTTTAAATAATATACCCTTTTTCCACTTTTACAATTTAACTCTTAATAAAGCTTTTTAGTAAATGGACAGATCAAAAAAAAGATGAACAACAACCGGTTCATCTGATTCACCACAAAAGGAGCGACTGAGGCAAATCACACGTTTAAACTTTTGTATGTAAGGGTTTGCTTGATAATTGTTTACTTTAGGGTAATACTTGTGGATTCTTTTGAAAGAAATCTTTTACTTTGTTGGTTAAATTATGAGAAAGCATTCATCCTTTTAAAAAAACTCTTTACAGAAATAATGTTAAAGACTTTAATGCTTTCCTGTTATCAGAATGGCTATATATTTTCAGATTTCACGTTGAAGAATAAAAAAAGGGTTTGTTTTTACTCTGTATTTGCATTTATGAATATGATATTTCACGAGTTCACACTTACATATAATTTATGGAGAGTGGTTTAAATGCGTATTTGGCGTGCTGTCCGGGGGGAGGGCTTCGAGCTCGGAATTTGGCCCGAACCCAGAGTACCCCCCGTGTATGTAAGTGGTTGATAAAATAAAAGTGTGGAGAAGGGGTGGTGGAGGGATGCTGGAAACTGTCAATGAATGGAGGCAAGACTGCTGCGTGTATATATACCTCTATTGTTGATTAGCTGAGAGCTCTCCACCTGTGTCAATTATCTGAACGTGCTCCTCCCGAACTTTGTTCATAAAACATCATTTCACGAGTTCACACTTACATATAATTTATGGAGAGTGGTTTAAATGCGTATTTGGCGTGCTGTCCGGGGGGAGGGCTTCGAGCTCGGAATTTGGCCCGAACCCAGAGTACCCCCCAAAAATGCTAAAGCATAGGACAGCCGCCTGGCTAAATACCCCCCAAGAAGTGCAGAGCTTGGCGGGCTGGCATTCAAGAAAGGGCCTGGTTGCTTGACCGGTAAGCCCCTGAGGGCGGTTGTGGCGCATCGTGCCGGGGGATTGCCTGCAAGAGAAACGGGAAAAGAGAAACATGGGAGACAACAATATTAAAAATATTATTAAAACATTTCCTTGCTGCGTGGAAGCCTTCCACTCTGCGTGGAAACATCAACTCTTCGTACTACGTGGAAACTTTCCACTCTTTCGTACTACGTGGAAACTTTCCACTCTTTCGTGCTGCTTGGAAACTTAACACTCTTTCGTACTTTCCACTCTTTCGTGCTGCTTGGAAACTTAACACTCTTTCGTACTTTCCACTCTTTCGTGCTTTGTGGAAACTTTAAACTCTTTCGTACTTTCCACTCTTTCGTGCTTTGTGGAAACTTTACACTCTTTTGTACTTTCCACTCTTTCGCGCTGCGTGGAAACTTTACACTCTTTCGTACTTTCCACTCTTTCACGCTGCGTGGAAACTTTACACTCTTTCGTACTTTCCACTCTTTCGCGCTGCGTGAAACTTCCACTCTTTCGCGCTGCGTGGAACTTCCACTCTTTCGCGCTGCGTGGAACTTCCTCTCTTTCACGCTGCGTGGAAACTTTCCACTCTTTCGTACTGCGTGGAACTTCCACTCTTTCATACTGCACGGAAACGTTCCATTCTTTCAAGCTGTAAGGAACTTCCCATTGAGCTGCGTCCATGGAAACTTTCCATTTCTTACTGGAACCTGAGAACATAAAGGAGAAAAATAAGAGTGTTTGGTCGGGAGATTCTTACTGTGTACTAGTCAATAAGGGTTTGGTGGGCTTTTTTGATGTGGAACCAATTGGTCCTGATATGGCTTTGGAAAGCGTCGGAGGACCATCTCCTGAGAGCTTGGATCTGCTGTTGGAAGAGGACTTTTTGAGCTGCTGAGGTTGCTGCCCCAATACGGAAGGAGTGGCTTGAAAAGTTCTTTGCTGGGACCCCTGATGGTTGGAGAACGGATTTGAGGTGTTTCTGGAACCAAAAGCGTGTCACAGGTTTGTTAGATTCATCTGAAACTGGGGTTCCAGGGGAGAACTTCTCTATTTAAATTAAGCCAGAACTGACTGGTCAGTCATCTCGCCTTTAGTTATAGCGCTTTTTACGAAGCCGATTGGTTCAAAGCAGCTTCACAGTGTTAAACAGGAAAATAATGCAGAATTTGATTCTGACTGATATGATTAGATGATGAGAGGTTGAAAATGTAGATGAAATCCAAGCATCTAAGGAAACCAGAAAAGGCTAGGAGGACATGGCGTTGAGTGTTCGGGCGGTATTGAGGGGCTGGTAGTCTGTGCGGAGGGTGTCAATACCTTTGAGGATACCAGCGTTATAGGTTGTCTAGTGTCGGGACGGGTGGGCTGGGATCTTTGAATCCCTTTGATCAGAGAGAGGTTGGTGAATTGTTTATCTCGGGGGAGGAATCGCCGTACATCAATTGTGGAAAAACTGGATGCAGCTCAAGTAACCTTTGATGTATTAAGGTAGAAAATAAATGAGGTGATTGAAAGGAGAGAAAAATCAGGGAACGGTATGTTTAAAAGAGAAGTGAAATGCTGTAAACATCTTCAGGCCGTCATGTAGGATTGAGGTTTCTGGGAAAGAACATCACTGCTTTGGCAGTGGAGAAAATTAGCCAGAGAAACTGAGCTCCTGTGAGAGCAGAGGGGACAGCACTGCTGTAGCAGTGGAGAAAATTAGCCGGAGAACCTGAGGGAGCAGAGAAAATGGCACTTCTGATGAAGTGGAGAAAATTAGCCAGAGAAACGAAGCTCCTGTGGGAGCAGAGGGAACAGCACTGCTGTAGTAGGAGAAAATTAGCCGGAGAAACTCAGCTCCTGTGGGGGCAGAGGGAACAGCACTGCTGTAGTAGGTGAAAATTAGCCAGAGAAACAAAGCTCCTGTGGGAGCCAAGGGAACAGCACTGCTGTAGTAGGAGAAAATTAGCCAGAGAAACGAAGCTCCTGTGGGAGCCGAGGGAACAGCACTGCTGTAGTAGGAGAAAATTAACTAGAGAAACAAAGCTCATGTGGGAGCCGAGGGAACAGCACTGCTGTAGTAGGAGAAAATTAGCCAGAGAAACGAAGCTCCTGTGGGAGCGAAGGGAACAGCACTGCTGTAGCAGGAGAAAATTAGCCAGAGAAACGAAGCTCCTGTGGGAGCGAAGGGAACAGCACTGCTGTAGCAGGAGAAAATTAGCCAGAGAAACGAAGCTCCTGTGGGAGCCGAGGGAACAGCACTGCTGTAGTAGGAGAAAATTAGCCAGAGAAACGAAGCTCCTGTGGGAGCCGAGGGAACAGCACTGCTGTAGTAGGAGAAAATTAACTAGAGAAACGAAGCTCCTGTGGGAGCCGAGGGAACAGCACTGCTGTAGTAGGAGAAAATTAGCCAGAGAAACGAAGCTCCTGTGGGAGCCGAGGGAACAGCACTGCTGTAGTAGGAGAAAATTAACTAGAGAAACGAAGCTCCTGTGGGAGCCGAGGGAACAGCACTGCTGTGGCAGTGGAGAAAATTAGCCAGAGAAACTAAGCTCCTGTGGTAGAAAAAGGAGAAAAAGTTAGACGGACAAATGGAGAAACACATTGTGTAACCGAATGGACTCTTATTTTGAAATGTTTATGTCTTATTATTGCAGGATGCTCATTCAAATTCATATGAAAGAGATAAAACAACAACCTTTATTTCAATAGCACGTTAAAAAACAACATAAGTTGACCAAAGTGCTTTACTCTCTCAACAGTACTAATAAAACATTGACAAAACACCCCGATATAAACACACAAAAACACAAACACATCTCAAACTCCCAGTCCTTATGGGCAGTTGTAAGCAAGAGAGAAGAGATGTGTTTTCGACACAGATTTAAAACATCCTAAGGATTCACAAGATCTGATATGCAGAGGGAGGCTATTCCGGAGGCGTGGCGCAGCCACGGAGAAAATACAGTCTTACAACTGTATACACAGTTTTCTTTACTGTGATTTATATCGTAATATGTTGTCATTGTTGATACGAATTCACTTTGCATAAATGTATGCTATTCACTGATTGTGAAATGCTCTGAACTGAAGCATTCTGAAGCATTGTTCAAGCCAGTAGAACGCACAACGGTGCCACATTCAGAAACGTGATCGCTCACATTAATTCAATGAAATCATAGCCTTTGAATTTTTCTGTTAAAATAAAATATATATATATATATAGATGGTATAACAATCATTGATACGCTTGTTATACAATAGCCTGCCCTACTATAAGGTATTGATGTTACATTTAAGAAAGCGGGTGCTCCCAAATGCATTGTTCAGTTCGCACACATATTTATAGTCACAAATGCTAGTATGGTCGCACTGTGTTGAGCCCTGTGAGCTTATGTGAGCGTCAAGGTGAGAAGTATTGAATCAAGGCGGTGATTATCAGCTGATTCCAACTAGTAGCTGATTGTTTGGCGTAATATGCACTGTTGCATTGACAGCATTTTAGTGATTTAGCCTCACAATACGTTCGCTCGCTTTACCAGTAGCAAGTAAATTGATCGTTCATCACCACGGCGACCGCATGCGCGTACATGATGAACGCATTTCTCCTGTGTGAAAAGTATCTGTCTGTACTGTAGTACACAGAGGCGGAAAGATCGCAATAAAAGAAAAGTAAAAGAGCTGTAATACTTTATCTTAAGACAGGAACTGTTGTAGTTCTCCCTGTTGCAAGTCTGTGCTGTGTGCACTCCTTTACACTGTCCGAGCACTGCTCTCGCGGTTGGCTCGTGAATGCTGATGGAAGCGGCCGAAAGGGGTTTTTAGATAGCTTATAAATTTGTAAGGAAAAGATTTTAGTATTGTAGAGTTGCTTCGAGCCGTGCAGACAGCGTGGGCGGGCGGGGCGAACTGCCGGAAATGCCATCCGTGCTGGAAACTGTCAATGAATGGAGGCAAGACTGCTGCGTGTATATATACCTCTATTGTTGATTAGCTGAGAGCTCTCCACCTGTGTCAATTATCTGAACGTGCTCCTCCCGAACTTTGTTCATAAAACATCATTTAGTGAAAAATGTTTAGACTTCAGTTGTCTCGCCAAGTCAGAAAACGAAATGAATCTAGCCCTTTGGAAGATTCAGCGCGAAGGCCGGTAAGCGCCCTCTGGAGGAAGGACACCGTATCGCATCTTTGCTGGACAGCTACAGATAGGCTTCTGTGCATTTGTGAATCAAGGCCACGGACGACAGTCTCAAAAGATTCCACAGGTACAAAAGCGCATATTCTAAGGCAGAACAACAATGCAAAAGACTCGTGATTTACTGTGCATTAAACTACAGGTACAGAATACAGATAAAGCATTTGTGGATTGTGAGCAAAAGGAATAATGCATGATTGCTCTCTCTGTGTGTGTGTGTGGATCTTGCATGCATTTGTAAATTGCTTTGTGTGTGTGGATCTCTCGCGTGCATTTGTAAATTGCTTTGTGTGTGTGGATCTCTCGCGTGCATTTGTGGATTGCTTTGTGTGTGTGTGGATCTCTCGCGTGCATTTGTAGATTGGTGCGTGCATGTGGATCTCTCGCATGCGTTTGTGGATTGGTGCGTGCATGTGGATCTCTCGCGTGCATTTGTGGATTGGTGCGTGCATGTGGATCTCTTGCGTGCATTTGTGGATTGGTCCGTGCATGTGGATCTCTCGCGTGCATTTGTGGGTGCAAGTGGATCTCTCGCGTGCATTTGTGGATTGGTGCGTGCATGTGGATCTCTCGCGTGCATTTGTGGATTGGTGCGTGCATGTGGATCTCTCGCGTGCATTTGTGGATTGTTGAGCGTGCATGTGGATCTCTCCCGTGCATTTGTGGAAGGTTTTGATACTGTTTTCACTCCATACACGCGCTGTTCCTCTCAGCCACAGAGGTGTGACGGCAGGGAGAAAGCAAGACCTCGTGCTCGCAGAGCAGCACTGGCGACTTTTGCAAAATAAAGTAGCTGACGTTTGTCCAAAAAGTCGCTAGATTTGTCGCTAGTCGCTTTTTTGAAAATAAGTCGCCAAAGGGGTCTGAAAAATCGCTAAATATAGCGACAAAGTCGCTAAGTTGGCAACACTGAGTTGTCGTCGCATTTTGTGACAGGACACACACACCAGGCACCAGGGCCGGCTCTAGCTCTTTGGTTGCCCTAGGCGAGATTGAGTTTTGTGCCCCCCCCCCCTTAATTGTTAAGCCCACCGGCAACTATAGTTGCCAGTGTATAGTTGTCATTTTCCTTCTGTAAGTGTTTTTCTAGATATTATCCATGTTTTATATCTTAATGACACACAAGCAGACAACCAAATAAAGGATTTCAAGAAGAAAAAAAAAATATTAACTTCCTTCCTGTCACATGAGACTGCCAACTTCCTACCCCTACTTCCAGGGAGCACAACGAAGGCAAACCCTCCCAGAGAAAGGTCATTTTCATGTTACTAATAAGTATTTTTTGTTGACATATATATATCAACATAATCATGAAGGTCTCTAGAATCATCCAAACAAAACACATCTTACAACAGATCTATAGTTTTTAGTATACTTAGTCAAACATAATAAATTTGATTATGAATAAAGATTGATCTGTTGAAAGCAGTTATTTTGAGTTAGATGCTAAATGTTCTCCTCTTATTCATATTTGACATTGAAGGGGTGCATACAACATATTTGCCCACCGGCAACTATAGTTGCCACAGATTCAAATACGATTTTCAAGAAAAAATACAAAAACCTGGGGAAAATAAATGCAGAACATGCCATTCAGAAAAAATTGGGCACAAATGGGTTAAGTATTTATAAAAACTATATAAACAAAAATGCTCCTATTGTTACTCCAAGACTTAAAAAGCTAATTATGACTTAAATAATACACTCTAATAAATTGCACACAAAAAATGCTACAAAGAACGTTGGAGGATATTTAACAAATTATGACTCAAACTATGGATGAACAAACAAAAATGCTTTTATAGTCACTCCAACACTTAATCAAGAAAATTAAGACTTGAAGGATCAACTGCAATACATTGGTCATACACAAATGCTAGAAAGAATGTTCAAGGATATTTACCAAATATTAACTCCAAAAACTGTGCAAAAACTCTCTTAAGCACCTGTAAAGACACTTAAGCAAATTATGACCCATAAACTGGATTAACTATACCCTCTACAAACAAAAGTGCTATTATGGATACACTGTACTTACCACTACAAAATTAAAATATATAAGTTCTTGTAGCTCTATCCCTATCTTAAATAATAAAAGATGAACAGTTGTTTCTGGCATTTCTATTCACCTTGAAAATTGACGCAGCATTAAAATTTGGCTCATCTGGATTTCCTTATTGTCAGTTGAAATGCGTAGTAATATGTAGATAACTAGCTAGCTAGTGATAGCTTTTTTTTTTTTTTTTTTTTTTTTTTTTTTTTTTTTTTTATTGAAAATAATAAGATTTACAAAACAAACATGGCTGCATAGAAATCGTTTCTTCAGAATAGAATACAGAAAATACATAGCCAGAGAGAGCAGCTCTTAATACAGGCAGGAAATTATAAGCAGTCTTCGTGATAAAAATAAGGGTGAATTATGAGGAAGATAAAGAAAACCAAAATAAAAACAAAAACAAAAAAACAAAGATTATAATATGACACAAGGAGATTTCAGACATTGTTCAGTTACTAACCTCAGTTGGGAAGTGTTTTAGGGTATCAAATATTTTTTGTGCTTTAGGACCTTTTAAGATTTTCAAAGATTTCATATACATTTTAAATTCATTTAAAAAAACAACAAATTTGGGAGATGATTTCACAATTCTACATTTGTGAATGAAAAATTTAGCTAGACATACGATTGTATTAATACAAAGCTCATCACCCTTGTTTTGTAATATCCATCCAAATGTTATGTCGTCTCTAGAGAAAGAGGTTGGGAGTGAAGACATCTTTAGCTTAACCCAATTATACATATCACACCAAAATGTCTGTATCACATTACATGAGAAAAATACATGGTCCGTAGTTTCAACATCATTTTCACAGAATGTACATACATTATCAACTATACCAAAGCGAAAATTCAGTAAATCTTTAGAGGGGTAAATATTGTTCATTACTTTGAAGTGTGTTTCTTTCACTTTAGGAGGTATAGGGAGTGTTAGATACATTGTTCTCAGCTTAATGATTGAAACTTTATCAAATTTTTGTAGGATGCTATTTTTATTTTGGCTGTTAGGGTAAAGATAATCAATAAAACATTTTCTAATAAAGTGATTAGTGCATTTTTTATCCAGAATATAGATCCCTTGAATTGATAGTGGGGCCAATTGTGGTTGAATCGTATAATATG
This sequence comes from Gobio occitaniae, assembly GCA_033150135.1. Classification (NCBI taxonomy): domain Eukaryota; kingdom Metazoa; phylum Chordata; class Actinopteri; order Cypriniformes; family Gobionidae; genus Gobio; species Gobio occitaniae. The sequence continues at coordinate 164,504 of JARQWZ010002285.1, read as the reverse complement.
TCAAAATGCTTCTTGTTAGAAGGACAAAACCTTGGGGTATTGCTTTATGTAATTTTAAAAAGTCTGATTTTGAGGGATTGAATTTATGTTTAATGCAAAATTGTTCATAATTAAAAAAATGTCCATTGGTATCCATTAAGTCGGACATGGACCATATGTTTTTCCCATACCAATCATCAAAGAACAGAGATCGGTTGCGGTGCAAAATATATCTGTTGTTCCAGAGTACACATGTATGGGGTGAGAAGTTATGTGTGTAGAGCATTTTCCAATACAAGAGTATTTGTTTGTGAAACTCTGACAATGATATAGGTAATTTATTAATATTAAAGTCCGCTCTAAGAAGAAATTCTAATCCTCCAATTTTCTTGAATAAGGTCTTTGGAATACAATACCAGAAAGAGTTGCTATGTTTGATCCAAGATTTTAGCCAATTTATTTTTAAGGTTCCATTAAGGCAATCGAAATCAATAACTTTTAGTCCTCCATCTTTTGTGTCTTTAACCATATGGCTTTTTTTCATATAATGTGGTCTGTTTCTCCAAATGAAGTTTAGGTTGATTTGGTTGATAGATTTAATCAATTTGTTTGGAATGGCATTGGAATAGGCTGGGTAAATACATCTTGATAAACATTCCATTTTAGTTAGGTAAATACGACCTATGATTGATAAGTCCCTCTGTAGCCATCTATTTAATCTTGATTTGCATTCTTTAATTTTATTTTCTATATTCAGAAGTTGGCTTTGCTTTTGGTCTTTGGAAAGGTAAATTCCCAGGTATTTGATTTCTGATTTAATAGGGATATTACAGATGTTTTTCAGTGAAGTGTCGTGTACAGCAAGCAATTCACATTTTTTTAAGTTTAATGTTAGACCTGAGGCTTTTGAGAATTTTTCAATTTTGGCAATAGTTGTTGAAATCTGGTATCTATCTTTTAAGAATATCGTTGTGTCATCCGCTAGTTGGCTGATTATTATGTCTGTGCCAAGTACATTAAGTTTTTTAATATCATTACAGTTTTTAATATAGATTGCTAGCATTTCTGTGGCTAGGATGAATAGGTATGGTGAGATGGGGCAACCTTGAGGGATACCCACATTAATCTTGAAGCTTGGGGTGGTACCACTAGGTAATAGGACACAGCTACTAATATCTCGATATAAGCCACCAACCCATTCTCTAAATTTGATTCCAAACCCAAAGTGTTTGAGCACCGAGAGAATAAATGGGTGTTCCACAGAGTCAAATGCTTTATAGAAGTCTAGAAATAGAAGGAAACCATCATCTTCTATTTGGCTTCTATACTCAATAATGTCCATTACCAATCTTATATTGTTATGAATTGACCTTCCTTTTAAGAATCCTGACTGTGTATCTGCAATAATATCTGAAATCCCTGTTTGAAGACGAGAAGCAAAGATGTAAGTTAGGAGTTTGTAGTCTGAATTTCTGAGTGTAATGGGTCTTCGGTTATCTATAATTCTGGGATCTTTTCCAGGTTTTGGGATAGAGATGATAACTCCATGTCTCATTGTTGGTGGAAGCACACATGTTTCGAATATTTCAGTAAAGACTTGTAGCAGCAGGACTCTTAAATCAACCCAAAAATGTCTGTAAAAGTCACCTGTGAGACCATCAGATCCGGGAGCTTTGTTAAGAGAGAGACGACCAATTACTGCGTCTAGTTCTGTAATTGTTATTTGATTATCACATGTTTGTTTGAAGCCATCCTCTAATTTTGGAATATGTTTTGCTATATCCTGAAAGAAATTCTGACAGTCCATGATAGAGAATTTAGAGCTATAGAGTTGGCTATAGAATTTCCAGATTTCTGAAGATATTACTCTTTCATTTGTGACCTCATTATTATCAATCATCAGGGATCTGATGCTATTTTTTTCTTGTCTTCTTTTTTCAAGACCACAGAAATACGATGATTTTTTTTCCCCCTCCTCAATCCACTTAGCTCTGGATCTAATAAATGCCCCTTGGGCCTTACGACTGTAAATTTCATCTAGTTTAGGTTGGAGGCTTAATATCTTCTGTTTATCGTCTTCAGTTGGGTTTGGTTTATTGCAGTACATATTTAACTGATTAATAATGTCTACTTGTTGTTTTTCACTATCTTTTTTAAGGATTTTACTGAATGAGATGGTAAATTAGCGTATTTTATATTTTAGGAATTCCCATTTTTTGGTAGCAGTTGTTAGCTCCTCAGAATTGGCATATTCTTTCACTAATAATTTGATTTTTTGGCAGTAGTCATTATTTTTGAGCAGACTGGAATTGAACTTCCAATATGTGTGTGTGTGGACATTGTTATCATTGGGTTTGATCTGTAGTAGAATAACACTATGATCTGTTAGTGGTGCAGCAGAAATATCAGAACTAATATTATAAACTAGCAAATTATTTGCAATTAACCAGTGATCAATTCTGGATTTATATTTGTGGCTTGAACTAAACCAGGAGTATTTAGATATTTCTGGGTTTAAGTGTCTCCAAGCATCAACCAAATTGTATTTTTCGCAGAAGTTCATGAATATGGTGTTTGGATGACTTACAGAGTATCTACAAGGGTATTTATCAAGAAATTCATCATGAACTAGGTTTAGGTCGCCACCAATGATAATGTTATCAGTCGAGTGTGTTAATTTAAGATTGTCTAACTCTAAACCAATTTGCTCAAGTAGGTTTCGGTTTTGTCTACTGATGTTATATCCATAAATATTGACTAAAATAAATTTCAGACCATCTATGTTTATGATAAGAATCAACCAGTGACCAAAATCATCTGCCATTTGGGACACAATATGACCTTTGAAATTATTTAGGAGGATGGCGACACCTGCTGATCTTGAAGTGCCATGGCTAAAGTAAACTTCATCTCCCCATTGTTTAGACCAAAATATAACATCATCAACCTTAGAATGGGTTTCCTGCAAAAAAATTATATTTGATTTCTTCCCTTTACAAAATAAAAAAATACTTTTTCTTTTTGTCATGTCTCTTAAACCCCTTGCATTAACAGAAATTAATGAAATGTTACTCTTTAAACTGAACATAGAAAAATAAAAATATATATTAATAAAAAAAATATATATATAAAAATCTAGAACAAAGGATTACTGAACTTACTTAGAACAACAGTAGAAGCTTCCTATCAGGAACATAGTAGCAAAACCCTGAGAATACGTATTCATTTAAACTCACTTGTTTTCGGGAATCAGAGAAAAAATAGAAAGAAAAAAAACCCTGGACAGTTGTAACTATGGTGAGACTTTTTCCATTAATGAAAGCATCTGGAGTCAAAAAAACCCTGGACGGTTGTGACTATGGTGAGACTCTGTCTATTAATGAAAGCATCTGGAGTCAAAAAAAAAAAAAAAAAAAAACCCTGGACAAATGTGACTATGGTGAGACTCTTTGACCATTAATGAAAGCATCTGGAGTCAAAAAAAAAACCCTGGACAAATGTGTCTATGGTGAGACTCTGTCCATTAATGAAAGCATCTGGAGTCAAAAAAAAAAAAAAAAAAAAAAAGACCCCTGGACAGTTGTGACTATGGTGAGACTCTTTGACCATTAATGAAAGCATGAGGGCCCCGGAACACTGTCTTTAGACCTGCCTTCCTTGCTTGTTCAACTTTTGGCCATACAGCACTCCGTGCCTCTCTGTCTTCCTTGGTGAGGTCTTCTGCGAAGCGGATGTTGAGATCCTTGCATACGCGGTGAAGTTTGGTAATCCGCCAGAGTTCGTCCCTGAAGTGGCGTCCTGTGAACTGCATGATTATTTGACGAGGGCGGTTGGTGTTACTCGGTCCCAGTCGGTGCACCGAATCCAGGATGAAATCCATCTTCTCCCTCCAGTGTGGCGCAATCTTCCCGATGATATCAGAGATGATTTGTCGTGTGTTTTTGTCTTTTTCCTCCTGTAATCCATTTAAACGCAGGTTCCATCTTCTCTTATAACGCTCCAACTCTACAGCTCTTTTTCCCACTTCTGTTACTTTTTTCTCCAGATCCGTGTTCTCCTCTTTCAGTTGTTTCACCTCGGCGTTCAGTTTTTGGCACTGTTCTTTACAATCTTTGATCTCGGCAGAGTTAAACTCTACCGCTTTCGCGATGTTTGCTATGGTCAGCGTGTTCTGCTTTAGCTCCGCTTTGAAGTCCTGCATCATGTTTTGAAGAGTTCCGATAGCAGCCAATATCGCAGCGTTAGAGGCGTCTTCAACATGGGCGCCAGCAGTCATAACTTCCTCTGGTTTGGACTTTTTCTGTGGTGCTGGTGTTTTGGAAGGGGATGTTAAGGTGTTTTTAGTACCTCTGATGTTAGTTTCCATCCTTTCTGGTCCACCATAGTCGTGTTCTTGGAGAGCTTTCAATTTAGCATTAGCTTTCGTGCTAGACATGTTATGGTCTGCAATATCGTCCTCCAGGAGGTTCGCAGGGTCGTTTACAGGATTCTGAATTATTATGATGAGATCTCTACAGTTCTCTATCTGATATTTCAGGGTTTGGTTAAGTTTAAAGTTAATTCCATTGATTTACAAGGTTTTGCTACTCTGAGCTATTCACAGTGCGTCCGCTCTCTCCGCCATCTTGTCACCGCCCCCGCTAGCTAGTGATAGCTTAGTGACAGCAATAAAACGTCCAATGCCGTCCAATATTAGTTGATAATATCGATAATACGAAGTAAATTTATTTCGTTTGACACCTTTATGGCTGAGATGAGAAGACTTACCTCTATACTGGGCTTTCTTTTGATCGTCTGCCTTTCTCTTTTTCCGTCCCTGTGTACTCGAGGGTTTAGACCGCTTCATTTTTGAAGAACGCGCCAGTGCTGAGCACTTGCCTGACATAACGCCTGTGCTAGACAATATTCACTTTCAATTCAATCTAATAATCAGGTTAAGTAATTAAACGTGCGGCTGAGGGGGCGCCCAAGGATGATCATGTTTAATAAACAGTATGTTTTATTTCGCTTGTTTTAATTCTATGCTTAATGGGAAGTAAGTTTAAGGGCGCCACTAGAGGGCGCCTGGCTGCGCCCCCAACACATTTGACGCCCTAGGCAACCGCCTAGCTCGCCTATAGCAAACGCCGGCCCTGCCAGGCACGCGCAGAGGGGAGGGGCTTTGGGGGCACGAGCCCCAGCCCTTTTTAAAAATTAATCAAAAGTGCCTCTCTCAATCATCATCAATAATATTGTGGCCAATAAAACAGAATTTGAATTATAATTAATATAACAACGCGTACAAAACAGTTACAAAGCGTTCAAATATCGGAAAATTCCCGTTTATCTTTCACTTATATCTGTCAGTCTGAAATATCGTTGCCATGACGTGTTGCTATGGTGCGTGTGCTCATTCTGACACTGCCTCCTCTATATTTTTTTATTTTTGTTGTAATTATTCTGCTCATTGTAAAATACAATAAGTTTGTATCTGTAATCCCATATTCATAATTGTGACCAAATTGTCTGCTTACAACAGTGGTCGGGAACCTCTAGGCTTGCGAGCCATATGGGTCATTCAGTAAACGCCTGTGTCTCAATGGCAGGAAAAAACAATCACGATTTTAAAACCTTTTTCATCATTAATCAAAGCTATTATTCCAAATGCAGGCTGAGGGGCAGTCAAGAGGGGCAGTGTCTCTTAAAAAAAAAAAAAAAAAAAAAAAAACTGAAAGAGACATATAATATTATATATATAACATTACAAAAATAAAACTTTTTTAATTTTATATATATATATATATATATATATATATATATATATATATATATATATATATATATATATATATATATATATATATATATATATATATATATAAAATTACATTAAAAAGTATTTAAAAGAAATCACTGGTTTTTATAAAGTAACAATGTATAAAAGCGACACCCACAGGTAAAATTACAGCGGTTGCCTGAGCCCATTGAATTATAATAGAAAGTCGCTCTATGATTGGACGACGGACTGCTAGATCAGTCACTTACAACAGTGGGTCCAGTCCTGGTCATGGAGGACCAACACCTGCAGAGTTTAGCTCCAGCCTGCCTGTAGTTTCTGCTGATCCTGAAGACCTTGATCAACCGGTTCAGGTCTGCTTAACTGGGGTTGAGCTCAATTCAACAGTCAGGACTAGATGGCAATAAATACTGGAAAGAGAGAGGACAAACAACATTTAATGGTATAAATCCAGTTTAAAACTTTTATTCATAAATATGTACAACAACATCTGAGAATGTACGACACCACTGTACTGATAAATACAGTATGTTATTAAGCAATATGTTTATGAAAATACAGTTATATGGTGCAAAGAAAGTTTGTCATCTATGACAAAAACTTGTCAACTAGAAGAATACTTACAGAGCAGAACCAATCATCTGATTACACACAAGGAAAAGAGAGAAAACAAACAAGAATTAATATCTCAGTCCAATATTGCTCTGTACGAGTTATCGTGCTGATGAACTGTATTCAGGAGAAATGATTACATTAATATTTAGCGCGAATATTATTTTATGGCCTAAATGTTTTATTTGCTCTAAAGTTGTATCTTTTCATAATTAATTAAATATTACAGACAGCTGATTTCATTTGACAGTTATCAATCATGTTTTCGCATGACCCATACGGGCCCCCAGTGGGTTAGCCCTTGCAGGGCCCAGAGTGGATTTGCCTGTTTGGGCCCCAATGAGGGTTTAGTGTGGGCAACCCCCTGTGGTCTTGCCCACAGAAAACCCACACGGGTCCCCAGTGGGTTAGCCCATGCGGGGCCCATTGCAGTTTTGCAGTTTTGAGCCCCAATGAGGGTTTACTGTGGGCAACCAGTAGTTTTCCACTTTGGGGCCACCATAAGGGAACCCTCCATTGCAGCTGTTCCCAGACAGACTGATAAAGTCAGAGGGACCATATTACAGTAGTTTAAACTCCATTAGACCATTAGATTTCAATAAATCACAGCACTTATAATAATACATTCATAAATAACACTAAATTATTATAATACTATAAATTGTATCTTGTAATGCAAAACTTTCTATGAAGTCCATGATTAATTTTTTTTTACTGTATTTATCAAATAATATTTAAATTAATGGGCACCACAGTGAACGAAGAGTGCTAGTGGCTGCTCTTGTTTTATCATTGCCTGTGCCCCAAAATGCTTACCGGACATATTAGCAGCCCCATCATAAGTTTGACCCCGTAAACCATGGATTGGTAAATTTAATCTCAGCAGCACATCCTTAGCAACTTCAGCTAGACTCTTTCCTGTTGTATCTGAGACACCGTACAAACCAATGAATTCTTCATGGGGAATCAGGTCATTGTCAACATAACGCAGGCATATACTTTCTTGTTCTTGCCCAGATATATCTTGTGTTCCATCAATGATAATTGCATACTGAAGAATGGGTAGATTCCTGATTGTGTCAGCTATTCCACGAACAATACTATTGCTCATTTTGGACAGAATTTCATTCTGGATCTCTGGGCTAATGTATTCTTTCTTGGGCCTCTGCAACCATTTGTTTAAAAGGACATCATCCTCTGCTTTGTCTTTCAAGAGCTGATACAAATTACTATTTTCATCCTCATGCCCTCTCAAGGCCTGTCCCTGTCGTGCTAAATATTTGATAGAACTTACTATTTTCCCAAGACAGTGCCTATTGTCTGCTTGTTACTGTGCCAAAGCACTGGACAATTGGGCATCTACAGGATGATTTTCTTGTGCAGTCACAGAGACGGCATGGCAGTGTGTATGACTACTTGCATGTGCTTTAAATTTTTCAATCGCTCTTTTCCAATTTTTAAATCCTGTATTTATAAAGGCAGGCTCTGCTTTTGCTGCAAAGGGTGTGGGTTTTTCTTGATACACTTTCTTGCAATAGAAACACAACCCCTTTTTTCAATGCATCATAATGCAGCCAGGGAAATTCCTTGTACCACCTCTCTTGGAAATGTAAAACTCTATTAGACAGTACTTGAGTCTGTATACATTTTGGGTGTGGCTGATATGGCTCTATCCTCTGACTGGAATCTTCAATGTCACTCAACTCTCTGTCCCTGTTTCTGCCTCTGTCATGCATGCTCTGAACTCCCTAAAGAAAAAAAGTCACAATCTCACTCAAAGCCATGAGACTACACTTACATCAAGCTTATAAAGGGCTAATCTCCTACATCTCTCTTACCTGTCGGTCTGCTTCTGACTCTCTCTTTCTTGTTCTGCCTGTCTCAACCATTTGATGATCCTCCTGCATGATGTTGTTGGGGTAACAGCTTAGGACCCAGGACCAGTAGTGAAAAATGAAGACCAGGAGTCAGATCAATTAAAGAAAATTTTACTGAAGAATAGTTTGCAGTTTCATCAGCAGAAGCCAGCTTCAAGAGGAGTTCGTAGGCCGCGCTCCCTCCAACAGTCTCCCCGCCTCCGTCTAACGTATATACAATTTTCTGAACAGTTATACTGTTTTCAAGGTCTAGACACGTCATTACTGCCATGTGGAATGATTCTGATTGGTTCTAACAACATGCAATGTAAGCAACTTTCCACACGTAGACAGATAGGAGCATATATCACTAAAAATGCGTAGACTTGATGTCGCCCAGGCCCAGATTAGTCCCTAGTGACCTCGGAGGTCATAGAAAAGAAGCCTCCAAGTCTAGAATCGTCTGCCGAAAGGACCATCTCCAATACTGGATCGGCACAGAATCATGAGACGCACACACAAAGCTCCGCAGAATAGCAGTTTCCATCAAGGTCGGAACATCTTAACTAACTATCAACAAGGCACTTCTCCAAAACATGCTGATACTACATTTAGTTCAGAAGTGACTTTATTCTATTTTATAAAGAAAGAAAAGTATATCAAAGAGGTACATTTCTCTGAGTCCCCAAAGAGTCCCATAGCTGTGACATAGATGACTCCAGGGGTCACTTTAGTAAGACATACAGTTAACACATGCTGAACACTCTTCACTCCCTGGGGTGTTATTACAACACCAAGGACAGTTGCCTGTCAGCACGTCTTGACACAGACATCAGAGCAGCACCTAAATAATCTGGATTCAAAAGCACAGAGCAACTAAAACACTACAATATCCAAAATCACTCCTTGAATATAGAGAACTGATTTATCAAATGTAGGAAATGGTTATAACTTGATTATCATTAATTCTTATTTTAATATTGAACATAAAATCATTCTTGAAGGATATGTGTCTGATGAAGAGACAAGTGATGTTTGGCTTGACCCTTGACCCTTCAATGTACAACACTAGCATTCAGGTAACACCATAACCAGTAACTCAAAAAAATAGTACAGTATCAGAACTGGACTTGACAAAGTAAAAACGCAAAAAAATGTATACGGTTTTGTCACAGATTGAACATTTCATATGTAAGATTTCAAAGCAATGCTTTGCAGATTCACAAATACTGACACACTGACATCTCTGTTTACAGCAGACAAAATGTTATCACTTAAGCCTTTTTAAGACCTCACCTCGGGCCCTGTACTATCCTCTCCTGTCTCCACACTGCTGCTGCCTTCCTGCTCCTAAAAATACAATATGGTTGCTGTGAATATATATATATATTAATGTAAATATATTAATGTAAATATAGGCTTGGTAAATTATAGGTTAGACGTTGTCCTGTCCTTGTGTCAAATGTGTTGTATAATTAACGTTACTTACACTAACCTTACTCTTTGTAAAAAACTTCAGCAACGTTATTTCCTTTGGTTTTATTTTTTTCCGGGGTGGCATTATGCTGAAATGAGATGACAGAACATTTTACTTTTGCTAAGGTTAACACAGAGAAATCGATTGCCAGCTATATGACTAGCTATCTAACGTAACGTAACCTCTCGCAAAGCATAACACACGTTCCATTCAAAATTCCATTGTTGATTTAATGTCATATAGGCACCGTTGTATCCATAATTACATTTTAAAAAGCTTGCTAATTTCAACCGCTTGTCTGAGACTAATTACCTCATACAATGTTGAGTGGTATTCCAGTTGAAAGCTGGTGCGCACCGGTAACGTATTTGTATGTTCCTACTGTAATGAAAACCTCTCTCTACCAATCAGATTCTCCGAGTCCGAAAAGTGAAGAATATGAAGCTGGTGATTGGCGAATGGTAATTCTTCAAACATAGCATGAAATGGGACCTATCACTCTGGCTTTGACTTGCTGGCAAAACCGAATATCATCTTTGTCGCACTCGCGCTTTCAAAATAAAAGTTCTAAATGTACAGTTTTTGTCCCGGCGGTATATAGGCTAATTTTTGGGTGGGACACATGCAGCATTTTCCAATATTGAGGGGGACCCGTCCCCCCCGGTTCCTACGCCAATGGTGAGATGTGTTGCTGACCGGTTGTTATGGGCCGCTTTTTGCCAGAAAGTCCAGGGCCCTTTTTTTGCCACAGTCTGCCCCTGCCTATTGTGGACGCATAATTCCCTCAGATCCCCCTGTAATGCCCTCAATTCCCTCAGATCCCCCTGGGTCTTTGGCAACCATTAGATAGATTCCGAAAAGAAATCCAAGAGATCTTGGGAAGTGGTAAAATTCTGTAAAAATTGATTAAGCAAAAAGACGATGAATCTCCAGATGAATATGCCTTGCGCAAATGGAATGCTTATGAAAGATGGGCCCTCTGTGCTAGGAAAGATCCAGATAGAGATGATGTACAGTTTACTGACACACTTGTGGATGGCTTTAGCACAAAATACCAACAAGCTTGGAGTCAACCCAGGAGAAACATTTGACCAAATTATGCAATGGGCTGGTCGTCTAGAGATGGCGAGGTCAAACAAGGATGAAGGAAACAAGCCAAACCGAAGAGGAGTGGCATCAGTTCAATCTTCGAAGTTCATGGTTTACAGCAATTGTCGAAAGCCTGGCAACTTCAGAAAAGACTGTTGGGATCAAGGGGGAGGAGCAGAAGGGAAAAGTCCGTCATTTAGACAGACCAGTGTGAAAAACAAGGATGAAACCCCTCAAAGAAAGATGTGGACTGAAGAGAAAGTTTGCCAGGTTATTGAGGGAATTATGTGTCCGCAATAGGCAGGGGCAGACTGGGGCAAAAAAATGGCCCTGGACTTTCTGGCAAAAAGCGGCCCATAACAACCGGTCCGCAACACATCTCACCATAAACTCACCAGCTCATTATGCTCATTAAAGCAATTTTAAACACCACTTACTAACATAAAAATATAGATGCCATTTATACAGAAATATAAATGCTATTTTTTATTGAAATGCTTATTATTAACATTAATGAATGACTTAATAAATAATTTAGATTTATTTAAATCACTAAAGCACCGGGGAAAACGCCCGGTGCTCCCGATGGCCAGTCCGCCCCTGGCAATAGGAATCAGTGGCCCCCTGTATGAGTCAGAAGAGTGACAATCGACTTTTCATTCCAGCACTAATAGGGGGCCACCCATGTGACTGTCTCTTAGACATAGGGGCTTCGGTTTCGATAACTGACCTGAACTTCCCTACGACACATGAAACTATGGAAGTTGAAGGAGTTGGAGGAGAAATCACAACATTTCTCAAAAGTATACCAGTTCCTCTGCAAATACATGAAGATGAAGTCTTATGGACATCTTTCTGGGTGGTGCCAAATGCACAAGCAAGCCTCATTGGCATGGACATTCTACAATTTTTTAACATGATAATTTTCACTGACAGTTGCCAAATCGCTACAACAGCTGGAATAATACCACACGAAGATCGCACATGTAATATAAGTTATGTTGGTGTGGCAAAAGAGAGAGCATTTTCTTGTGGTGCCCCCCTGAGCACGTAGTGCCCTACGTGCAGCGTGTGATGCGCGTGGTGGGAGCGGCGGCACTGTCGTCAGACAAACTTCATCTACTACCAACAGGCCTGTCTGGCCTGTCAAGAAATCGGATAACTCATGGAGGTTGAGTGACTACACAAGGCTTAACAGTGTAACTCCAAAACCACACCCTATTGTAGCTAATCCTGCTACCATTCTAAATGATATTCCAGGAAATACAAGAATTTTTACAGTATTAGATGTACTGTCAGCTTTCTGGTCTATACCTATTGACAAGAAATCTCAAGAGAAATTCACTGTGGGTGCAAAACAGTATGTTTGGAACCGACTCCCACAAGATCTTAATCTTTCTCCAGTTGTATTTCATAGAGCTCTGGACTAGTTCTTAAAGGTCCCATGGCATGAAATTTTCATTTTATGAGGTTTTTCAACATTAATATGAGTTCCCCTAGCCTGAATATTGTCCCCAAGTTGATAGAAATGTTGATCGGTGTAAACCCGAGTTCTGGCTGTCTTTCTCTGCCTTTGAGAAAATGACAGGCCAGACTAGCCAATCCTGAAGTCTCCTGGTTTGACGTCCAAGCAGGAACGGTTACCTCCCTTTCCTCCACCCAGAGAATATGGCACGCCCATGCAAGCGCTCGAGAGATCATTGCTTGTGAACGAGTGAACGCTGGCAGTTTCTCAGTGTTTGGATGTACAAATGAAAACAGAAGTCTTTTTTCAGTTCCTTCTGATCTGTGATCAGTGATTTCTTATGTGTAGCTAATTATGTATTATTCGTGCACACACTGCGGCTTCTCTCTCTCCCGACAGAACTGTGTTTTCGTGTTTTCTATCTTGTGAGTCAGTGTTTTTGTACGTCCTCGTCGCGTCTATCTGTTCTAAAATGTGCATACAGTTGTTTCTGCTCAACATCAGCAGAGTAACATCTTTAGAGATAAACCTCACACACGCCGAAGCTCGGGCTGCACTGGCCGGTCGGCCTTCAACATCACCGACCCCCAGTACTGCATCTGGCCCACAGCGGAGGCGCCTTACGCGGCGCAAGATTAAGCAGAAGGGAAGTAAGCGTGAGCATATCCGGGATAGGCAGCTTTCCCCACAATAAACTGGATTATATTCGATTAATGCTGTTGTGTCTTTGTTTGCGCTGTGCACTCAATGCGCGTCACTGACGCTTTTCATATGATAGGAACATATCTAAAAATAATGCTATTATCAACACTTACTCGTAACTCGTTCATCTCGACAGCTGTAATGGTACTTTGCATGTGTTACAAAGTTGGTAATAACGATGAAGACGGACTCGGTGTGACTGGGACTGTGTTTATTCAGAACTCTGAGATACATACACAATAAAGTAGCGCTGACTGACAGCGCTCTCATAACTCAGTAGTTACTATAAATAACTTTGTTAGCAATAGCTGAGCTCCGTCTTTGGTACATTAGAGATGTCCGGTTCGCGAACAATCTTTCTTTTGAACCGGTTCTTTTTAGTGAACCGAATCAGTTCACCAAATCGGACTGAATCGTTCTAAATGGTTCGCGTCTCCAGTCAGCGCTGATCCATAATTTACTAAAGTTACTAACTTTCTGACATGAGTGACAGTCCCTCCGACTAGAAATAGACTAATAACCTGAAGTATATGCTGTAACTACAACAGTTCACTGAGACATGCTGAGAACTGATGTGAAGTGAACTCAGGTCCATTCGTCTCTCTGGCAGCAGCTCGTGCCTGCTCGTGCCTCGTAGACCTCGTTAAACCACGCCCCCTCCGCTCATTTCAAATGCAAAGATGTCAGCCAATCACAACAGTGGGCGTTTTTACTGAACATTTACATTTAGTCATTTAGCAGACGCTTTTATCCAAAGCGACTTACAAATGAGGGAAATAGAAGCAGCTAGAGCAGTCTAAGGGCAACAATATCAACAATATGCAAGTGCTGTAACAATTCTCAGTTAATCTAGCACAGAACAGAATTTTTTTATTTTTTATAAATAAATGTAAAAAGACGTTTTTTGAAAATTGGCTACAGACTCGGCCGCACGAATTGAGATAGGCAGGTCATTCCACCAGGTGGGAACGGTCCAGGAAAAGGTCCGTGACAGCGATTTCATGCCTCTCTGGTATGGCACCACGAGGCGTCGTTCACTGGCAGAACGCAAGTTCCTGGAGGGTGTGTAAGTCTGAACGAGCGAGTTTAGGTATGTTGGTGCAGAGCTAGTGGATGTTTTGAAGGCGAGCACCAGTGCCTTGAATTTAATGCGAGCGGCTATTGGTAGCCAGTGCAGACTGATGAGGAGAGGCGTGACGTGTGCTCTCTTCGGCTCACTAAAGACCAACCTCGCCGCTGCATTCTGGATCAGTTGCAAGGGTTTGGTAGTGCATGCCGGAAGGCCCGCTAGAAGAGCATTGCAGTAGTCCAGTCTGGAGAGAACAAGAGCTTGTACCAGTAGTTGTGTGGCATGATCTGATAGGAAGGGTCTAATCTTCCTAATGTTGAATAGTGCAAATCTGCAGGATCGGGTTGTTGCAGTTATGTGGTCAGTGAATTTTAGCTGATCATCAATCACAACCCCAAGGTTCCTGGCTGTCTTGAATGGAGTTATGGTTGATGATCCTAGCTGAATCGAGAGATTGTGATGCAGTGCTGGTTTGGCTGAGACCACAAGCAGTTCTGTCTTTGCAAGGTTGAGTTGCAGGTGATGTTCCTTCCTCCATGCTGAAATGTCTGTTAGGCAGGCAGCGATACGAACACCAACCGATGGATCATCAGGTTGAAATGAGAAGTAGAGTTGAGTGTCGTCGGCATAGCAGTGATAGGAAAAGCCATGCTTCTGAATGACCGATCCCAATGATGACATGTAGATGGAGAAGAGAAGTGGTCCAAGCACTGAGCCCTGGGGAACACCAGTGGCTAGATGATGTGACTTAGACACTTCACCACTCCATGACACCCTGAAGGACCTACCTGAGAGGTAAGACTTGAACCACTGGAGAGCGGTTCCTGAGATGCCCATCTTCATGAGAGTTGACAGGAGGATCTGGGGCCTCATTTATAAAACTTTGCGTAGGATTTGCGTCAGAAGTGGCGTACGGATGAAACATAGGACGTGCGTACGCACAGAAATATTCGGATTTATAAAACCGTGCGCACGCATATCCTACGCAGTTTTCCCTTAATAAATCACAATCAATTCTAAATGTAGCGCAGCTTTTGCGGCTTCATGTCACGCCCATAGTTGCCCATAAATAGTCCGTGAAACGCCCACAAGTTAATATGCAAAAAAGCGTCTAGCGCTCCATCGCCACAGTGTGTCTGCCACGGGTGGGGAAAGGGGACACCGGAGCTGACCCCTCTTGATGAGAGACTGGCGGCAATTATTGGGGAATCCCTATTAATCCCTATCCCTATCTACGTGGAAATGGGAAATAGTTCAGTGCAAATGTAATTTCTTGCAGCTTTCTGAATGGTTGAGACATACGTCATATGTTATTTTATCGAAAATAAAACAAACTAAAGGCATTTGCATGAATACCATGATTCCGTAGCTGATGAAGAAATTTTTACTATGAAAACAACTTTCCCCAGTGGACAATTAATACATCTAGCCTATCTATTTATCTATATATCTCCCTGATTATCTATCTATCTGTCTGTCTATCTAATTGCATCTATATCTGCTCCGCCAGACGGACACATTGACGAGAATATCAGTTTTGTAAATTATTTTGTTCTATTTACCATATTATTTATGAGGATGAATTGCATAACATGCCAATATTTCACTTTTTTTTTTTTGCATTTCTGTTGTAATTTTCGTTTGATTTTGTTTGTTTTACACTGCAGATCGTTCAAACGGGTGTTCGTGTAGGCTGTTAATTGCAATACTTGCTTTGTGAAGTCTTCAAGTTATTTATGAGAGGCAGTATTGCCATTTCTTTTACACAACGGTCTACAGTTTCACACACTTTCACGTGTTTCTTCCATCTGCTGACGGTGTCGCCATTTCTCATTTCACCCGTTTTTGTGCGTACGCCTGGGTCAGAGCTTGCGTGAAGGACCGCACATTTTCCCGTCAAGTTTGCTTTTTATAAATACCAATTATTGCGTAGAGAGTGGCGTACGCCTTCTTTTGTGCGTACGCAACGTTTATAAATGGGGCCCCTGGTGATTAACTGTGTCAAAAGCAGCAGACAAATCCAGTAAGATAAGTACTGTGGATTTGGAGGCTGCTCTTGGCTGTCTCAGTGCTTCCGTAACTGAGAGCAGGGCAGTCTCAGTTGAGTGGCCGCTTTTGAAACCGGATTGGTTGATGTCCAGGAGATTGTTCTGTTCAAGAAACGTAGAGAGCTGATTAGACACAGCCCTCTCAAGTGTCTTTGCAATGAAAGGTAGAAGGGATACCGGTCTGTAGTTTTCTAAAAGTGCTGGGTTTAGAGAGGGTTGTTTAAGCAGTGGGGTTACCCGAGCCAGCTTAAATGCTGTGGGGAAAGTCCCGGTGTGAAGAGAGGTATTGACAATGTGAGTGAGTGCAGGAGTAACAGAAGAGGAAATGGCCTGAAGGAGGTGAGTGGGGATAGGATCAAGCGGACATGTAGTGGGATGATTGGAAAGGATGAGTTTGGAGACATCTGCTTCGGAGACTAGAGAGAAGGAGGGAAGCGTGTGTGTGATGGTCGTTGAGATGTGTGTGTCGGTTTGTGGTGTGGAGAATTGGCTGCTGATGGAGGAGGTTTTGTTTGTGAAAAATGATGCAAAGTCATCAGCTGTAAGAGTTGACGAAGGAGGGGGGGGGGGAGGAGGACAAAGGAGCGAAGAGAATGTTTTGAAAAGTGCATGAGAGTTGGAGCAGTTGTTGATTTTGTTGTGGTAGTATGTAGTTTTAGCAGTGGAGACATTAGCAGAGAAAGAAGCGAGAAGAGACTGATATAGGGTTAGGTCAGTAGCGTTTTTAGTTTTGCGCCACTTCCTCTCTGCTGCCCGGAGTCCAGAGCGATGTTCACGGAGAACATCGGACAGCCAGGGGGCAGAGGGGGTGGTGCGGGCTGGCCTGGATGTAAGGGGACAGAGGTTGTCTAAGCAAGATGTTAGAGTGGAGCAAAGAGTGTCAGTAGCACTGTTAGTGTCTAGTGCTGAGAACTGAGCAGGTGGAGGGAGTGAGGATGAAACCATAGTGGATAGACGGGAGGGAGAGAGCGAGCATAGATTACGCCGAAAGGTGATCTGCGGAGGAGTGCGTGTTGTGTCCGGAGTCAGTATGAGGTTAAGAGTGATGAGACAGTGATCTGAGGTGTGCAGTAGAGTAACTAAAGTGTTGTCTGTGGAGCAGTAGCGTGTGTAGATCAGGTCCAGATGGTTACCTGATTTGTGAGTAGCTGTAGTGGATACTCGCTTAAGGTCAAATGAGGTCATAAGAGTGGTGAAGTCAGCCGCCTGGGGTTTATCAAGGTGGATGTTGAAGTCACCAAGCAGTACCAGAGGAGTGCCATCCTCAGGAAGTGAGAGAGTAAAATATCCAAATCATCCAAGAAGTTACCCAGTTGACCTGGAGGGCGATAGATAACTACAACATGGATTTTAGCCTGGTGAGTGATAGTGATTGAGTGTGATTCAAATGAGCAGTTGCCAGATAGAGAAGGAATGGGCTCAAATTTCCAATCATTTGAGATCAGCAAACCAGTACCTCCACCCCTCCCAATTGGGCGTGGGGTGTGTGAAAAAGTGAAATTATTTGAGAGAGCAGCAGGAGTGGCAGTGTCTTCTGGTTTGACCCAGGTTTCGGTTAGAGCCATGAGACTGAGACGTGAATGAGCGGAAATAGATGGAATAAAGTCTGCTTTGTTTACAGCAGACTGGCAGTTCCACAGACCAATTGGAATTGACATTAATGTAGCAGAGGAAATAGGTACACTTCGCAGATTATTAGGATTACGGCGCCTAGAATGTGAGCGTGATTTACGGGTTTATGTGGTAATAGTAGCAATTTGGAAGCACATAGTGAATACGGGTCAGAGAAACAAAAAGATGAAAACAATGAAAACACAAAAGTGGACAAAGTAGAAGGAAAGCTATTAAGTGCCTTGTCGTGTCCTTGCTCGAGTGGAGTCGCGCAGAGTAGAGTCGAATGGTCTTTACCCTCTTCGGTCTTCACACGAGGAGGCTGAACGCTCCCGCTGACGCTTCCGCACCAGCGTTAACGAGCGTATTAAATAGATGCTAATCACTACATTCAGAACAGGTGAGGACGCTTTTGTAATTCGCTCACACAATCAAGGTAACAGCCTGTCAATGGCTCAGCTCAAAAACGAAACTATCACTCGTGAACTCGTGCGAATATCCAGCAATAATATTTGAGTGCCGACGGCTAAAACAGCACTGGTTTTAATTCAAATACAATTATCTTAGCCAGTAAAATTATAAATCCAAAAATAACTACAGAATCGAAATGTATCCACTTGATAGAGTGTAATACGCTGAGCAAATCCAGCAAACTGAGTAATTTGAAAAAACACTTACACGCGGCTTCAATGCGTTCCTTCACTCTTTGCGCGCTTCTCCTAGCAAACTAACTGATCGACCTGAGCTTATATATGTTCTGTCCACCTTTTGTAATTCGCTCACACAATCAAGGTAACAGCCTGTCAATGGCTCAGCTCAAAAACGAAACTATCACTTACTCGTGCGAATATCCAGCAATAATATTTCCTTTATTATTTCTTTATTTCTGCATTTGGCAGACGCTTTTATCCAAAGCGACTTACAGTGCCCTTATTACAGGGACAATCCCCCTGGAGCAACATGGAGTAAAGTGCCTTGCTCAAGGACACACTGGTGGTGACCGCTGGGATCAAACCAGCAACCTTCTGCATATCAGTTCAGTGGTTTAACCCACTGGACCACCATCTCACATAATATTTGAGTGCCAACGGCTAAAACAGCACTGGTTTTAATTCAAATACAATTATCTTAGCCAGTAAAATTATAAATCCAAAAATAACTACAGAATCGAAATGTATCCACTTGATAGAGTGTAATACGCTGAGCAAATCCAGCAAACTGAGTAATTTGAAAAAACACTTACACACGGCTTCAATGCGTTCCTTCACTCTTTGCGCGCTTCTCCTAGCAAACTAACTGATCGACCTGAGCTTATATATGTTCTGTCCACCTGTGAGACTGAAGTCTCACAGCAGACACGCCTCTTGAAACAGGGCATTCAGCCACAGGGCAAACATCAGTATTGAAAAAATGCCTATTATTTCTAAAATATGACATTTTATGATGTAAAAATCATACTAACAATATAAGTACACCTCAGGAAACATTATAAAATAATAGAAAAATGCCATGCCATGGGACCTTTAACGGAGCGAAAAGCTGAAATTAAGAGCTCAGGAAGTGTTTGCCTCCAATATGTTGATGACTTGTTGATTTCAAGCCCAGATGAAAACAGTCATGTATCAGCTCTTAACATTGTTCTACAAGCTCTTAGGAAAGGAGGATTCAAAGTCAACCCAGACAAAGCACAGCTGGACAAATCCAAGGTTATCTATTTAGGCCAAGAAATCTCTGTCGAGGGAAGGAGGATGACAACAGAGCATGTGGAGGCATTGCGGCAACTTCCAAAACCTCTAACAGTTACAGGAATGCGGAAAGTGATGGGACTTTTCAACTATTGTCATCAGTATATACCTGATTTTGCCAGCATCACTAGCCCGCTCATTGACCTGTACAAAGGAGGAAAGCCTGGAGTGGAACAGATAGACTGGACAACAGAAGCTGAGGAAGTATTTACTTCTATGAAAGAGAAACTGACTTCAGCCCCAGCTTTGGGATTTCCTGATGGTCAGTTGCCATTTCATTTGTGGACCAAGGTGGGAGATAAGTCCTATTCAGCAGCAGGCACGTGCAGGGGGGGGGCTTTGGGTGCTCGAGCCCCTGCCCTTTTTCAAAATGAATCAAAAGTGCCCCTCTCAGACACATATCAATGATAATATCGTGGTCAATAAAACTAAATAAATGTGATTATTATAACATGACAATGTATACAATAGTAACAAACTGTTCAAAAGTCGGACAGTTTCTGTTGAGGCGTGGCCATAACGCGTTGCTATGGGTTGCGTGCGTTTTGATTGACTGCTGATTTTCCACTGTTCGGAAACGGCTCTCGAGCCAAATATGGTCCTTTCAGAGTGTGTGGCCTTACGGGAAAAAAGTAAAACAATATTTTTTTTAATCCATAATCAGAGCTAATGTGTTGATTTAATTACAAATCTATATATTATATATTTTAAAGTATTACACAATTCACCAATGCCCATTTGTCATGTATATACACCAACCAATCGTGATCTAGCAAAGCAAGTTCAAATTCCATTGGGCGATGTGAAGCAGTAATTTTCTGTTCTTATTCATAAATCGGTTGAAAATTACATGGACAGACAAACTAACATTTGTGGAACGATTTCCTGCGGTTTGTGTCATTTTTTAAATTGCATCACTGACAAAATGGATTTTAACTGACAACAAACAAATCCCTGCACAAAACCATTGAGCAGCAAACGTCGCATTAATGGTAAGTAGTGTTAAATTCACTTGTGTTTATGTATATTGACACACCGTTTACTATTTCATGAAACTATCAAAGTTAGCAAACCCAAGTGCCACCGGCACCTACAGGCCTATTATGTGAAGTGTAGGCTGGCGAAATGGTGACGTGAAAGGACTTATATTAACGTTACCATTTTTGAATATTATGCAGCATTATGAAAGAAGTCTCTTATGTTCTTCAAGCCTGCATTTATTTGATAAAAAAACAGCAATATTGTGAAATATTATTAAAATAATGGTTTTCTATTTTAAAATAATTTAAAATATAATTTATTCCTGTGATCACAGCTGGATTTTCAGCATCATTACTCCACTCTTCAGTGTCACATGATCATTCAGAAATCATTCTAATATGAGGATTTAATGTCAATGATGGAAACTGTGATACTCTTTTCAAGATTGTTGGATTAATAAAAAGTTAAAAAGAACATAATGTATGTAATAATATTTCACAATATTAGGCTACAGTTTTTTCTGTATTTTTGATTAAATAAATGCAGGCTTGATGAGCATAAGGATATATATATATATATATATATATATTTTTTTTTTTTACATTTGAGCCCCTGCTCCTGAAGAACTCTCTGCACGGCCCTGTTCAGCAGTACTGTGTCAAAAACCAGGTGATCGTCTGGAACAAACTCCAGACGACCCCGAAAAATCTGTTAAGGACTTCATGATAAAACAACTCAAATTACCAGCGGAAACAGTTCAGAGCATCACCTTTCACCGTGTTCACCGTATCAGATCCAGAAACATCAACAACAGACCACGAGCGATCATCGCAAAATTCGAACACTATAAACACAAAGAACTGGTTCAGAGGCAAGGCAGACAACTCAAAGGCACAAACTATGGACTCAAAGAACAATATCCAAAGGACATTCTCGAACGCCGGAAACAACTCTTCCCAATCCGAAAAACGAAAATAAATGAAGGAAAAAAGGCAGTCATTACAGTGGATAAATTATATATAGATGGACAACTATATCGCGATAAGGACATTACTCCCTGGCTTTTCTGAACACTTCACCTCCATTCCTGAGTCAATAACTGCCATAATCATAAACTGAACTTAATACACTCTATTAGAGCCATAACCACGTTAATAATTTTGTTTAATAATTTCCTTATATTAAGAATAATTATGTTCTTGAAAAAGGTGTGTTTATGTTAGTTTTGTATCACGTGACTGTGACTATTTATACGTATTACGTAAGTGCAAGAGAAAAGAGAGTATAGAAGAAGTAGACGGAAACAAGGAAAGCTTCGAGCTAGACAGTCTTTTGACCGTGAAATGTTCTTGTTTTGTAACAAAAATAAGTGGAAACAACTTGTGTTTTGAGTTTTGTAGTGTAACAAGAAAAAGTAAACGTTTCAAGAAAAGTTTGGATTCACGCGTCAAATCCTTTGTGTCGTAGCTTATGGAAATGGTGAAGAACATGGCTTGGATCGCCATTACAATTATAGTCAAAAGATTTCTTCACAATGGAATTGCATGAAGTGGAGATTGATATGCCAGGATGGATGCTACAATGGTTATCGTGGGATGATCATTATGGGATGTGTGAGCGGAGCAAACTGTAAGTTTGGGATTACCGTGATGCACGGATGAAAGTGAAAGTAAAATAAGAGTCGAACGGGCGGCGATTACCCAGGACTGTTTGGATATTTAGAGACATTCAAACTTCTTAAATTGGAATTGGACCGTTCTACAGTTTAAAAGGTAACTTTACTGTTACGTTTTTCAGTTAATTGATCTTGACTTGCTGTTGAAATATGGATGACGCAGAAGAAATTGCTGACTCAGATACAGAAGGCCACAAGAGGGCGGTCAAGTACACGCTTAAAGCGCAAGAGGAGTGTTTGAACAGACTCGTCAATTGGAGAAAGTCTAAATTGGCTCAAATTACCAAATGAAAGAAATCGACAAATTAAAAGAAAATGATGAAAATGTGGGAAGGATAGAACAAAAAGTTCTAACAACACTTGTCAAATTGTATGAGGAGTTCATTGAGCTTCATGAAACCATTCAAGAGCTTTTGCTGGATGAGGAAAGGGAGGATGATCATCGTATCTGGTTTGAGCCCAAATCATCAAAAATCTGGAATTTTGCTCTTACTACTGAACAGTGGATTGAGCATGTAAAAGATGCAAGTGCTGCAAAACAATGAGGACATTGAACCAGGTGACTGTAGCCGCGTTTCCATTACCCTTCAAATTGCGCAAATTGAAATTGCGAATTGAAAATACGCTCAATGGAAACGCGTCAATTTCGCAAAAACTCCCATATATCGCAAAAAAGTTTTTACGCTCGCATGAGGTGGTTTTTCAGGCAATTCGAAAAAAAGGAAATTTTCGCAAAACTGCAATGGAAACTTTTCGCATTTACAGGTCACCTGGTACGGTCACGCATTGCTCTCACATAGGGCCTACATATCATTTTTTTTCCACTCAAGTATGTACGAGATCTTATGTCGTTAAAACGACATATATTTTCTCCTAATAAGGAAAGTGGCGTAACTTTATAATGACGGACCCCGGTGCAACCACAAATATCATAACTCTCTATAGGCCTACTGTAATTATGACATATATTCAAGAATTGTATTAAAACAGAAAGACGCTATAGTTTCAGCCTTGCTCAAAGACTAGGTCAATCCATTCCCGACGATCTTGGTTTGCTTCTTATTTATTAAATATAGCCTACAGCCAAATAGTTGATTAAACATTGATCAAAATTAAAATACAATTTATACTAAACGAAATTAATTTTAAAGAAAGACTTTCTAGAAAACACAATTCAATTGTGCTCAAAATCCATGTCTCCAGACATATGCGCATCTGATTATGTAGCCTTACTCATGCTGCTCACTTTTCATAATCAACATATGAAATTAAAAGATTATAATATTTAGACATAGCCTAACTATATGAAACTAAATAGGCTACGTTTTTTTTAACCTTTCTTTAACCCTCTTTCCGACGAAGTCGTTGTCGCCTTTTGATGAATTTTTTCCTTATTCCAGCGGAAACTTAAAATTCTCCGTCATTTTTAGCCATACAGATAAGTGCAAGACATAATTATAAACTACAAACTGTCGATTTATATTTGTGTACACTCACGATAACAGCAAAGGCAGTGGACTCAGGGAACAGATTATTTTGCACTCCACTCCAAACGTTGTCTTCATTTCAAAAATATATTTTGTTTATTAAACGCAAAGTTTTTCATTTCAAAAGGATTTCTAAATTCAGTTTATATTTCCAAAAAACTGGAAAAAATTCCGAGCCAAAATAACGAAGTGGTAAAAAAAACGTTGAGTTACCACCATGCAAATTCAAACTTTTCGCTCGTCTCTGGCAATGCGTCACAATAACCTGGCGTATGTAAAAGTCAATCAATCTTTACAGATGATGGTATGTTTGGACAGAAGACGAGTTCTTTATTAAACTCATAAAAAAAACAATAGAATATAAAATGCCACAATTTATCATAACACTCATATGTGCCGCTCAAGTATAAGGTGCTTTCCTTGCCATCAGTGCTATAACACGCACGTCTCTTTCCATTAAAAATAATGGCGTGCAGTGGCTGGGATATACATAAACCTAACAACATACATAGCATGATTTTTGGAATGATTTATCACGAGAGGAAAAAAAATTTTTTAGTCGCATAGCATTAGTTAATGGAAACGCTGTCATTTCGCAATATTTTTTTGTCGACTTTAAGAAAATATCACAAAAGTTTTGCGCAAATCTGTAATGGAAACGCGGCTAGTGTCTCTGAAGTTGCTTCAGCAATAAGGAAGAAGAGCAGAACAGGTTCGTCAGCTGGACATAATTCTGTCGCATTATCAGCCACCAGTTCAAGTACAAGGTTACGAATGAAAGAAGAGGCTGAGAAAGCTGCTCTGTTGGTCAAAGCTGCTAATTTACAAAAGAAACAAGCTTTGCAGTTTGAAGAGATAAACCTGAAAACCAAATTGGAGCAATTAGAATTGCAAACGGCAATTGCAGTTTCTGATGCAAAATTGAAAGAGTATGATGAACATGAAAGCTTTGATGAATCAGTGCAAGGATATGTTCAACCAACGCATGTAAAAGAGGAAAGAAAGTCAGGATTTATGAAAGATGCTGACGATGGAAGTTCTGTTGCCCAAGCTGCTATCAGAAGAAAACAAAAGCCTGTTGCTGACCAAACTCGACTACATAATGCTAGTCAAAATTTTCCAAAATCTGAAAATTCAGAGGACAATTTATTTCAAATAATGAAAAGACAAAATGAGATCACACAAATGTTGTTGAAGCAACAAAATGTATCCCAACTACCGCAAAGAAAAGTCCCAATCTTTCTTGGGGATCCACTTAACTTCAGAGCGTTTATGTGAGCGTTTGATAATAGCATAGACAGTAAAACTGAGAATGCAAAGGACAAGCTGTTCTATTTGGAGCAATATACCTCTGGTGAACCCCAAGATCTGTTAAAGAGTTGTGGACTTATGAGTGCAGAAAAGGGATACAAAGAAGCACGAAGGCTATTGCAACATCATTACGGTGACGAACTCAAGATCACGTCAGCGTACATCGAGAAGGCACTAAAATGGCCTCAGATCAAATCAGAAGATGGGAAAATGCTAAGTGCATATGCTCTTTTCTTGATTGGATGCCGTAACACTATGCAGGATGTAGATTACATGGCTGAAATGGACAACCCTACTAACATGAGGGCTGTCATCTCTAAACTTCCCTACAAAATGAGAGAGAACTGGCGAAATGTGGCATATGATATTCATGAACAGACAGGCAGAAGAGCTAAGTTTTCTAATTTAGTGGATTATATCGACCGTCAAGCCAAAGTAAAAAATGATCCTTTGTTTGGAGACATTCAGGAGCTATCCAGTGCTGAAGTTGGGACGAAAAGCAAAGCCCCTGACTTTAAACCCAAAAAGATTACTACTAAGGGTAGTAGTTTCGTTATAAGTGTCTGTACTGAACAGAAAAAAGAAAGTGAGACAAGCAAGAAAGAAACAAAAGTTCCCTTTCGTTCAGTCACTACGACGTAACGTTAGTGACTAACGAATGGGGGTTTCGCTTAGAAGCCTATCAACTTCGAGTTTAGAGAAAACGCCCAATGGTGTGCCAATGCCATGGGGCATGCGGAATTTGCATACGTAACTCCGCCTCACCGCGTGAGTATATAAGGAAGTACGTGGCAATATCGCATTATGTTCTGCTTTCGGAGCCAAGAGAACCTACCTCTTCACTCCTACAGCCTTCTGAGACTCTGTCAGCTTCTTCGAGACGAGCAGCTTTCCAGTCGGTGTTGGTGTGATGGCGCATTCCAGTGATCGCATACTTCCTGCCTGCTGATCTGCGCAGTGGTCCATTTGACAGCTGGTGTGTGTTTCCCTGGGCGCTTCGGCATCGACTGCGAGGCTTTCCTCTCACAAAAAGAGCTTGCGCGTGGCACGTCTTTTTCAAGACGGCTCGCCCGTGCACTTCCGGGTGCAATCGATTTTCCGCTGCTGTCTATGGACGCATTCACTGCTGGAGCGTGTTTGGGCTTCAGCACGTTCGGGCAGTGTTTGCGGATGTGTCACGTTTCCATTGCGGGGGCGTGACCATCGCGATGTCGCGGTCGAGACTCAATGATCTCCGTGAGGAGAGAGAGTCCCCTCTGCCTCACCCCAATCTACCGTCCCCGAGTGAGATGGTACTTTGGCTGGTGGCCAGGGTGACCTGAGGGCGGTGCTGTGGTATTAAGAACCCCGACGTTCATTCCTCGGGCCACGCCCCCCTCTTATACATCGCTCCCGCGAGTGTTGGATTGAATCTACGGCCCGTCTCTGACGCCCCGTTCGTTCAGTTCACGCTCCGGATAGCAGTGAGATGTCGATCGCCGCATCCCAAGGTGGGCTGGAGTCCTTTGAGGATGACGATTAGGTTGTGCTCCGCCTCCGGGTGTGTCAGCACTGCCTGATCTGACCTAAAGTTGACAGCCATGTTATCTCGGGCAGCCGCGAGTCTCGCGCTGGTGTGGAACTCCGCCCAGTCGCGGGTGCTCGTGGTTGCGCGATTGGTTTTTGGGGGCGGCACCCGACAGTTGTTCCCGCGACCGTTTGGTGGCCTCCTCCGCCTTCTCTGCCCTTGATGGGGCCGCAGCCTAGGGTACACTGGGGCCCCCTCCCCCCACTGTGGAACTCTCTGTTGCGCACTACGGTGTCCACAGAGGGCTTTGACGTGGCGTGGTGTGGCTGTCCTAAGCACCCTCCCAAAACAGTTCTCGGCCGCCCCAGAGCAGACTGAGGCTGTAACACGTACTGCCCCGGCGGCCAGCTGCTGCACCAGCCGCCGGCTCAGTCGCCTCAGTCCGCTCGCCGCCGAGGGCGCCCTCCCTCTTCCCGCCCGGCCCCAGCAGCAGCCTTCACCTGGGCCGCGCCGTGGAGGTGGTTGAGGATGTCGCCCAGTCCGCTCCCCAGACTGGTTAAACGCCAGGCTGGAGGTGGACAACTCAGAGATGGGTTCCAGTTCTTCCCAGGGGATGGTAGCAGGGCCTCTCCTTCCCCCGGTGGAGGGCCGGGGGAAAATCCTTCCGCTGCTGGCCCCCGGGCTAGCAGCGCTTGGGAAGAACTCATGTTCCTGTCTCTGAGGACCCAGAGACCGGTGATGACAGTGCGCGCCACCCTCGGGTCTCGCCACTCGCATCCCTCTCTGTCGCCAGCCCCCTGGCAGAGCAGACCCCAGTGGAACGTGCGTCCTTCCCTGGTCTCCGCTGTCAGGACGCAGCCGTTAACCGTGCCCCGACCCCGGGACGCCCAACAGCCTCCCCTGTCCGGGCCGGTAACGCTGCCTCGCTGCCCCACCCTGGGTACGTCTGCCGTCCGTATGACCCCGTTGGTGCAGTCTCTGGAAGCATGGCTTTAGCTTCCGGGGCTGTCCCGCTGGGTTGCGCGGACCGTCAGGCTCGGCTACGCGATTCAGTTCGCGCAGGCTCCTCCCCGTTACAGGGGAGTCCGCTATACCGTGACCGGGGCCCATGCCCCCGTCATGCGTGCGGAGATTGCCACCCTACTGGCGAAGGGTGCGATCGAGCCTGTCCCTCCGGCCGAAATGAAGTCGGGGTTCTACAGCCCCTACTTCATTGTACCCAAGAAAACCGGTGGGTTACGACCAATCCTGGACCTTCGCATCTTGAACCGATCCTTCACCGGCTTCCGTTCAAGATGTTGACTGCGAAACGCCTTTCGAATGCGTTCGTCCTCACGATTGGTTTGCAGCAATCGACCTGAAGGACGCCTACTTCCATGTCTCCATCCTTCCTCGACACAGACAGTTCCTACGGTTTGCTTTCGAGGGGCGGGCATATCAGTATGCGGTTCTCCCATTCGGGCTATCTCTGTCCCCTCGCGTCTTCACGAAGATTGCCGAGGCAGCCCTTGCGCCCCTTCGGCAGCACGGGATCCGCATCCTGAACTACCTCGACGACTGGCTCATACTGGGCCACTCTCGGGAGCAGGTTTGCGGACACAGAGATCTGGTTCTCCACCACTTAGCCCGTCTGGGCCTTCGGGTCAACTGGGAAAAGAGCAAACTTTGCCCCGTGCAGAGGATCTCTTTTCTCTGTATGGAGATCGACTCGTCGCCATGTTCGCCCAGCTTACGAGCGAGCGCGCGCAGTCTCTGCTGACTTGCCTCCGTCAAATCGAGAGCAAGAGTGCGGTTCCACTGAAACTATTTCAGAGGCTCCTGGGGCATATGGCATCTGCAGCCGCGGTAACGCCGCTCGGATTGCTTCATATGAGACCGCTTCAGCACTGGCTTCGCGATCGAGTCCCAAGATGGGCATGGCTGTCTGGCACGCCCCGGATTCAAGTGACTCGGGCCTGCTTACAGACGCTCACCCCGTGGTCGAACCTCAGTTTTCTACGGGCCGGTGTGCCCTTAGAACGAGTTTCCGGGCATGTTGTCGTATCGACGGATGCCTCTGCCACGGGCTGGGGTGCCATGTGCAATGGACAAGCAGCCGCGGGCTCCTGGACAGGACCCCAGCGCCCCCTGCATGTCAATTGCCTCGAGTTGTTGGCAGTACGGTTCGCCCTGCACCGCTTCCTAGCGCTGCTGAAGGGTCAACATGTGCTTGTCCGGTCAGACAACACGGCCGTAGTAGCGTACATCAACCACCAGGGCAGTCTACGCTCCCGCCGTATGTCTCAACTCGCCCGCCATCTCGTTTTATGGAGTCAGAAGCGCCTGAGGTCCCTTCGTGCTGTCCATATTCCGGGGGTCCTGAACCACGCAGCCGACGAGCTCTCGCGGTTTCAGCCTCTCCCGGGAGAATGGAGACTCCATCCCCAGACGGTCCAGCTCATTTGGGAACAGTTCGGCGACGCACAGGTAGATCTGTTTGCCTCCCACGACTCTTCCCACTGCAGCCTGTTCTTTTCCCTGACCGAGGGCACGCTCGGCACGGATGCACTGGCGCACAGCTGGCCACGGGGCCTACGCAAATATGCGTTCCCCCCAGTGAGCCTACTCGCACAGCTCCTGTGCAAGATCAGGGAGGACAAAGAGCAGGTCCTTTTGGTCGCCCCGTACTGGCACGGCCGGACCTGGTTCCCCGAACTCATACTCCTTGCCACAGCCCCTCCCTGGCCTATTCCTCTGAGACCGGACCTCCTTACTCAGAGGCGGGGCACCCTATGGCACCCGCGTCCCGACCTCTGGAACCTCCACGTGTGGCTCCTAGACGGGACGCGGCAGGTTTGAGTGGCCTGCCACCTACGGTGGTCGCCACCATCACTTCCGCTAGGGCAGAGTCCACTCGGCATGCCTATGCGTTGAAGTGGAACCTCTTCGTCACCTGGTGCTCTTCCCGCCAGAAGACCCCTGGAAATGCCCGATCGGGTCCGTGCTTGAGTTTCTCCAAGAGGGGATGGAGCGTGGGCTGTCTCCCTCCACCCTCAAAGTTTATGTGGCCGCTATATCTGCCCGCCACGATCTCTTGGAGAACAAAAAGGTAAGTCAGCTTTGGAGGAGGCAGACCCAGCCTTGGCATTGCTCTGTCCAGTACGCGCCCTCCGCGCCTACGTAGACATGACGCAGTGTTCAGGACCTCAGACCAGCTCTTTGTCTGTTATGGTGGAGAGCGGAAGGGAAGTGCTCTCTCAAAGCAAAGGTTGTCTCACTGGATAGTGGACACCATTGTTTTGGCTTACCAGCAGCAAGGTCGACCATGTCCCCTTGGTGTGAGGGCACACTCCACTCGGAGTGTGGCCTCCTCTTGGGCGCTAGCGCATGGCACCTCGCTAACAGACATCTGCAGAGCTGCAGGCTGGGCGACACCCAACTCATTTGGGTGTCTTCGCTTGCTCGCCACTCCACTCCACGGACTGGATACGTGCGATATTTCCTCAGGTGAGCTCCCCCGAGAGCCCTGAGCTCCTCCAGCACTGCTTACGCCAATACCTGTGTACCGTAAGTCTCCGTAAGTCTCCGTAGTGAGCGGGTTTCTTCCCTTGGCGTGTCCCCGCCAACCCTAGGGTTAAAAATCCACCTTCGGCTGGTACCCTAGAGATCTCCATATGCAGCCCCTAGCCGGCTCATATATGTCTCTTAAGTCCTCCCCACAGGTAGGCATCCTTGGCATTCCCTCACTGGGATATGCTTCCCAGTGTACCTTGGTAATCCTGTGATAACTGGGAGTCCTTCGTCCGTACTAGTCTTACGACAGGGTACTCACACTTACGCAGGGCACTGGAAGACAGCTGAGTGGCGGGATTATATTGGGACCCCCATTCGTTAGTCACTAACGTTACGTCGTAGTGACTGAACGAAAGGGAACGTCTCGGTTACGGATGTAACCCTCGTTCCCTGAGGAGGGAACGGAGACGTAACGTCCCGTTGCCACATCAGCTGTGCTACCTGGAACGCAGGAGTTCAGTCTTGGCTCCTCAAGCAGGTAACATAATGCGATATTGCCACGTAAACAGCTTCCACGTAAACAGCTTCCATAGGCCATGAAACTTGTGGATACACTGGGGTCGGAAACAGTGAATGCATTCTTGCTATAGTTCCAGTGAATATCAAGTCAAAGAAAAGTGACAAGATAGTGAAGACATTTGCTTTCATTGATCAAGGAAGTTTGGCGACTTTTTGCACCGAGTCTTTGATGAGAGATTTGAACTTGAGAGGCAGAAAGACGGAGATTCTTCTCCGTACTATGGGACAAGAAAAACTTGTACATAGTTATGTTCTGTCAGACCTGGAAATAAGTGGTTTGGAAAGCGAAGACTACATAGAACTTCCTAAGGTTTTCACTCAGAAAGAGATTCCTGTGAACCGGGAAAATATCCCTCATCAAAAGGACCTGGAAAGATGGCCATACCTGAGACAGGTTAACCTCCCTCATCTGAATGCAAAGGTAGGCTTGCTGATTGGTGCTAATGCTCACAAGGCCATAGAACCTTAATAAACAGCGAAGGAAATGGACCGTATGCTATCAGGACGGCACTCGGATGGTTTGTTAACGGTCCTTTGCGAGCTCAGCAAGAACCAAGAGTTCCACAGAGACTATAAAGCTTTCATGACGGACATAATTGAGAAAGGCTATGCTAAGAAAGTCCCTTCAGAACAACTGGAACTCACAGACAGAGTGTGGTATATTCCACATCATGGGATATATCACCCAAAGAAGAACAAGATTAGAGTTGTTTTTGATTGTACTGCCACCTACCAGAACTTCTCACTGAATAATCAATTGTTGCAGGGACCTGAAAGGTCCAAGAAGGGCAAAAAGAAGAGCCCAGCGGGCCTGACGAGCATTAAGCCTCTTCACCGAATGAATATATTCAAGATTACGGTGGTCCGTCCAGACAATGAATGGAACCGAGGCTCCCTCCAGCCAATGGCGCCACTCACCTAAAGCCAGACGGACCGCCAGTAACTTGCAGTTACCGACATCATAATTACGCTCTGCGGGCGAGAGACGATACGAAAAATATGCGCAGGGATGAACTCTATCATCGGAGGAGGAACGCTGGGAAAGGATTGCCCCTACGCCCACCTCCGATGCGTCGACCTCGACGATAAACTGCTTGGAGGCGTCAGGAGTAGAGAGACTAGGGGCAGACGTAAAAAGACACTTAAGCCGATCGAAAGTCGTTCGAAAACGGAAAGATCTAAAGAAGTCAGAGACTTAGATTTCAACAAAAATCTGCCAGTTGAAATAGCTCTTGGAATACGGTGGTGTACAGAATCAGATACTTTCCGATTCTCCATAAATGTACAACAAAGACCTGCTACGAGAAGAGGAATGCTTTCAGTTGTGAGCTCTATATACGATCCTCTTGGTCTTGTATCACCATGTATACTTCCAGCGAAACTCATTTTGAGACAACTGAGCAAAGAGAAACTGAGCTGGGATCAAATATTCCAGAAAAGCAAGCACAACAATGGTTCAGATGGCAAAAGGACATACAGCAACTTTCAGACTTCAGTGTAAGCAGATGCTTCAAGCCAAATGACTTTGGAACCACAGAGTCTGCCCAATTACACCCTTTTGCGGACGCAAGTGAAAGTGGGTATGGAACTGTTTCCTATCTAGTACTCACAAATGAGCATGGAGAAAAACATTGTTCATTTGTAATAGGTAGAAGCAGAGTGGCGCCATTGAAACAGGTAACAATCCCTAGAATGGAGCTGCCTGCAGCAGTCGTTGCAGCGAAAATGGACAGAATGTTAAAGCAAGAGCTTCAGTTACAGCTTGAAGATTCTGTATTTTGGACTGATAGCCTCACAGTATTGCAGTGCATTGAGAATGAAGCCTCACGGTTTAAAACGTTTGTGGCCAATAGAGTTTCCTTCATCAGAGAAGCTTCAGAGCCTTCACAGTGGAGATACGTCGGCACTTCACTGAACCCAGCAGACATGGCATCTAGAGGCATCAAAGTGGAAAACTTCTTGCAAAAGGAAAATTGGATCAAAGGACCAGAATTCCTTTGCAAACATGAAATTGAATGGCCTTTGCGTCCAGAGCAGGCAAGTGCTATGGAAATAGAATTGAAAAAATCAGCTGCAGTGAATTGTGTCAGTGCTACAGAAAAAGGGAAACCTATGGATAAACTGAGTATTATTCAGAATGGTACAGGTTGAAGAGAGCGGTTGCTTGGATGTTACGTCTGAAGGAAATCTTGCAGTATCTATCAATCAAGAGATGCGAAATTCAAGCTTCCATAAATCAGACAGAAGATATTCCAAGCAAACAACAAGCTCATTTGCAAGCTCAAATGCTCAAGCTGAAACAGACACTGACCAAAAAACCTCTTTCAGTAGAAGATGTAGAAGATGCAGAGCTGAGTTTGATTCGCTACAGTCAAAGACAGACATTCCGGGACGTATTCAAGTCTTTGCAAAGAGGTAATCCTGTCAAAAGAAGTAGTTCTTAGTCCAAACTGGATCCTGTGTTACAAGACGGCATACTCAGAGTAGGTGGTCGTTTAAATCAGTCTGCAATGGCAGAATTCGCCAAGCATCCAGCAATTCTTGTCAAAAAGCAGCACATAACTTCTTTGATTCTGAAAGACATACACACGAACACAGGCCATAGTGGTAGAAATCAGATTCTGGCTAAACTACGAAGCAAGTTTTGGGTTGTAGCTGCCAATACAGCCATACGAAAGCTGATTTCTAGATTCACAGTGTGTAGAAGATTAAATGCCAAAGGCAGTGAACAGAAAATGGCAGACCCAGCTAGCAGGGAACGTTCTCAGAGCTTTGGCTAACATTCCCTACAAGTTTGGTTAATGTTCTGAAGAAAACATTTGAATGTAATGTTTAACGAAGATTTTAAGAATGTTTTCTCATTTAAAATTCTTTTCCTATAGCGTTAAATGTAAACCAAGATATAACATTTTAACTGCAACATTCAAAGGATGTTTTAGGAATGTTTCTGAGGTAACAAGTTGTACAATGATCTCAATAAAACATTGTCCCAATGTTTCATAATAACAAAGGAAGAACATTCTCTCTGCCACATTAGGAAACTGTTTTGAGGATATCATTAGCCGCGTTTCCATTACAGATTTGCGCAAAACTTTTGCGATATTTTCTAAAAGTCGACAAAAAAATATTGCGAAATGACAGCGTTTCCATTAACTGATGTTATGCGACTAAAACACATTTTTTTTCCTCTCGTGATAAATCATTCCAAAAATCATGGTACGTATGTTTTTAGGTTTATGTATATCCCAGCCACTGCACGCCATTATTATTACAGTTTTTTTGGATTGCTTACACACTAAAATTAAAAGTAGTACACTATTAGCAAAACCTTACACTCAAGAAGCAAAACATCAGCCCATATTTGCACAACTATAAGCACATTGTCAACCTCACACTTGTTGCAAAACTCTACACACAGTGATTTGCAAAACACTAAACACACTTAACATACATTACACACAAAAATCTATCATGAAGTCACTTCTTTGCACTACCAAAGCACTGACTGTCAAATTACCGCACCGTCCAACCAATTGGTTCAAAACAGTCATCAGGTGTGCAAACACTTGTTCGCTTAATTGTAGACACACCAATCAGGTGTATAAGCACTATAAAAAGCAGCAGGTGAGTTCTTCAGTCTACAAGCACAATGGAAAGAGTCAGAGAAAGAGTAAGACGACGAGGAGGAAGAGGAGGAAGAGGAGGAAGAGGAGGAAGAGGAGGAAGAGGAGGAGGAGGAGGAGGAGGAGGAGGAGGAGGAGGAGGAGGAGGAGGAGGAGGAGGAGGAGGAGGAATCAACAGAGGAGCAATCAACAGAGGAAGAGATGGAGGCCATGCTGGAGGAAGAGGTAGAGGTAGAGGAAGAGGAAGAGGAAGACAAGAAGGTGCTCAAAGAGGACCGAATCTCACAAATGAGATCCTTGCAACACTGGTTGATCACGTTGTCAACCACGGACTGACGCTGAGAGAGGCTGGACTGCGAGTACAGCCAAATCTAAGCCGATACACAGTGGCAAGTGTGATAAGAACATTTCGACTGGAAAATAGGTACTGTAAAAATATCATCATATCACAAACATCTGCACGGTTTCAGTAACTGCTTACAGTACTGTATTCTATGC
Organism: Gobio occitaniae; assembly: GCA_033150135.1. NCBI lineage: Eukaryota > Metazoa > Chordata > Actinopteri > Cypriniformes > Gobionidae > Gobio > Gobio occitaniae. The sequence continues at coordinate 129,922 of JARQWZ010002285.1, read as the reverse complement.
ACTATCAGCACTTCTGATACCTTTTCCTGTAAAATTACTGTACTATTGTATGGATTTGTTTTTATATATAGGATTGAGGGTCAGGAGCGACAAGGGGGAAGGCCTCCTATGTTCACAGAACAGCAGGAGAGGGAGATTGTAAACATGGTTTTGGCCAACAATGCTATAACACAAGCAGCTCCAAGCTAACATTGTCAATAACCATGCCACTTTCAACGATATCCATCAGGTCTCAACATCAACACTGGCACGCATCCTAAAAAAAAAACATATTCAAATGAAGCAAATTTATCGAGTGCCTTTCGAGCGCAATTCCGAAAGGGTGAAGCGACTGCGGCATGATTATGCAGAGGTATGTATTCACTATAGCAGTGTGATCTTGCATACTGTCTCATATTCTTTTACTGTACTGTACTATGTATACTAGATCTACACTGAGCTATACAATTTTGCCTGACACTGTTCTTCAGAGAGTTTTACGAATGGATGGAGAGGAGATCCTGCATGAGTTCATTTACGTAGATGAGGCTGGTTTTAACCTGGCGAGAACACGAAGGCGGGGAAGAAACATCATTGGCCAAAGGGCTATAGTCAATGTCCCCGGGCAACGTGGGGGTAATATAACACTCTGTGCAGCCATTACACAGAATGGGGTCCTCCACCGCCATGCCCATATGGGCCCTTACAACACAGCACTCATACTTACATTCTTGGACCAATTGCACAACATAACAGCAGCTAATCAAATTGATCATATGCAATACATTGTTGTCTGGGACAATGTGTCTTTCCACCGCTCTGCTCTGGTTCAGAACTGGTTTCAGCAACATCCACATTTCACTATTCTATATCTTCCACCATATTCTCCATTCCTCAACCCTATAGAAGAGTTTTTCTCGGCATGGCGGTGGAAGGTATATGATCTCCAGGCTGAGGTACCCCTCATCCAAGCCATGGAGGAGGCCTGTGACCAGATGGAGGTTGCAGCAATGCAAGGATGGATTCGTCATTCAAGACGTTTCTTTCCAAGGTGTCTTGCCAATGACAACATTGCCTGCGATGTTGATGAAATTCTCTGGCCAGATCCAGCTAGGCGAAGAGACGATGTATAGTTTTTTTTGTTCCTTGAACTTACAGTACAATATGTGAAGTGACATTTTGTTACAGTATTCTGGATCTCCATGTCAACATTTTGGGCGTGTTGACAAATAAATTAGTTTCTTCAGTCTGCAACATTGGTCTTGTGTGGTGTTTGGTGACTTTACATTATATTTGTACTTTGTTGATGGTAGCCTACTCTAATCATAGGGAAGTAGAAGTGCTAAAAGTGTTTTAGGTTTATCACAGCAGAGTGTAACTCGTGCAAACAGAGTATGTTAATGTGAAACGTGTGTGTTTCATATGGTAACAAAGTGTGGTTTTGAAACAGAAGTGTATAGTTTTTACAAGAGTGTTTAATTATGCAAAGGATCTGTAGTGTTTTGCTAATTGGGTGTGTGGTTGTGCTAATTGTGTGTAGTGTTTTGAAAACGCGGGCCCTGTTTTGAAAATCGTGCTTAAGCAATCCAAAAAAACTGTAATAGTAAGAGACGTGCGTGTTATAGCACTGATGGCAAAGCACCTTATACTTTAGCGGCACATATGAGGTGTTATGATAAATTGTGGCATTTTATATTCTATTGTTTTTTTTTATGAGTTTAATAAAGAACTCGTCTTCTGTCCAAACATACCATCATCTGTAAAGAATGATCGACTTTTACATACGCCAGGTTATTTTGACGCATTGCCACATACAGAGACGAGCGAAAAGTTTGAATTTGCATGGTGGTAACTCAACGTTTTTTTTTTACCACTTCGTTATTTTGGCTTGGAATTTCGTTTTTTTGGAAATATAAACTGAATTTAGAAATGCTTTTGAAATGAAAAACTTTGCATTTAATAAACAAAATATATTTTTGAAATAAAGACAACGTTTGGAGTGGAGTGCAAAATAATCTGTTCCCTGAGTCCACGGCCTTTGCTGTTATCGTGAGTGAACACAAATAAAAGTAGACAGTTTATAGTTTATAATTATGTCTTGCACTTATCTGTATGGCTAAAAATGACGGAGAATTTTAAGTTTCCGCTGGAAGAAAGGAAAAAATTCATCAAAAGGCGACAACGACTTCGTCGGAAAGAGGGTTAAAGAATGGTTAAAAAAAAGTAGCCTATTTAGTTTCATATAGTTAGGCATATAGTATGTCTAAATATTATAATCTTTTAATTTCATATGTTGATTATGAAAAGTGAGCAGCATGAGTAAGGCTACATAATCAGATGCACATATGTCTGGAGACATGGATTTTGAGCACAATTGAATTGTGTTTTCTAGAAAGTCTTTCTTTAAAATTAATTTTGTTTTGTATAAATTGTATTTTAATTTTGATCAATGTTTAATCAACTATTTGGCTGTAGGCTATATTTAATAAATAAGAAGCAAACCAAGATTGTCGGGAATGGATTGACCTAGTCTTTGAGCAAGGCTGAAACTATAGCGTCTTTCTGTTTTAATACATTTTTTGAATATATGTCATAATTACAGTAGGCCTATACACTGTAAAAAATTTATAATCTTCCCAACTCAAAATTTTCTAGTGACTGTTTACATCTAAAGTTTTCAATTGGCCCAAGTGAAATTCTGTAAATGTAATTTTATCAATTGTGGCAAGAGCCTGTTAACATGGGCTCAATTGGAAATAATATGTTGAGCCAATGGAAAAAATTTATAATCTTCCCAACTCAAAATTTTCTAGTGACTGGTCACATCTAAAATTTTCAATTAGCCAAATTGAATTTCTGTGAATTGAATTTTATCCATTGTGGCAACAGCCTGTTAACATGGGCTCAATTAGAAATATGTTGAGCTAATGGAAAAATGTAATTTACCAACACTGTAAAAAATGTCAGACCTCTCCAATTAAAATTTTTCTAGTGACCGATCACAACTAAATTTTTTAGTTGGCCAAATTGAAAAATTTAGATGTGATCAGTCACTAGAAATTTTTGAATTGGAGAAACGTTTTACAGCGAAACTGTGTGGTTGGTCCAATTAAATATTTTAAATTGTAGTAACAATTGTTTATTTCTCACTGTCCCAAAAGACAAAAATGACTAAAAACATAAATATATTAAGCAAAATACAGAAACAGACAACAGGGTTGACATTTTATCACATTACTTTATTAACAAGTAAATTCCAACACAGGATATTTGGGTGAAAATACCTTATTTTCAATAAGGAAAAACTCTGAATACATTCAAGAAGTCTTCTGCATAACAAGCTAAAAACCTGCAAATAAAAATAAAAACTAACATTAATGACAAAGCTCCCCTGCATCACATCTGGCAAGAGACAGAACAGAAGTTTCTTCATTATATAATGAGGATGAGACGAATGAATGGACATAAGAAAATCACGAGCTTGACCAGGGCCGGCGTTTGCTATAGGCGAGCTAGGCGGTTGCCTAGGGCGACAAATGTGTTGGGGGCGCAGCCAGGCGCCCTCTAGTGGCGCCCTTAAACTTACTTCCCATTAAGCATAGAATTAAAACAAGCGAAATAAAACATACTGTTTATTAAACATGATCATCCTTGGGCGCCCCCTCAGCCGCACGTTTAATTACTTAACCTGATTATTAGATTGAATTGAAAGTGAATATTGTCTAGCACAGGCGTTATGTCAGGCAAGTGCTCAGCACTGGCGCGTTCTTCAAAAATGAAGCGGTCTAAACCCTCGAGTACACAGGGACGGAAAAAGAGAAAGGCAGACGATCAAAAGAAAGCCCAGTATAGAGGTAAGTCTTCTCATCTCAGCCATAAAGGTGTCAAACGAAATAAATTTACTTCGTATTATCGATATTATCAACTAATATTGGACGGCATTGGACGTTTTATTGCTGTCACTAAGCTATCACTAGCTAGCTAGTTATCTACATATTACTACGCATTTCACTGACAATAAGGAAATCCAGACGAGCCAAATTTTAATGCTGCGTCAATTTTCAAGGTGAATAGAAATGCCAGAAACAACTGTTCATCTTTTATTATTTAAGATAGGGATAGAGCTACAAGAACTTATATATTTTAATTTTGTAGTGGTAAGTACAGTGTATCCATAATAGCACTTTTGTTTGTAGAGGGTATAGTTAATCCAGTTTATGGGTCATAATTTGCTTAAGTGTCTTTACAGGTGCTTAAGAGAGTTTTTGCACAGTTTTTGGAGTTAATATTTGGTAAATATCCTTGAACATTCTTTCTAGCATTTGTGTATGACCAATGTATTGCAGTTGATCCTTCAAGTCTTAATTTTCTTGATTAAGTGTTGGAGTGACTATAAAAGCATTTTTGTTTGTTCATCCATAGTTTGAGTCATAATTTGTTAAATATCCTCCAACGTTCTTTGTAGCATTTTTTGTGTGCAATTTATTAGAGTGTATTATTTAAGTCATAATTAGCTTTTTAAGTCTTGGAGTAACAATAGGAGCATTTTTGTTTATATAGTTTTTATAAATACTTAACCCATTTGTGCCCAATTTTTTCTGAATGGCATGTTCTGCATTTATTTTCCCCAGGTTTTTGTATTTTTTCTTGAAAATCGTATTTGAATCTGTGGCAACTATAGTTGCCGGTGGGCAAATATGTTGTATGCACCCCTTCAATGTCAAATATGAATAAGAGGAGAACATTTAGCATCTAACTCAAAATAACTGCTTTCAACAGATCAATCTTTATTCATAATCAAATTTATTATGTTTGACTAAGTATACTAAAAACTATAGATCTGTTGTAAGATGTGTTTTGTTTGGATGATTCTAGAGACCTTCATGATTATGTTGATATATATATGTCAACAAAAAATACTTATTAGTAACATGAAAATGACCTTTCTCTGGGAGGGTTTGCCTTCGTTGTGCTCCCTGGAAGTAGGGGTAGGAAGTTGGCAGTCTCATGTGACAGGAAGGAAGTTAATATTTTTTTTTTCTTCTTGAAATCCTTTATTTGGTTGTCTGCTTGTGTGTCATTAAGATATAAAACATGGATAATATCTAGAAAAACACTTACAGAAGGAAAATGACAACTATACACTGGCAACTATAGTTGCCGGTGGGCTTAACAATTAAGGGGGGGGGGCACAAAACTCAATCTCGCCTAGGGCAACCAAAGAGCTAGAGCCGGCCCTGAGCTTGACGTGTTTGATATTAAAAGACAACTAGATAAAAAAGTTCGTCGAGACAAACTTTAAGTTGGCTTGGAAAAGCTAGACCAGAAAGTTTGAAATAGTTTGAAAAGTTTGAAATAAATAGTTTGAAATAGTTTGAAAAGTTTAAAGTTTGAAATAGTTTGAGTTTTAGTAGTTTAGATAGATAGATAGATAGATAGATAGATAGATAGATAGATAGATAGATAGATAGATAGATAGATAGATAGATAGAAATAGTCAGATGATAGATAGAAATAGTCAGATGATAGATGATAGATAGATAGATAGATAGATAGATAGATAGATAGATAGATAGAAAGCTAGGGTACTAAGGAGGTTGCTAGGGTGGTTGCCGTGCGGTTGCTAGGGTACTCAGGTGGTTGCTAAGGTCTTGCTATGTGGTTGCTAGGGTGGTTGCTATGCAGTTTCTAAGGTAGTGCTCTAGTATGATTTACCCCGTTCTAGTATGATTTGCCCCAGTTTACCCCGCTCTAGTATGATTTGCCCCAGTTTACCCCGCTCTAGTATGATTTGCCCCAGTTTACCCCGCTCTAGTATGATTTGCCCCAGTTTACCCCGTTCTAGTATGATTTGCCCCAGTTTACCCCGCTCTAGTATGATTTGCCCCAGTTTACCCCGCTCTAGTATGATTTGCCCCAGTTTACCCCGTTCTAGTATGATTTGCCCCAGTTTACCCCGCTCTAGTATGATTTGCCCCAGTTTACCCCGCTCTAGAATGATTTGCCCCAGTTTACCCCGCTCTAGAATGATTTGCCCCAGTTTACCCCGCTCTAGTATGATTTGCCCCAGTTTACCCCGCTCTAGTATGATTTGCCCCAGTTTACCCCGCTCTAGTATGATTTGCCCCAGTTTACCCCGCTCTAGAATGATATGCCCTAGTTTACCCCGCTCTAGTATGATTTGCCCCAGTTTACCCCGCTCTAGTATGATTTGCCCCAGTTTACCCCGCTCTAGAATGATTTGCCCCAGTTTACCCCGCTCTAGTATGATTTGCCCCAGTTTACCCAGCTCTAGTATGATTTGCCCCAGTTTACCCCGTGCTAGTATGATTTGCCCCAGTTTACCCCGCTCTAGAATGATTTGCCCCAGTTTACCCCGCTCTAGTATGATTTGCCCCAGTTTACCCCACTCTAGTATGATAGATAGATAGATAGATAGATAGATAGATAGATAGATAGATAGATAGATAGATAGATAGATAGATAGATAGATAGATAGATAGATATAGTCAGATGATAGATAGATAGATAGATAGATAGATAGATAGATAGATAGATAGATAGATAGATAGATAGATAGATAGATAGATAGATAGATAGATAGATAGATAGATAGAAATAGTCAGATGATAGATAGATAGATAGATAGATAGATAGATAGATAGATAGATAGATAGATAGATAGATAGATAGAAATAGTCAGATGATAGATAGATAGATAGATAGATAGATAGATAGATAGATAGATAGATAGATAGATAGATAGATAGATAGATAGATAGATAGATAGAAATAGTCAGATGATAGATAGATAGATAGATAGATAGATAGATAGATAGATAGATAGATAGAAATAGTCAGATGATAGATAGATAGATAGATAGATAGATAGATAGATAGATAGATAGATAGATAGATAGATAGATAGATAGATAGATAGATAGATAGATAGATAGATAGATAGATAGATAGATAGATAGATAGAAATAGTCAGATGATAGATAGATAGATAGATAGATAGATAGATAGATAGATAGATAGATAGATAGATAGATAGATAGATAGATAGATAGATAGATAGATAGATAGAAATAGTCAGATGATAGATAGATAGATAGATAGATAGATAGATAGATAGATAGATAGATAGATAGATAGATAGATAGATAGATAGATAGATAGATAGATAGATAGAAATAGTCAGATGATAGATAGATAGATAGATAGATAGATAGATAGATAGATAGATAGATAGATAGATAGATAGATAGATAGATAGATAGATAGATAGATAGATAGATAGATAGATAGATAGATAGATAGATAGATAGATGAGTTTAATGAGTCTCTATGGCTCAGATGTAGTTCACAGAATGTCAGTTGGAGTGAGTCTGGGCTTCAGTGTTTAGATTTGAATTTTTGACAGTTGAACAGTTTGAAAATCTGAACATTCCGTCAATGAAAGTCTATGGGAGTTTTTCCAAGTTTTAATCAGCTTTTTTAGGAAAACCGTAAGTCGGATCAGTCTAAAAAGATAAAGCAACCCGAGTCAGACTAGTCTGAAGGTCTGATCCGAGTTTGGTGGATGTAGCTTGAACAGTCTAGGAGGAGTAGCAATTAGTTTTTTAGTCTAAGAAGAATAATAATAATAATAAGTTTAAGTACAATATCAGTAAGTTGGCTCTTCCAAGCCAACTTAATAACTTAAGCCCAGAAAGAGGCAGACGCCAAACGCACCGTGTTCAACAGTCGCATGCCGCACATATCACACAAATGACTTAATTTCCTTATTACCTATTGTTTTAGACATATAAGACATGAGGAAAATAAAACTATTGGCTACCATTAGATAATTATGTGGTAAACGAGAACACACTCATGAAAACAATGAATGCATGAACTCGTGATTCTACAAAATGTCTTTTAAACTTCATACCCGGTCATAAAGCAAAACTCTGGAGAATAATTTCAGTGCTAAATACTCACCAACGTCTTTGTGAGATGAATATCTCTCTATTTTCTCGGGAATGTGTCTCGGTCTTCAGCACCTGCTGTGGTTCGGCTTCGCTCGCGCTGCCGCTCCCGCGTCTCCGCGTTTGAAATCTCCACACAAACGTTTTTTTTCAAGAGCATTTTGCGCATGCGTATACCGTTTTTCGGACGGAGGACTTGTTCAGCCAACATGGATTTTTCACTTCGACTTCATAGATTGACTGAGCACAATTAAATATGTTCGGTGAATATACAATTTTAATTTTTAGTGAAGACCTTAAGCTATGATTAGTACAATTCATCTTTTTGCATGGCGATAATAATTTGGAAGTCATTTATTGGGCCAATATGTAATGATCAATTTACACAATTTTTCCCCCCAATTTTTTTTTACAGTGTAGAGAGTTATGATATTTGTGGTTGCACCGGGGTCCATCATAATAAAGTTACGCCACTTTCCTTATTAGGAGAAAATATATGTCGTTTTAACGACATAAGATCTCGTACATACTTGAGTGGAAAAAAAATGATATGTAGGCCCTATGTGAGAGCAATGCGTGACCGTACCAGGTGACCTGTAAATGCGAAAAAACTGTTTCCATTGCAGTTTTGCGAAAATTGCCTGAAAAACCACCTCATGCGAGCGTAAAATTTGTTTTGAAAAATGGACGCGTTTCCATTGGGCGTATTTTCAATTCGCAATTACAATTTGCGCAATTTGAAGGGTAATGGAAACGCAGCTTTTGAGAGATGAGATGTTGAATGTTCTTTATAAAACGTTCTTCTAATGTGACGAGTTAACAAAATTAGAACATTTTACTACCAACATTTTGAGTATATTTTGGGAATGTTCTTAAATTGAAAGTTTTTATAATGATCTCAATAAAACATTGTCCCAATGTTTCATAATAACAAAGGAAGAACATTCTCTCTGCCACATTATATATTTCAACTTTTGCCGCTGCGCTCTGTGACGATTACCAGCGCGGGATCCAAAAAGTTTTGAAAACTCCGCCTACTTTGCTCTGGCGTAGAGCAACGCAAATCGCGTTGTATCCGAAGGGCAATGCTGAACCTACCGCGCATTCTGCGTCCTGTGTGAAAAACTTTACTTTCGCCTGGCTCCGCAGCGCGAGCCTCCGCTGACTGCGCGCGCTCCTCCCCAAACGGACGAGGCGTTTATACTCGAAGCGCTCGCCGTTATGCTATTCTTTGAAACGACAGAGGGCGACTCGGAGTAATTGTTCTTTAAACCATCAGAAAAAAGCATCGAGAAGAAGTGGGCTAATGTACACTGGTGATTGGGTGCGTTCCGTTCGACCGTAAGTGGACTGCGAAGTGGACTTCACAGGGTATTCCGCCATCTTAAGTGAGATTCCAATCCAAAGGGAGCGAACATGTTCAGTCCGAAGGGTACTGCGAACGGCGCAGGGAAGAAGGGAACATCGATACTTCACTTCACAGGAAGTAGAGAGTGAAAATCACCCAAATGTCTTTGCGCGTCGTATGCATCACCTGTCTGAACTAATGATGGTGCAGAGCCGTTTGTTGGAAGAGTTTTTAAACAGCTCTGCGATTAAGGAGTTTACATATGCATTTGAATATTCATAGTTATTATACAAACTAGAGTATTTATGAATGGTTATGGCAATAACTGTTACATTTGTATATTATATTTTATGAATATGTAAACAAATTAAAAGTGTTGAGAAGCACCTGAGGGCTCTCATGTTTTATATTTTACTTTATTTACCTCAGGAATGTTTACTGTGCAGCTGCACTTGGGAAAGAAAGCGCACGAGATGAGACCGCTACAAAGACCATTAAGAATCGCCTACAAACATCAAAGTATTTTCATATTGAATGACAGGTGCAGCTTCAGATCTGTTCATAGTCAATACAGGTTATAAGTAAACTAATAAAACTAATGGACAATGTTTTGATTATATGTTTTAGATAGCATATACTGTGTGTTTTGTATGTACATATGTATGTATGTGTATGTATATATATATATATATATATATATATATATATATATATATATATATATATATATATATATATATATATATATATAGGCCTATATATATATAAAATCCATTAGATACAGATATAGATGAGCCCTTTGCCAAGAGAGTGAAGAAAATAACTGCCACTGCCACGATGAATCAGACTCCACAGATGCCAAAAATGCCTTCCTGTAAGTAAATGGTACTGAGTAACCACAAAGTGTTTGATGTCTGTGTATTATCTTTGTCTTGTTTTCCTCAGAAATTTGTATATATACTTTCAGTGAACTGCATTGACTTTCTAACTTGCTATGACCTTGTGTTTTAGTCACCCCATCAATGGATTTCTTTTCAGCCAGACACAACGAGGACCCAAGTAAGTTTCCATTTTAACATGAATCCATTTTTTTTACCCCTGGCTGGCTGTACATTTAGGAAAATAGGGGTAAAATACGCACGCCTCACGGCATTCATAACGATAGGGATAAACACATCATATCATATCAAGGAAAATCACATTTGCACATTTTTCATTGTGCCTATAAAGTTTATAAATGGTCTCCTAAGATTTAATCATAATGGTCTTAAATTAGACACTTCTGTTCTCCTCTGGCCTGGGGAAAGGGCAGATATATCGACACTCAGTCATGATCAGTTATCAAGCTCATTGTATTTGTTTGGACAATGTGTTAGATCCTGTGTTGAAAAAACTACAGATGAATTTGACAACTTTATTACTTGAAGAGTCAAACCTAATGAAAGGAACACTGAGAGGAAAGGAATTCACTGGGAAATATGCCATGTCCTATCACACTGTATTCCCCAACAGTGTTCTAAACTCAATAAAATTGCGGAGCTGTACTCAAAGCTGCAATATTGTTCAGGCACCACAAAAGTTTTAAGTTCACTCAAGTAGTTTCCCAGTTATTGATTATTTAGACAAGATTAGCTCTTAGTTTATGAGTAGAACTGACCCCCAAACTCATTTCGTTCAAGAGTGGATTGAAATTACGTCTGACGTAATAATGACGTGCAACTTCATTGGAGGTTCATATCAACATGGCAAATAACCTAATAACCTACACAAACCAATATAATAATAAAAAACATTATTAAAAAAAAAAAAATCGGAAATCCCAATGAATGGTGAATTAACTAGTCTATGATTGATTGTGGCGGATGTAAATACACTTTGACTAGTTGTTTGCAAGGACTGCTGCGCGCACCCGGATGTGGGCAGGCAACAACATCAAGGAGATCCATCATCAACATCAGCCTGCATGCAAACCGTAGAGCCACACAAAGGTAAGAACACGCCTTAATGTACTTTGTTTATTTATTTGTTTACAGTCTTCCAGGCAGACCTCAGCTAAAGTGTAGGCTTTGTGAGAGAGACCTTTTGCGGCTAGCTGCATGTGAAGCAGTCGATTCTGTTCCCTTCGGAATGTCTGTTCCCCTTTACGCAATCACACTGCAAGTCACTTGCCGAGTTACCATGCGTACCATCAGAACTAACGTTAGCAAGAAGCACAACTGGATGTACGGGAAGCCAAAAGGTTCAAAAAGTACTTTTCTTTTTTAAAACTTGTTTTTAGAAGCAAGGTTTTCCAGCTGCCAGTTCAACCCTGCTTATTTCTTGTCAATTTTAAAATGTATTACCGATTTCAATGTATTGTTTATTAAGGCTTTGGTTAGATGGTCACAGGTGTTTAATGTCACTTTTTTTTTTTGAAAGAAATAAAGACATAGGCTACTGCTTGTTTTCAGACACTGATTTTCAGGTGTAACAGTTTACCCAAAGTGAAATATAAACGCAAACTCCAAAAACAATTTCTTCATAATTGATTCATTTATTACAAGAAGCACATTTGTATTCGTCTTCTGTGGATGGATTGCCCACACACTTCATGTGGAACCAGCGTCCACAGTAGTCACAGGAAATCTGTAAAAATAAAAATATATTATTATTATTTTGTGTATGCAACACCAACCAAAAATGCAGCCATAGTTACCCATGGGATATCTTCATCATCTGCATCTTTTGCATCATCTTCATCTTCAGCATCTTCAAAGGTTTCTGCCTCCCCACAAAAGTGGCACAGGTCACTTAGGTCATCTGAGGTACAGTACAACACTAATAAAAGTGATGCACATCAAAAAGAATAGGTCAATAACATTAAAGAGCTTATAAAGCCATACCAGATTGGCGAAGCAAAAATAAAGCAATCTCCATTCTGTATTTGGTTACTTCTTGTGGCTCGTTGGAGAAGTCAATTGTGGAATTTTGCAGAATGTGTTCTGCAAACTAAGGAAGTAACAAGAAATTAACTGCAAAGTATAGTCCCATTTTAATGAACATTATTTTCTGCTATTTAAAAAATGTATATAAGGTTCAACTCATTTCTTAAAGTCAATTTAATGTAATTTCCGTTGAAAAAACTTAAACATCCGAATATGTGTTTCCCTTATGACAATAATATGAGGCATTGAGGTTTGAAGTCAGCATGGACAGATTACACTAATTTTGTATAGGTAAAATTCAACTGCATAAATTCACACATAATACAATGAACAAGTGCAAAATTAATTAAATTCAAAGAATAAATGGAGTGTGTGTGAGAATAATTTTATTATGCTGCAGTGTAGCAGGACATTTGGAAGTAGCGCCAAGCCGCCAACACTTTTGGCCTTTTTCGCTTTCCGTACACCCAGCGGTGCTTTGGTGCCTCTGCATCCGCTGTCAACAGACATGCTTCGTTGAGGGGGAACAGGAATTCCGAAAGGGAACAGAATCGACTGCTTCACATGTTTTAGCGAGTTAACTAAAGTTCATTGTCTCAGCTGTCAGCCAGCCTGTTGTTGCACTACTTTAGAGGGATAACTGGACAGACAAACCGTATGGTTTTAGCACTACCAAAGATCCTTTATCAACCGTTACTGGTGATAAGCCTACTTTGGCCGCGCAGGTTAGTTTATAGCAGGTGTTGTCCCGAAATTCGACTGCCTGCCGCGCTTGCGCGCGCATGACGTCATTCGTTGACATCGGTGCAGCCAATGAATTTAATATGTTTGTGTTGCCCTTTCATTTTCATTTAATTTTATTTATTTTATGTAGTTATTGCGACCTTGTGCTGATAAACATTGTTTGTTAAATGTCTTGAGAACATATTGAATTGTTTTGTATTTTTTAAATCCAATTAAAATACTGTAAAAATGTATGAGTTTCCTCTTCAAAGCTTCTTGTAACCAAAATTTTTCACCCAAGTTACACCATCAACATCAAACGTTCAAAAAACATTAAGAAATAGTGAAAAGTAAAGTTGAACTGAAATGAATACTCCACTTGGGGTATGGTGTTGTTGTTGTAGTTGTATTGGGTTTATCAACACAACGTATAAGGGAATGTGTGAATTAACCCTACATCTTTCGGACATTTTTGTGTTTTCTTTTCTTTTTTATTTTCCCCATGTTAGTGCCTACTGCATACATTTAGGCAGAAGTGTGTATTTTTATTGGAATTTTAATATTTCACCCTTATATCCTTTCCTAAATATTTGACGCTATGTAAACACAGTTACGCCTTAATGACAAAATGTCCCCATTGAAACCCTTAAAACGGCAATTTTTAACCGAAGGCCATTTAACTATAAAATGATGCAGTCTTTGTTAAGCTTCAAAATCAAATGTTATATACTGTAGCTTCATTAAATTATGCAGCTATAATTTTGTGGGTAGGCTTTGTTGGTGCAGATGTCAGAGTGTGGTTATGTGTGTACTAGAAATTGTGTGCATGTAATATTTGAGAAATAATACTGTACTGCAAATAATTCAAATGTGTACCAGTGGAGCTTTGCTGGCATCTAATGGAAAAGGTTTGGTACTGCGCCCAAATAAAATCTTACTGAAAGCTCACTTTTTGAGATATCAACCTCAAATGTAGAACACAATTTGTTTAGATTTATGACTTTGATTTTCTAGCAGTTTTTCAGTTCAACATGTTTTATAAAGTACATATTTTATATAAAAAATTGTTCATAAACAATTTTCATAAGCTTTTCGATTTCTATTAGTGCAATATAATCCCATGTGCAATCAATTCTGCTTAGTTCTGTACATAAATGATTCTCATTTATGCTGCCTATTACCCCCTTCTATAGTATAACAAATATAATATCAATTTTAAAACAGTGCACAAGCATCACACTCATGCTGGTGATTTCTGCAATGGAGTGTGTATGCTGAGAAGACTATGACTGTAGAAGGCAAGAGGTTTCCAGTGGTCCAGTATTATTTAGTCAGTATTAAAAAAATGGACCTGCCAAAAGTATTCTGCCCTCTACACCTCTAGACATTTATGGCTGGGAAGTGTGTTTGATGAGAAGATTGTGTCTAAATATATTTACAATTCAAAATAATATCATATTTTAATGTACTTCAGATGTAAATTATTCCTGTGATCAAAACTGAATTCATCATCATTACCCCAGTCTTCAGTGTCACATGATTCTTCAGAAATCATTCTCATATGAGGATTTGATGATCAACAAACATTTATGATCATTATTAATGTATTTTTGTGGAAACCATATTACATTTGTCTTCCATGACTCTTTGAATAGAAATATAAATGTATCTTTTTTTAAAGAATGTTAATGTAACAGCTGTCAAAAAAAATTCAAAAAATGAGATTTGAAAGTTTATCGTGACGTGGTGTAACTTGGGAGGAAACAATTTGGTTACAAAAAGCTTTGAATAGCAAACAGTGCAGAACTTTATTTATTTATTTATTTATTTTATTTATTCGTAATTTTTTTAAATTGGATTTAAAAAATACAAAACAATTCAGTATGTTCTCAAGACATTTAACAAACAATGTTTATCAGCACAAGGACGCAATAACTACATACAATAAATAAAATAAAATAAAAATTAAAGGACGACAAAAAAATATAAAATTCATTGGCTGCACCGATGTCAACGAATGACGTCATGCGCGTGCACGTGCACGCGGAGGGCAGCCTGATTCTGGCAGGCAGTCGAATTTCGGCACAACACCGGACACAGAAGGTATGGGATGATTTTAGACTCAAAAAGATTAATAAATGCACACACAATTATCCATGAACTTGATAAATGTTGCAGACGTATTTCACTATCCACATACAAATGCCTTTTAACTTGTGTGTGAAATATTTTTGTAAAAATAGAGACATAGTTGTGAATACAAAACTTCGATTTTGTATTAATAAGTCAGAATTTGTGCGTGCAGCGTGATGATGTGCATTTGTGGATCCGGTGACGGATAGGCTACTTTGTATAGGCAAGATTAAATCAGGTTATGAACACTACATTGTTCATCACAACATTTTTCTCCCATAGAAAACCATTATAAAATGCTTAATATGCAATACAGTATAGCATGTTCAATAAAGTGTATAGCCTACTTTTAATATCACCGTTTTAATGCAGGAAGCCACATTAAGCGTTTTCTTTTATAATAGACTTTATGGGAGAAAACGCTAATCTTGCCTATACAAAGTAGCCTATGCGTTATTAATACTTTTATTAATACCTTTTTAATGTTAGCCTACTGTTAAGCGTTTTCCTCATCTTTATAACGAGGACACATAAAGCGTCTTATAGGCAGAATAACGCTCACAGTGCCGTTGTCTGTTTTGGCAGAATACTGTCATCTAGTGGCAGCAGGTTTTCTTAGACAGCTGAGTGTGTGTGTGGGTGTGTGTGTGTGGATGTGTGGATCGTGCAAGGCCAAACCGGCAAAATGAAAGTCTCAAAATCCAAATGAATCAAATAGGATCGACTCACAAACGAGTCAATGAATGAATGCGCATCACCGGATCCACAAATGCACATCTTATTCATTGCACGCACAAATTCTGACTTACATTAATACAAAATCAAAGTTTTGTATTCACAACTATGTCTTTATTTGTACAAATCTCTGCACATTCATGTAATTCTGTATTTTGCACACACAAGTTAAAAGGCATTTGTTTGTGGATAGTAAAACGCGTCTGCAACACTTATCATGTTCATGGATGAGATTATTAACGTTACTGTAGTATGAAGCAGACCAGGACAGAGTGTTGTGGTGCTGAGGAACCGCTGGAGCGATTGTTTATAAGATGAACGCTACACACGCCTCGTGAGTAGCGGGACTTTTATTATGACACAGTTGCCGGCACCATTTCCACTTTTCCGGTCATGAGTGTGAGGTAACTCTGTTTATCATATTAGATACATCTGAGTGTGTTGAAAATTATGTTATGACATTACTCTGTGTGTTCACTCGGCGGCTGCTATGACACTTGTTCACACTGCAGTAAGAGTAAAGCATTTCTGCAAAATAAAACCGGAAACCGAGGGTAACGCAGATATGGCGCAATTGACAGGCGACTCCCTCACACGTCCCGGTTCCTTGGTTAAAATAGCAATTTTCTCACGATTTACAAATAGTTGGAAACATTTGGGATATTGTAAGTATTCAACTGAACAAAATATATAACACTGGCATAGTGGTTTTTGGATATTTTACTGAAAAAAAATGTACATAGTGCAACTTTAATATATGCATAGGATTAATATTCTACTGATTTGTCTTCCTATTACCCCACAATCCCTCTGTCTTTCTAGGAAGACGTCGATATCAACAGCAGACGGACAGTTACTCTGCGGGCCCTTCCCATCTTCCTGTGGGAAGATGCTGCTGGATTTTAAGACCTGGAATGTAAGTTTTTGATTCAACTGTGTGTCCTCTTTCACTCGTTCTTGTTTTCTTACTTTGTCTTCTCTGTATATCTCTTTCTATTTAACCCTCTCTGACCTTGCAACCAAAAGACAACAACCACAACCATCTTCCTAGCCACCAGAATAGCAATTAAATCATACTACAGTAATTCACCAAGAATGTCATATTTGGGAATTTTACCTGAACTTTTCATTCACTGGTATTTCATATTATATTAAATACACATGTAGTGTTTTTCATTGACTACTCTACTCATTACTAATTACTGTCATGTTCTTCAGGCAGAAGAAATTGACCTGCCAGACATCTCGGATGCAGCTCTTGCTATTCTCACTGTCTCAAGTGATACGGACTCCCTTGTGAAGTTTGGTCCTGCTATCAATTCTATAGTTCTTGAGGGAGATATTGTTGTGCGTGATATAGCGGAGTTGACAGAGGCGTTCATTTTGCTGTTCGGCTTAATTTATGCACTTCACCTTGATTATCCAAAACAATTGTCATACACATTAAATTTCATTCAGAAAATTATAATGGGTTTGGATGACCTGAAGCGGTTACCTCCAAGACTGCTTAGCCTTAAAAATGAGTTGATGATGGATGAGTAAGCCTAAGTCTGTTTTCCAAATGTCATTGTTGGTACTGCCAGCATGTTTATAATCAAGCAAGCAATGGAGTACCATTTTTTCCCCGCTTTTTATTAATGTGTGCCTATTATTGTCAACCTATTATTTTTGGATTTGGATTTTGGATTTTTGGAGTATTATTACCTTTGTTGTTATTTCTTAGATTTTCTGTATGAACCCCATTGCTAGGGAGGTTTTTCAAATAAAAAGAAATGGAATCTGCAGTGAAATTTTCTTTTGAATAGTTTTTTATTTGAATCATACAAATAAAATATATTTAATTTTGAGGAAAATAGTAAACATAAACAGTCAATAAAATGTGTTTCAATAGACTTAAGTCAACTTAAAAATATAAGAGGCTGAATTGACAATGTTTAGGTGTGAGAAACTGAATGAGTCATAACATAACATGAATATATAATTAGGAGTGATAACTTAAAAAAAACAACTCTGTTTCCAGTGTCAATTTTGTTAGTTTTAACAATGGTTTCAAATTGATCAGGTTCATTGAACTTTTCCAAACTTTAAGTAGTGATTACTTAAAATGTTTGTTTGTCAAATTATTATGTTTCAGTTCATCAACTTCCTCAAAAAAATGAGTGTGAATAATGTTTCTAGTTTAGAGTAGTAATTACTTAAAATGTTTGTTTGTTGAAATTATTTGTTTTAATGTTGTTCATTTTCTCAAAGATTTGGAGTCTAAAGAGCTTGTCTGACTAATGTAGTAATTACTTAAAACATATATTTCTCACATTATTCTTTTTAATTTTATCCTTGTCCTTAAAGATTTTGAGCATTAAAAAAAGTCTCGTTTTAAGTAGAAGTTACTTAAAATATTCTTTAACATAGATAAATATTTTGAGGTAATCAGTTTCATCAAATATTTTGAGTTCATTGAACCTGTTGGGGAATACAGTGCAGATAACTATTTTTCTGCATTGTTTCTTTTTACAGGTTGATTATCTGTCGCTGCTGAGAGGTAAAACTCCTGGTGACTCTGTAAGACGAATGATGAGAAAAATTGGAACAAATGGCCTTTGGGCCAATTACAGTTTGAAGGGTCGAAAGGGGAAAATACATTTTCAGGACCTGGCTATATATCCCATCATAATCCGTAAGTTTGAAAAGAGAAAAGAGGAGACTGTTTTTTCATTATCCTCCACAAGCGTTCATTCTTGCGGTTGCTAGATGTGAAGACTTTAAATCCACCCAATTATGCATTTTTTGCTCTGTTTTACTTAATCTTTGCAATCTGGCAACCATGTGCATACACCCTCTACACTGTAGAAGAAGCACTGATTATCATAAAACACTGGCAAACATGTACAGTAAGTAGGAGTATAGTAATCTCCATTGAGATATTCTGTTTTAATGATAATGTCATACAGTAATCTATTTCTTCACAAGCTACTTGTGCCTTTTGCTGCGACTAAATCTGCCATCAAACATGATAAATCCAAAAACTTTAGAGGATTGTAAAGGATTTTTTTGAAATTTCAGCTTGAATTGGGTGCTTACTACAGGACGTTAATTGATAAAAGGGTTGATCTTTTTCCCTCTTTGCCTTTCTTTATATTTAGAGGCCTGCCACAAGATCCACCCGACAACTCTGCAAAAAACAATTAAAAACTGTGTAGCTGATACACTGAGATATGCTCCTCACAGAGTGACTCAGGCAGTGTTTAGCGTTTGTTCAAAAGACAAGGATGTAAAGTATTCGCTATTCAGCGAAAGATGCTTTTTTCACATAAATTTAGGTGACTTTATTTTTCATTAGCATTATATAGAAATTAGGGCCCCACTTTATATTAGGTGGCCTTAACTACTATGTACTAACATTTTAGTTAATCATTTGATACATTGCACTTATTGTGTACATACATGTTCTTAAATTGTACTCACCTTTTTAAAAATACCTTCATGTAATTACGTCTGTAATTAATTTCTGTAATTACATTTGTAATTACACAGTTGACACTTCCCTTACGCCTAACTCTACCCTTAAACTTACCCATACCACCACACCTGTCCATAACTTTACTTGTATCCCACCTCAGTATCAACAAAGGGGTTTTGCAACACAATATGAACACAGTAAGCACATTGTACTTATTTTTTTATGTAAGTACATAGTAGTTAAGGCCACCTAAGTGGGGCCGAAATTAGTAATTCCACTATCGTGACAACACTAACTTGATTAGATCAAAGATGAAAATGTATTAGCTTTAGAGGGTAGGCATAGCAAAATGTTCTGGCTAAGCAAGAAAGCCATGTTCGGTGAACTTGAAAAATGTAACTGATCCACTGCATTACAGTTTACAGTGCCATTGTAGGTGACATGTAGCTAGATTTTAGTGACAGGGTGGTTTGAGATGGTAATGCAAATTTTCAAATCACGTTTTTTCATTTGACAAAACAAAAGAAAATACTCCTTTGTCAAAAACATTTACATAATTAATGGCATAGAATTGACTTTTACTTGAATGTCGTTACCTGTTTTTAGTAGTTTGGTTCATTTATCCATCTTTGTTTTATAAATCAATTAATTTCATAATAGGAAAATATATGAATATAAATAAACAAATGATAAATTATTTGTAAAACAAAAAAAGAGTTGTATCTAACTATTTTGCTTTACTTTATTTTTTATTTCTATATTTACTTAATTGTAATGCATTAATTTGTATTCATTTCCCTATTTATTTGTACATGCATGAAAGCATTTACTTTTTAAGAAATCATAAATTATTCTGATTTTAATTCATAAAATTGTCTTTGCAGGGGGATAATGGAGGACCATCCATGGATGTAAGTCAATTAATGCATCAAGAACATGCAGCAGCACCAGAGGGGAGTGACCTGTTTGAAGCTGCTGACTAAAGAACCGTTAACAAATACAAAATGTATAAAAATGTAAATTTTTGTTGTTTAATCATAGTTGTTTCTTGAGCAGTTTTTTTTTTATTTTTTATCATGGTACTAATACAAATGTTAAAAAAAAAAAAAAAATTCATAGTTGTATTTCATGATGTGCACATGAAAAACATGTGTAAAGAGAACACAGCTTAACCACTTTCTTTCTGTTAAAGCTAATAAAGTTTAAAATGTTACACAACATTTGCATGTTATTGAAGCATGAAGTTCGACTCTGAAAACGTTATAAGAACGTTAGGGAATAATGTTATAAGAATGTTACTACTAAACATTTTTAGAATGTTTTCAAAAGAATGTTATCCTAACTTTTAAAAGAACATTCTGCAAACAAAAATAAAACTACCCGCTGAAAACATTATAAGAACGTTAGGGAATAATGTTATAAGAATGTTACTACTAAACATTTTTAGAATGTTTTCAAAAGAATGTTATCCTAACTTTTAAAAGAACGTTCTGGGAACAAAAATAAAACTACCCGCTGAAAACGTTATAAGAACGTTAGGGAATAATGTTATAAGAATGTTACTACTAAACATTTTTAGAATGTTTTCAAAAGAATGTTATCCTAACTTTTAAAAGAACATTCTGGGAACAAAAATAAAACTACCCGCTGAAAACATCTATAGAACAAAGCATGGTAATGTTCTCAGAACATTCTTATAACAAAAAAATTCTAGCTGGGCGATCTGCCAAGAGATCGGCTGTTGCCAGATGATCCACATGATTTACACATGTAGGTGTGGATTATTTTGGGCCCTTCTTAACAAAGCGAGCATGCAGCGTCGTGAAGAGATATGGAGTGCTATTTACTTGTCTGACTCAGTTCATATTGAGGTGGCCAACAGTGTTGATACCTCATCATGCATCAACGCCATAAGACGTTTCATCTGTAGGACGGGGCAAGTGTCTACAATTCGATCGGACAATGGTACAAACTTCATCGGTGCTGAAAGAGAGCTTAAAGAAGCCATCCAGGAATTGGATAATTCCAAAATAGTGGAAGTTCATGTCCAAAAAATAGTCAAATGGATCTTCAATACCCCGGCCGCATCGCATCAAGGAGGAGTGTGGGAGAGACAAATCCGCACAGTTCGAAAGATTTTGAATTCTGTACTGAATCAACAGACATTAGATGAGGAGGGGCTTCACACAGTTTTGTGTGAGGTACAAGCCATTATAAATGACCGACCGATTACGAAAGCGTCAGATGATCCAAATGACTTAGAGCCTTTGACTCCGAATCATCTTTTGCTGATGAAAAAACAACCAGTCATTCCACCAGGAGTTTTTGTGAAAGAGGACTGTTATTCTCGCAGAAGGTGAAGACAAATTCAGTACATGTCAGACTTGCCTCTATTGCAGGAACAACAGAAGTGGTAGAAACGGAAAAGAAACTTGGTACCAGGAGACATTGTTCTCATTGTGGATAATTCAGCCCCAAGGAATTCTTGGATTATGGGAAGAATACTCCAGACCATACCAGATGCCTCTGGTATGGTTTGACGAGCTTGTGTTCAGACAAAAACATGTCAGTTGGACAGGCCGATAACAAAGCTATGCTTATTGCAAGAAGCTACATAGAGACTGTGAATTTAAATTTCATGGACATTATAAGTCTCTAGTATAATTGATCAAAAGAACAGAAATTATTGTCATGACTCTATTCTAGTATAGAAAAAGATAATTTTTATGCTTCCGGCATAGACAATTAGGGGCTGGAGTGTTAGAGCCATAACCACGTTAATCATTTTGTTTAATAATTACCTTATATTAAGAATAATTATGTTCTTGAAAAAGGTGTGTTTATGTTAGTTTTGTATCACGTGACTGTGACTAGTTATATACGTATTACATAAGCGTAAGAGAAAAGAGAGTATAGAAGAAGTAGACGGAAACAAGGAAAGCTTCGAGCTAGACAGTCTTTTGACCGTGAAATGTTCTTGTTTTGTAACTGAAATAAGTGGAAACAATTTGTGTTTTGAGTTTTGTAGTGTAACAAGAAAAAGTAAAAATTTTGAGAAAAGTTTGGATTCACGCGTCAAATCCTTTGTGTCGAAGCTTATGGAAATGGTGAAGAACATGGCTTGGATCGCCATTACACACTCGATACTTCTTTCGTTAATCTATTAGATGTGATCCTACTTTTGCACCTAGGTCTCGTGTCCCCCTTCCCATGTTCCACCATATGTCTGTTTTTAATGGTTTCTGTTTTGTTGTTGCTGTTGTGCTATGTATATTCTGTCAGTTGTGTTTCTGTATTTTTGTTAGTCTGCCAACAACATTGCATTATGCACACACACACATACACTACTACACCCGCTCGAATACACTCACATGAACACATATACAGTACTAACAGGCCCACACATTAATATACATTTATTTCTATTTTTTCACTAAAACATGTCATCTATCACTTTTGTAACCTGGAACGTTCGTGGATTTGGTTCTCAGACAAAGAAGGTCAAAGTTTTTAATCATTTAAATAAACTACAAGCTGACATATGTCTCCTGCAAGAAACTGTCACAATCACAAGTGAGAGTGCCCCGATTATCACCTGAGGGCACTCCACCCCGGACTGTCACTCCATCACAAACTACATTACCCATAATCCTTTGCCCGGACTCATCATCACTCATTGTTTGCACCTGTGTCTCATCACCTCATTACCCCATTACCCCAGCCTATATAAACCATGTTCAGTCTATCATCAACTGCGAAGTCTTGTTTGTTGTATATACTGCATTTCTGAGCGTTTCCCTGGTTTCATGTCTCTGGTTTTTGGATTTCTTGCCTGTCTCTCGGATTACCCTTTTGCCTGTCTCTCCTGCCTTGTTTGCCTGTGTGGACTGCTTGCCTGTGTATGACCTTTTGCTTGTTTTTGAGTACGATTGTGGATTACCTTCTCAATAAAGCTTGGTTTGGATCCTCAACCTTCTGACTCAGAGCAGTACGTTACAGAAACACATCTATCAGATCGGATTATAATAAAATTAAATAATCAAATTACAGTCATTTATTCTCGGCTCACTACAACACAAAACAAAGAGTTATGTATGTACTCTACTATTATCATTACTATTAATGGCTGTGTCAATATTACCATTATTATTATTATATATAATATTATTATTATAATATTAAATATAATATATAATTAAAAATATAATAAAAATATAATTAAATATAATATTATTATTGTAATATTAAATATAATATTATTATTATTACTACTATTATTTAAAAAAATGTTGTCCTCTTCCTGATCCTTTAACCTCTTCCTGATCCTTTAACCAAATATACCAAATATACTCATTTCAACCATTCCGGATGAAATGAGTATATTAGTTCATATGTTTATCATTACTGCTAATACTATTATTACTATTGATCATTTCTTATTAATTTGATTTATTATTATTATTATTATTATTATTATTGTTGTTATTATTATTACTATTAATATTGCTATTACTTTTGCTGTTGTCACCTTCCTCATACCCCATTTTCCATTTTTTATTTTTTGGGGGGATACTATTACTATCTTCATCATTATTGTCATTAAAAATTATTATTTATTTATTTATTTATTACTCTGGTTATGTCTGTTGTACTTCCCTACATGCTCCCACACCCAGTTACACTTACAGTTACACACACACACACACACACACACACACACGCGCACACACACACACACACACATACACACACACACACACACACACACACACATACCCAAATCGTACTGACCATAATGTATGTTTCTCATTTGTAAATTTTGTACTTGTCTGTTTGCATAATAAAAAAAATTTAAAATATAAATAAATAAAAACAGGTGATCGGTACAAACCAGTTGGATACTTTTCCACAAAGATTCCTGTCACCATGATAGGTCAACCACAATGTATACAAGCCCTCGATGGTGCCACATGGGCAATGGATGCTGTGGAAAATTTGATAGGAGCACAAACTATCATACTGCACACTCCCCACAGTATAGTGACGCTGTTGAACAACACAAACATCAAGACTATTATTGATGCGAGGAGAGCAAAATGGGAAGCAATTTTGCTGAACAAGGATTTGAGAGTGGAAATCATCAGAGACACCTCCGTTAACCCTGCAACAATGATGCTGGAACCGCATGAGGGAATACCACACGAATGTGAAAAACAAGTAAGAAGAAAGCCTTGGTCCAGTTAATCCAATTCCTCTTGAAAATCCAGACAAAGAGTTATGGGTCGATGGATCCAGTTATTACGTTGACGGAAAGCGACATACTGGATTGGCCGTTGTGGAAGCTGATGGAACTATTGTGAAGAAAGGAGCAACAAGTAAGTAAGTAAACAAGTAAGAAGAAAGCCTTGGTCCAGTTAATCCAATTCTTCTTGAAAATCCAGACAAAGACTTATGGGTTGATGGATCCAGTTATTACGTTGACGGAAAGCGACATACTAGATTGGCCATTGTGGAAGCTGATGGAACTATTGTGAAGAAAGGAGCTATTTCTGGACAGTTTTCAGCACAAGCAGCTGAACTCATAGCACGTACGGAAGCTCTTGAACTATCGGAAGGAGATTGAGTCAACATCTATACAGATAGTCGTTATGCTTTTTGCGTGGTTCATGACTACCTCGGCCTATGGAAAAGACATGGACTCGTCACTACAGGGGGAGCGAAATACAACATGCTTCCATAATTTGTCGCTTGATTACAGCATGCCATTTACCAAGAGAAGCCACAGCTAACAAAAAGTTGTTGTCAGAACGTTTTGTTAACTTTCCCTTTAAGTTATGAAAACGTTATTTGGGAATGTTTTGTACACGTTGAAAACTTCCAGTTTTTTTAAAGGTCCTGTTCTTCGTGATCCCATTTTTCAAACTTTAGTTAGTGTGCAATGTTGCTGTTAGAGCATTTATAATACCTGTAAAATTATAAAGCTCAAAGTTCAATGCCAAGCGAGATATTTTATTTAACAGAAGTTCCCTTTCAAAGCCTACAGCGAACGGCTGGTTAGGACTACATCCTGGTATTTCCTGCTTTAATTACGTCAGTAGAGCAGTATGTCGACGAACCTCCGCCCACAAGAACGCGCGAAAAAGGGGGCGTGGTCTTGTTGCTCTCGCGTGGAGTAGAGGAAGTGTTGCGTTCGGTTGCGTTCGTATAGTTTGTTTGTTGCCATGTCGTCGAGACGCTGTTATTTTCATCCCGGAGTCAAGTCACCTTTGTTTGGCTTTCCCAGGGACGCTGTACTTAGAGATCATTGAGCGCATGCATCCCCGTTATGGTGAGAGGCGTGACCTTTCCGGTAACGTGCGCTCTGCGTACGCTATGCTTCTGTCGAATCACAACACGGGAAGCGCTGGGACAATCAGAACTCGTTACGTGTTTCTGAAGGAGGGACTTCATAGAACAGGGAAATCTTTCAAGCCGTTTTGAGGACAGTGAAAACAGCAGTATACAGATAAGTAAATTGTTTGAAAAATACTGTTTTTTTTTACACGCGAAACATGAACACATGTTATATTGCACACTGTAAACACAATCAAAGCTTCAAAAACACACGAAGAACGGGACCTTTAAATGTATTAAGAACGTTTTTTGTGGGGTCTCTGCGTACGTTACAGGAACATTCCATTCAATTGTTTTGAAAACATTACGAAAACGTTATTACGGAATGTTCTTTAAATGTTTCAAATGTGCGTTTTCTTCATGTATTAAGAAAGTTTTTTCTTGGTTTATGTGAACGTTGCAGAAACATTCCATTCTATCATCTTGAAAACATTATGAAAACGTTATTACGGAATGTTCTTTAAATGTTTAAAATGTCCGTTTTTTTAATGTATTAAGAACGTTTTCTCTTGATGTATGTGAACGTTACAGAAACATTCCATTCTATCATCTTGAAAACGTTATGAAAACGTTATTGGTTAATGTTCTATAAATGTTTAAAATGTGCGTTTTCTTCATGTATTAAGAACGTTTTTTCTATGTTTATGTGAACGTTACAGAAACATTGCATTCTATTATCTTGAAAACGTTATGCAAATTTTATTGGTTAATGTTCTATAAATCATTAAAATGTGCGTTTTATTCATGTATTAAGAACGTTTTTTCTTGGTTTATGTGAACGTTACAGAAACATTCCATTCTATCATCTTGAAAACGTTATGAAAACGTTATTGGTTAATGTTCTATAAATGTTTAAAATGTGCGTTTTCTTCATGTATTAAGAACGTTTTTTCTTGGTTTATGTGAACGTTACAGAAACATTCCATTCTATCTTGAAAACGTTATGAGAACATTATTGGTTAATGTTCTATAAATGTTTAAAATGTGCGTTTTCTTCATGTATTAAGAACATTTTTTCTTGGTTTATGTGAACGTTACAGATACATTCCATTCTATCATCTTGAAAACGTTATGAAAATGCTATTGGTTAATGTTCTTTAAATGTTTAATGTGTTTAAATGTGCGTTTTCTTCATGTATTAATGTGTTTTTCTAGGTTAATGTGAACGTTAAAGGAACATTCAATTCTGTCATCTTGAGAATGCAAGGAAAAACGTATAAACTTTCCTCCAAACACTGCCCTGGGAACATTTTTTTAAAGAAATATCAATTCAAACAATAACATTTGATAAAACATTACTACTTATATTTGTCAACACCAAAAACTGTAAGACACTACACAAACATTTTTCATATTTGAATATATTTTCACATTTTATTTGTCAACCTTTTGCCAAGGATAAGTGCATTGTAACATACAGTACATCTAAATGAAAACAATATCATAACTGATATCTTATTTTGCTTTCACATTTTATATACTCAAACATTCCACAAACTGAAACATTCCAAATCATATATCGAGATACTTTGTGTGTAAAACAACTAATTAAGTGTGTTGTGTGTCCTCTTTTCCAGAAGTCTCTGCTTCGGGCTGAAGTGACACCTTAAATTGAGGCATCTGTAGAAACAAAACATAGTATTAGTATATCATTTGCATTGTTTTCTTTATTCATTTTTTAGAAACTACAAAAAATACAAAAGCCTTACCTTATCTCTGTGTGGAGCAAACTTCAGTGTTTCTGATATGAAGTCCTCAATTACTTTTTCCAGCACCTTGGTGTGTGTTCGACGACAGGCATCTTAAAATCCAGTAAAGATACACAAAACCCAAACATGTTACTGTTACTTACAATAAATTAAGACTAAGCATACAGTATGTACACTATACTGCTCATTTTCTCAATACCTCATATGCAGTCTTTGGACTAGCTTGCTCTGAAATACTGTATCTGTTGACTCAGTGCTTTGTTGGAATCTTTTTGCTCTTTTCCAGCATTTGTTATAGGCCAGATTTTTTTCTTTGCATAATTGTATTTGTACATATATTTGAGTTGCAAAAAAGGATCATACCCTGTTCATGTCGAACTCCATTTGGATAGGTTTGAGAAACTGTTGAAAAATCACTGTGTGTGAGAAAGAGAGAGAGAGAGTGTGTAAGTACTGACATGCAGATGATTAATTTTCTAATTAAACTTGCAACTAACAGTTAAAGAAATGTATAGCAATTAAAATTAAATGAACTTTAATAATAATTTAATAATAATTACTATTATAAAATATTAATTAATTCAATAATCTGATTTTATTAAAATGAGTGATGAAATTTACAGACAAATAAATGTTTTTTTTTTTTTTTTACAGACAAATACATTAATGGCCTTTATATTTCAAAAGAACAAACAAGGGGAAAATATTGTTGACAATTTTTTACAAACTGAATGGAACTTTGATTAAATTCACAGGTTAAGACTAAACATACAATTATTTCTAATGGTAATAATGATAATAGTAATGTTGCCAGAGCAACAGAGAGAGCATGCCCTGGCACACTTGCTTTTGGTCCAACAGGGGGAAAACGGCTAATGTTAATTAATAAGTATTTTAAGTTAAAAATTGATGTTATGAAACATGTAAGAATAACTAATTCATAAAATATAAAGCGGCAAAGCCCATCGGCACTCAAATAGTAGTCCAATTTAACACACGCCAACCATTTAAAAATAAATCCCACATCACAACAAGTAACTGTTAGCCTATATTTGTCTCCCCCAGAAATGACTGCAGGAGTACTACCCAGTAATACAAATTTTGCATATATAACAAAACAACAACAAAAAACACTAACGTCTAATTGACTCACCTTTTAGAAGGTGTGCGATCTGGCCTCAGAAGTCGACATAAGGTTTACAGACTTTGGACACCATTGGTTTGAAAATGGCGCTGCACGGAGCGAGGTGACGTCAGAACGTGGAAGATGGCTTGTTTGATTTGAAGTGCACAGCACCACAGACAGTAAAGCACAGCACAGACCAATCGGTGTATGACCAACGACCTTTTTTCACTGACGAAAACGAGACGATGACTAAATAAAAACTAGTGTTGGATGACAAAAACTATAACGAAAATCAACTGTCATTTTCGTCAACAAATAAAAACGAGACGAAAATGTTAGTGAGGGTCGATTAACAATTAAATAAATGTTAACTGAAATTAAAAAAATAAATAAACAAACTTATTTGAAGCTTTAGCTTAACATGATATACTAACTAAAACAGAAATACAAAGTTATAAAAACTATATAGATGCTTTTAAAAACAAACAAAACAGTGAATTGAGCTCTTTCGTGTATTTTTTATGTCAAAAACAAAATAATGTCAAAATGTGACAAATCAGTTCAAGTGCAGTCTGTTATGTAATACTTAAATGCTTAATGTATTACAATTTAACTAAACTCATTAGATTTTAGGAGACTAAAACTAGACTAAAACTAAAAACAATTCAGGTGACTAAAATATGACTAAAACTAAATGGCATTTTAGTCAAAAGACTATAACTAAAACTAAATCAAAATATGCTGTCAAAATTAACACTGCCGCGAGAACAATGCACTTGCGCTACCTTGGCTGTCGTAGTCTAGTGGTTAGCGAACAGACATGTGTATTCTGCCGACCCGTGTTCAAGAATAAAAAAAAGTCTTTGGGAAACAAAACCTGACGATCCATTCACAATGCAACATTTTATTCAACCAATATGCCTATATAAGTCGTTTGTCACGTCCCTGAAATAGGACCTATAGGAAGCTACATTTAAGCCTATTTAACGTTTCTTGTAGCTCAGTTGGCAGAGCACTGCAATATTGTCACAGGGTGTTT
Source organism: Gobio occitaniae (assembly GCA_033150135.1). Lineage (NCBI taxonomy): Eukaryota > Metazoa > Chordata > Actinopteri > Cypriniformes > Gobionidae > Gobio > Gobio occitaniae. The sequence goes on along the minus strand of JARQWZ010002285.1, from coordinate 100,383 downwards.
TGGTGTTAGTTAATCCTTCAGTGGAATTCGTTACAGAATACTCGACCGTACAACCATGAACCCAGCAGTTTCTCTGCTACGTCTACGCCAAGACCAGCGTCCCATAGAGGACTACGTACAGGAGTTTTGTGGACTGTGCTACCTGGTAGATTTTAATGATGTGGCCCTTAAGGACATTGGATGAGGAGCTCCACTGTCCCACAGTACTCTCCCCACCAGTGAGCCAAGCCCACGTCCAGGCTCCAGCCCACGTCCAGGCTCCAGCCCACGTCCAGGCTCCAGCCCACGTCCAGGCTCCAGCCAACGTCCAGGCTCCAGCCCACGTCCAGGCTCCAGCCCACGAGCCCGCTCCAGCCCACGAGCCCGCTGTCCCGCCCAAGAAAATTTTTTGGGGGGGCAAGGGGTACATGGAGGCCACGAAGGCCACGCCTCTGTGGCCCCCTGAACTGCCATTGCCGCCATGGCCTGTTGAACTGCCGTTGCCGCCATGGCCTGTTGAACTGCCGTTGCCGCCATGGCCGTCCACGGCGCCTGAGGGTCCAGGTCCTCCCACGCCTGAGGGTCCAGGTCCTCCCACGCCTGAGGGTCCAGGTCCTCCCACGCCTGAGGGTCCAGGTCCTCCCACGCCACAGGGTCCAGGTCCGCCCACGCCACAGGGTCCAGGTCCGCCCACGCCACAGGGTCCAGGTCCGCCCACGCCACAGGGTCCAGGTCCGCCCACGCCACAGGGTCCAGGTCCGCCCACGCTCCCAGGCCCGTCCACGTTACGTCTGGGTCCGGTTCCCCTGCACGGGCCTGGCCCACCCTCCCTCCCCCAAGACTGTTGTTAGGCTATCGGTGTGTTGGTGTTTTTTGGGGTCAGGGGCCGCCCATAGAGGGGGGGATCTGTCACAGGGTGTTTTGGTGTTAGTTCATGTTTTTAGTTCATCACGTTTACTGTCATGTTTCTAAGTTTGTCTTGTTCTGTCAGCTTCCTGGTTTTGTCATGTGTTTCATTGTCATGTGACTCCCATGCCCTCAAGTGATCTTGTGTCTTGTCCTGTCATTGGTTCATTGTTTAATCACTGTTCACAGGTGTCACTTGTCTTGTCATTAGTCTGTGTGTATTTAAGCCCTCATGTTTGCCATGTGTCTTTGTCAAGTATTGAATGTTGTAACCCGCTGTCGGTGAGTTAGTTAAAGCTCTTTATAGTTTGTTTTTGCCAAGTCCTTGTTTTATGTTTTGTTGTGAATAAAGTACTGCACATGGGTCCTTCAACTTGCCTCCAGTGGAATCTCTGTTACAAATATCAATATACAATCATGTGATCGTGGGTTCGATCCCAGGGAACGGAACGCATGTGCTCATAAAGATTCTATGCACTATAGATCATTATGGGATGGGGAAAGTGTAGTCGTTAATAAAATAAATAAATAAAAATTCTAAATGTTCACGTAAAGTCCACACATTGCGTTTAAATGAACACATGTTTTGATTGGTAACATTTTTAATGACAACAGACTGTCATTATTTTTACGCCAGCTAGAGGGCGCATGTAAATATAGGTCTTAATAATGTGCTTGAAAAACGACCTTTTTTACAGTAATGCAGTGGTTATTGACATAACCTTTAAAATACAGAAAATAAGATATAGCCTATATGTTCTGGCATATTCTTTGCTAAGAAATTACATTTTGTTCATAAAATACATGATTTATTGCAGAGTGTGGGTAGTTTATAAACCAATCATAAATTTGTCATTAGGACAATATAGGGAAACAAATAGAATAAAAGTTATTGGTTCTTGATCAGGAGTGTATTTTATTTCTGAAGTTAAACTTAAGAGGTAAGAAAAAATAAAAGCTGCAGCCATGTTAATTAAAGATCAGTAAAATTGTTAATTTTATAATATAATAATTTCTGTTCCCATTACTTCTAAAATTATGGCATTCCAAGAATGTTATGAGAACGTTTTCGCTGAACATTATGACAACATCAGTCAAGCACAAATAACATGATAAAGACGTTGCAAGAACGTTGTTGTGAGAACGTTTTCGCTCAACATTATGAGAACATCAGTCAAGCACAAATAACATGATAAAGACGTTGCAAGAACGTTGTAGTGAGAACGTTTTCACTGAACATTATGAGAACATCAGTCAAGCACAAATGACATGAAAAAGACATTGCAAGAACGTTGTAGGGAGAACGTTTCCACTGAACATTATGAGAACATCATTCAAGCACAAATAACATGATAAAGACGTTGCAAGAACGTTTTCACTGAACATTATGAGAACATCAGTCAAGCACAAATAACATGATAAAGACGTTGCAAGAACGTTGTTATGAGAACGTTTTCACTGAACATTATGAGAACATCAGTCAAGCACAAATAACATGATAAAGACGTTGCAAGAACGTTGTTATGAGAACGTTTTCACTGAACATTATGAGAACATCAGTCAAGCACAAATAACATGATAAAGATGTTGCAAGAACGTTGTTATGAGAACGTTTTCGCTGAACATTATGACAACATCAGTCAAGCACAAAAAACATGATAAAGACATTGCAAGAACGTTGTAGGGAGAACGTTTTCACTGAACATTATGACAACATCAGTCAAGCACAAAAAACATGATAAAGACATTGCAAGAACGTTGTAGGGAGAACGTTTTCACTGAACATTATGAGAACATCAGTCAAGCACAAATAACATGATAAAGACGTTGCAAGAACGTTGTTGTGAGAACGTTTTCGCTCAACATTATGAGAACATCAGTCAAGCACAAATGACATGATAAAGACGTTACAAGAACGTTGTTATGAGAACATTTTTGCGCCACATTATGAGAACATCAGTCAAGCACAAATAACATGATAAAGACGTTGCAAGAACGTTGTTATGAGAACGTTTTTGCGCAACATTATGAGAACATCAGTCAAGCACAAATAACATGATAAAGACGTTGCAAGAACGTTGTTATGAGAACATTTTTGCGCCACATTATGAGAACATCAGTCAAGCACAAATAACATCATAAAAACGTTCCAACAATGTTGTTCTAAGAATGTTTCCTCTCAACGTTACGAGAATGTTTTTGAACTATGAAAACATTAGAAGAATGTTCCTGAAACATTATTTTAGGAATGTTTTTTTCTAACATTTACATAACCTTTACATAACATAAGTGAAAGTTATGGAAACGTTCCCTGTTAGCTGGGGCAGCCGTGGTCAAAGTAAAATCACATCAATCTGACAAGTCCAACCAAGTCCAAGTAAATTCTGCAGCTGATGCAGCAGCCAGAGAAGCGACTTTACTCTCCTACTCCTGTTACCTTGGATCAGGAAAGACAATCCTGAGCTCCATCGTTTGTCATATCAAACAGAGACAGATGAAGAGAAAGAACAAAGGATAAAAGCAGGAGCGAAAGAAGATGATCAGGGTATCTGGAGAATTCCAACAGGACAAGTGGTAATGCCTGTCGGAACAAGAAGAGAACTAATGCAGCTGTATCATGGAAAAGTGCATGGTGGAGCAAAAGCAGTGAAAGCTCAAATCAGCGAGACATGGTGGTGGCCACGAATGATGAGAGACATTGATGATTACTGTAGGAGATGCTTAATCTGTATGAAAGCAAATGTGGGAAAATCTGTAAAGGTGCGGATGTCACATGCACCCAGACCCACAGGGCCATGGACAAATCTTCAAATCGATTTCACGGGACCTTTGTCACTCAGTGGGGGGTACCAATACATTCTAGTAATCATGGACCGATTTACTAGGTGGGTGGAAGCATTCCTTTCGAAAACTTGCACTGCTGAAGCAGCAGCACAAGTAATGGTGGAAGAGGTTTTTCCTCGCTGGGGTCTTACATATGAAATTGATTCAGGTAATGGAACTCAATTTACTGGAAAACTGATGAAGGAAGCAATGAAACTGATGGGGATCAAACAGAAGTTCCATATCCCCTACAGGCCAGAGAGTTCGGGAATGGTTGAACGAATGAACAGATCATTAAAAACAGCTCTTACCTAGGCCATTCTGCAGACTGGCCAAGGTTGGCACAAGTTATTGCCTGCCATCCTGTGGAACTTAAGAGCTATTCCAAACAGAGTAACAGGACTTTGTTCCAAGAGAAGCTACGACGCTGTCTCACAATGCTTGACAATGCTACCAAAGACAATAACAAGAAAGTGCAAGAGGCTCAGCAGCAAAGGGATGAAAAACACACCACTACTGACATTCCACACATTCCCGATTTAGGCAGTTTTGTTTTGGTCAAATTAATTGGATGGAAAGGTTTAGAGCCTAGGTGGGACGGACCATATGAGATACTCTTAACAACAGATACAAGTGTTTGCCTTAACCCTTGTGTTATGTTGCGGGTCAATTTGACCCGTTTTGATTTTTAAGTTGTCAGAAATATCAGTTAACCTATGTTTTTTTTCTTTAAATTTTGTGACTTTTTCTCATTTATGGTCATGAACATGCATGCAAAGTTTCAACACGCTGATGTGTTTTGACATATTGTCACATGCCTGTCCTGTCTTGTGGAGCACATGTGGTGAGTTGTTATTTTGGGCAATGTGCTCGTGTCTTTGTCTGATCTTTGATTTCTCCCACCGGTTCCCTCCTGATTTATTCCCCTTTAAATAGTTCCCTTGTGTTCACAGTCCTTGTCGGTACGTTGTATTGTCTTTGTCTCCCCTCCGTGATCCGCTCCTTTCCCCTATTAGGTATGTTATGTTGTTTTGATTTATGTTATGTTCTCCCCCTTGTGGGTTTTTGTTTAGTGTTTTATTTCTTTTGGTAAATAAATATCACTTTCTCCTGCAATTGAATCCTCACCTCAGTTTCTCCGCCTGACGTGACAGAACGTACCGACCTAACATGAGGACTCAGCGGAGGAAGAACTCAGGGCAAACTCTCACCTGTCCTCTTTTTGAGTGTATGCTCAAATTCGAGGTTTTGGCCTCTCTCCGACAGCAGGGGACAGGTATTAGAGAGTTTGCCCTGAGGTTCAGTAGCGCTGCAGAAGGGTTGGAGCTTAGCCAAGCAGCTTGAAGGGAACTTTTAAACTATGCCCTTGACGAGCCTGTGGACTGGGTGGTCATGAGGGCATGTGACGAGCTGGGATTTGAGGCTATGGTGGAGTTTCTTGCTCGCCAGCAGGAGAGGGCTGGTGGGGAGAGAGCTCCGGTGTACAGCACCATTGAAATTTGCAGCTAATTTTCGCGCTCCATGTAATTGACATCACTGATTAACAGTAACGTAACAGTTTATACTTTTAGGTTTTTGACACATACCCATTGACAGATTACCAGCAAAACCTTTACAAAACGATCAAAACCTCTCATTTTCACATAAAGATTTGATTAAAAGCTCAAACTTTCATAAACAAGAGCTTAATCGATAACGTTAGTTAGCCGAGATGCTAATGGTCTTTTTCCGAAGACACTAAACCATTTATATAAAGTAAATATTCACCAGAAGTGTGTCAGTTACACGTAAGAAGCTGTCAGGAACAGTTGTGTGTATTATTTGTGTGATTTTAGAGACTAAACTCACCTGAAAGTAGTGAAAACAACAGCGACATAAGGAGTTGTGCTGCTTGTCAGTTGTGTCGGATCCCCGTTTCCATGACAACCCTCCGCCGCTCCGTGAACGCGAGTCGGATGTTCAACACGCACGCGCAATAAAGTCACAGTCACGCATCATTTACATAAATAAACTAGAATTAAAACATTACATACATAAAAACCTCATCAATATTAAATCATGAATTTAAAATTAATTTATTGTATGAATATGTAATTCATAGGTGCAAAAGCCACCTCTGCACTTGATAGTGAGACAAAGTGGCACTTTTATATTAGTTTTATATTATATTAGTTTATTTTGTATTATTTTGTTTAGGAACACTCAACCTAATTATTTCATTTTAAAGTGTGATTGCATGCAGACAGTATTTTTCTATACAAATGCTTTGCTTTGGTTATATGACTAGCAATATTAAGCCAGTCTATTTTTTATTAAGTGCTTTCAGATTCTTTTTAACTGAAAAAATAAATTAAATAAATATACATATAAAATAAATGTACTTTTATAAAATAAAGGTGTCACAACAGACAGTGACCGACAATCGGCTTTGCCACTGGTGTACCGACGGTGGCCCAACCGCGGCAAACCTCCGGTGGCGTGCCACCCAAAAAACACTGGCAGACCGACGTCATTTTCAGATTGGTCGGCGTGCCGATGGTGTGCCGACGGAGGTCCAACCATGTCAAACCGCTGACTTTGTGCCGCCCAAAAAACGCTAGTGGACCGCCAGGTCATTGTTAGCTGGGACAATAACATTAATATAAAACATAAATTATTACAACATAAATTATATATTTATTATTATTATTATTATTGGGGTTTACATTTATAATGAGCCAGGGGGACCAATAATGATTGGATTGCAGTGATCTGCCAACCAATCACGAGAGATTTTTCTTGTTTAAAAGTAGTGGCCTCAGCCAATACTGAGTGAGTAAATTCAAGTCAGGCCGTTGACTCTCTGGTTTCGCTGCTATTCATATGCTAATTAGAGGCGTTGCACCTCCGCGCGGTCTCTCATAGGGGGGTCTCCACCTACGTCATGGGGTCCACGCGACGTTCGCTGCCTCTAAATTGTCGAAAACTGCCGAAAATTAGGGAGATTTCCGGGAGTCTATAGGCGTTTACGGGGTCGAAAATCCCACTTTCCATGCAGTGAAATGAACGGCGTTTTGGGTCATATAAAAAAACGCTGATATTAACGGCGGTTCTGCGGTGAAAACGCCGTCATTTACTTCGCTTGTACAACATAACGCCGTATTTTGCGCCGTTGTTTCGTCCAAAACGCCGCAAATAACGGCGTTTTCTGGGCACCAGGCGTTTGGTTAATGGCGTTTTGTGACCCTTTTGGCGTTCCATACACAAAGCAATCCACAAATGCACGCGAGAGATCTACACGCCTACCAATCCACAAATGCACGCGAGAGATCTACACGCCTACCAATCCACAAATGCACGCGAGAGATCCACACACACAAAGCAATCCACAAATGCACGCGAGAGATCTATGCGCGCACCAATCACCAAATGCACGCGAGATCCACACACACAAAGCAATCCACAAATGCTTTATCTGTACCTGTAATTTAATGCACAATAAATCACAAGTCTTTTGCATTGGTGTTGTTTTGCCTTAGACTGCCCCTGAATATGCTCTTTTGTACCCAGGGCCGGCTCTAGCTCTTTGGTTGCCCTAGGCGAGATTGAGTTTTGTGCCCCCCCCCCTTAATTGTTAAGCCCACCGGCAACTATAGTTGCCAGTGTATAGTTGTCATTTTCCTTCTGTAAGTGTTTTTCTAGATATTATCCATGTTTTATATCTTAATGACACACAAGCAGACAACCAAATAAAGGATTTCAAGAAGAAAAAAAAAATATTAACTTCCTTCCTGTCACATGAGACTGCCAACTTCCTACCCCTACTTCCAGGGAGCACAACGAAGGCAAACCCTCCCAGAGAAAGGTCATTTTCATGTTACTAATAAGTATTTTTTGTTGACATATATATATCAACATAATCATGAAGGTCTCTAGAATCATCCAAACAAAACACATCTTACAACAGATCTATAGTTTTTAGTATACTTAGTCAAACATAATAAATTTGATTATGAATAAAGATTGATCTGTTGAAAGCAGTTATTTTGAGTTAGATGCTAAATGTTCTCCTCTTATTCATATTTGACATTGAAGGGGTGCATACAACATATTTGCCCACCGGCAACTATAGTTGCCACAGATTCAAATACGATTTTCAAGAAAAAATACAAAAACCTGGGGAAAATAAATGCAGAACATGCCATTCAGAAAAAATTGGGCACAAATGGGTTAAGTATTTATAAAAACTATATAAACAAAAATGCTCCTATTGTTACTCCAAGACTTAAAAAGCTAATTATGACTTAAATAATACACTCTAATAAATTGCACACAAAAAATGCTACAAAGAACGTTGGAGGATATTTAACAAATTATGACTCAAACTATGGATGAACAAACAAAAATGCTTTTATAGTCACTCCAACACTTAATCAAGAAAATTAAGACTTGAAGGATCAACTGCAATACATTGGTCATACACAAATGCTAGAAAGAATGTTCAAGGATATTTACCAAATATTAACTCCAAAAACTGTGCAAAAACTCTCTTAAGCACCTGTAAAGACACTTAAGCAAATTATGACCCATAAACTGGATTAACTATACCCTCTACAAACAAAAGTGCTATTATGGATACACTGTACTTACCACTACAAAATTAAAATATATAAGTTCTTGTAGCTCTATCCCTATCTTAAATAATAAAAGATGAACAGTTGTTTCTGGCATTTCTATTCACCTTGAAAATTGACGCAGCATTAAAATTTGGCTCGTCTGGATTTCCTTATTGTCAGTGAAATGCGTAGTAATATGTAGATAACTAGCTAGCTAGTGATAGCTTAGTGACAGCAATAAAACGTCCAATGCCGTCCAATATTAGTTGATAATATCGATAATACGAAGTAAATTTATTTCGTTTGACACCTTTATGGCTGAGATGAGAAGACTTACCTCTATACTGGGCTTTCTTTTGATCGTCTGCCTTTCTCTTTTTCCGTCCCTGTGTACTCGAGGGTTTAGACCGCTTCATTTTTGAAGAACGCGCCAGTGCTGAGCACTTGCCTGACATAACGCCTGTGCTAGACAATATTCACTTTCAATTCAATCTAATAATCAGGTTAAGTAATTAAACGTGCGGCTGAGGGGGCGCCCAAGGATGATCATGTTTAATAAACAGTATGTTTTATTTCGCTTGTTTTAATTCTATGCTTAATGGGAAGTAAGTTTAAGGGCGCCACTAGAGGGCGCCTGGCTGCGCCCCCAACACATTTGTCGCCCTAGGCAACCGCCTAGCTCCAGGGCCGGCGTTTGCTATAGGCGAGCTAGGCGGTTGCCTAGGGCGACAAATGTGTTGGGGGCGCAGCCAGGCGCCCTCTAGTGGCGCCCTTAAACTTACTTCCCATTAAGCATAGAATTAAAACAAGCGAAATAAAACATACTGTTTATTAAACATGATCATCCTTGGGCGCCCCCTCAGCCGCACGTTTAATTACTTAACCTGATTATTAGATTGAATTGAAAGTGAATATTGTCTAGCACAGGCGTTATGTCAGGCAAGTGCTCAGCACTGGCGCGTTCTTCAAAAATGAAGCGGTCTAAACCCTCGAGTACACAGGGACGGAAAAAGAGAAAGGCAGACGATCAAAAGAAAGCCCAGTATAGAGGTAAGTCTTCTCATCTCAGCCATAAAGGTGTCAAACGAAATAAATTTACTTCGTATTATCGATATTATCAACTAATATTGGACGGCATTGGACGTTTTATTGCTGTCACTAAGCTATCACTAGCTAGCTAGTTATCTACATATTACTACGCATTTCACTGACAATAAGGAAATCCAGACGAGCCAAATTTTAATGCTGCGTCAATTTTCAAGGTGAATAGAAATGCCAGAAACAACTGTTCATCTTTTATTATTTAAGATAGGGATAGAGCTACAAGAACTTATATATTTTAATTTTGTAGTGGTAAGTACAGTGTATCCATAATAGCACTTTTGTTTGTAGAGGGTATAGTTAATCCAGTTTATGGGTCATAATTTGCTTAAGTGTCTTTACAGGTGCTTAAGAGAGTTTTTGCACAGTTTTTGGAGTTAATATTTGGTAAATATCCTTGAACATTCTTTCTAGCATTTGTGTATGACCAATGTATTGCAGTTGATCCTTCAAGTCTTAATTTTCTTGATTAAGTGTTGGAGTGACTATAAAAGCATTTTTGTTTGTTCATCCATAGTTTGAGTCATAATTTGTTAAATATCCTCCAACGTTCTTTGTAGCATTTTTTGTGTGCAATTTATTAGAGTGTATTATTTAAGTCATAATTAGCTTTTTAAGTCTTGGAGTAACAATAGGAGCATTTTTGTTTATATAGTTTTTATAAATACTTAACCCATTTGTGCCCAATTTTTTCTGAATGGCATGTTCTGCATTTATTTTCCCCAGGTTTTTGTATTTTTTCTTGAAAATCGTATTTGAATCTGTGGCAACTATAGTTGCCGGTGGGCAAATATGTTGTATGCACCCCTTCAATGTCAAATATGAATAAGAGGAGAACATTTAGCATCTAACTCAAAATAACTGCTTTCAACAGATCAATCTTTATTCATAATCAAATTTATTATGTTTGACTAAGTATACTAAAAACTATAGATCTGTTGTAAGATGTGTTTTGTTTGGATGATTCTAGAGACCTTCATGATTATGTTGATATATATATGTCAACAAAAAATACTTATTAGTAACATGAAAATGACCTTTCTCTGGGAGGGTTTGCCTTCGTTGTGCTCCCTGGAAGTAGGGGTAGGAAGTTGGCAGTCTCATGTGACAGGAAGGAAGTTAATATTTTTTTTTTCTTCTTGAAATCCTTTATTTGGTTGTCTGCTTGTGTGTCATTAAGATATAAAACATGGATAATATCTAGAAAAACACTTACAGAAGGAAAATGACAACTATACACTGGCAACTATAGTTGCCGGTGGGCTTAACAATTAAGGGGGGGGGGCACAAAACTCAATCTCGCCTAGGGCAACCAAAGAGCTAGAGCCGGCCCTGCCTAGCTCGCCTATAGCAAACGCCGGCCCTGTTTGTACCTGTGGAATCTTTTGAGACGTCATTCCGTGGCCTTGATACACAAATGCACAGAAGCCTATCTGTATCTGTCCCCATTACCTGCAAAGATGCGATACGATGTCCTTCCTCCAGAGGGCGCTTACCGGCCTTCCCGCTGAATCTTCCCATTACGTTTTCTGACTTGGCAAGACAACTAAGTCTTAACATTTTTCACTAAATATCATATACATGCAAATAGAGTAAAAACAAACCCTTTTTTTAGTCTTCTACGTGAAATCAGCAAATATATAGCCATTCGGATAACAGGAAAGCATTAAAGTATTTAACATTATTTCTGTAACTGTTAGCCATTAGGCCTACTAGGCTCTTTTCTTTTGTTTATATTATTGTAGTTCTGAATGTACTTTGTGGTAATGTAATAACCACTCCCCCCACACACATTAAATAGAAATGTATATAGTTTCAGCAATTGCCTATATGTTTTGCTTTCCTTATGTTTTTTAAAATGATGAATGCTTCCACATAATTTAACCAACAAAGTAAAAGATTTATTTCAAAAGAATCCACAAGTATTACCCTCAAGTAAACAATTATCAAGCAAACCATTACAGGCAAAAGTTTAAACATGTGATTTGCCAGTTGCTCCTTTTTTGGTGAATCAAATGAACCGGTTGTTGTTCATCTTTTTTTATCTGTCCATTTACTAAAAAGCTTCGGCAAAATACTTCATGAGTTTCTTTCTTCTGCTGAACACAAAGTAAGACGTTTTGAAGAATGTCAGAAACCAAACGGTTAACAGAACCTATTGAATTCCATAGTAGAAAAAAAATGGTACGACGCGGAGTCTGTGACTTCTGATGCGACGCACTTCTATGATCGGCTGGAAACGAGACGAGTTCTAAGGCTGTTCCTTTCATCCTGGAGCCTGATGAGGTCCCTCAAAACTCTCCATTCACGCCAAATTGGTCAGTGTGCTCACCGCTGCAGTCTCACGCCAACACTCATTCACAGATGCACCTGCTAACAAACACGCACACACACACACACACACACACACACACACACACACACACACGCACACACACACACACACACGCACACACGCACACACACACACACACACACACACGCACACACACACACACACACACACGAACACACACACACACACACGCGCGCATTCCATTCACTTACGCACTTTCTCCTATTGCCTATCTGTATGTTTTGTTATTGTTTAAGTATAATGATCATCACTAAATTTAGATTTGTAGTTGTTTTGGGTTCTCAGCCCCTAAGAACTTATTTAAAGTGTTTTCTCTTTTTTCTTTCTTTTTATTGTGTATAAAGTTTGGCGAGAAGGTGGAGGAACGAATCTGCCGACGCAAACTTTCAGGGGTTTGTGACCAATGTCAGCGGGGATTGCAAGATTTCACCTCAATTGGCTTTATGCACAGCTGCACTACTTCCTGAACTTCAGCCAGCTCCTTTGTTTCCTGTCTGCCATTATTGGACAAACTGATTAATCCAGGTGTGTCTGATTATTGTTGTGGTGACTACAGAGGTCAGGCACACCTGGATTAATCAGTTTGTCCAATAATGGCAGACAGGAAACAAAGGAGCTGGCTGAAGTTCAGGAAGTAATGCAGCTGTGCATAAAGCCAATTGTCGAATAATGTGATTAATATGGACTGACCTGTCACCTTGAGATATTGTTTTTTTTTTCTTTTTCTATTTGATTTATGTGTCTTATCTGAAACCATGATGAGTGTTTGTAGTTGTTGAAAGGAATAAAAATTCCTGTGTGAAAAATGAAGTGACATTTTCTGTGTCTTTATGTAACTGGGGTTCCCTTACTAGAGTACTCTCGTATTGCGTTTTGCTAAAACGCTATGGGGGAATTCCTTTCCTCGAGATATTGAAGCAAATTTTTATCCAAAAATACCTTTTATACGCAGTGCACAGGGGCGTAACTACAGACAGTGCAGGCAGTGCAGCCGCACTGGGGCCCGTGCGGCCGGTGGGGCCCGTGACGAACGCGGGCCCAGCCCACATCGCAAGCGGGGCCCTGGCGATGAAGTGTCAGTGTGACAGGATGCGCCAATACCTTGGGTTCGCGGGGGCTCGAGCACCCTCGGGAAAAAAGGCTAAATAAAACCAATAATAAAAACGATTGCAGCTTTCAGACACGACTTTCATCTCGTTGTATAGTTAATTTGAGGCCGTTTCTATTGCGTTATTTTAATGACAAATGCGAGGGCATTAACGCGCATCCATATTACGAATCTCTCCGCTCTCTAGCAGAAAATCGACGTGCGCTCTCAAATGTCTCACGGCTCTGCTCTTGCTCGCATATTACGTGTGCGTGCTCAAACTGTGTTCTGTGCACTCGTGAATCGATTGCTCTTTCTCTAGAATTTTCTTCTGTCCTGGATTTAATGTTGCCAGAAACTTTAGACCACCAGATTTTTCACGATTGACTGATAAAATAAATAACACAGTAGGTAAGCTACCTATATAAATTATACGGACTTCACCTTTGCTTCCTTTGAAATCTGATTTTAGTCAGCCAGTTCCCTAGTTATTTTATTGTTTAATAGGCCTAGTTATTTTTGAGTTAAGTGCTTATGATAAATGTGTTTAATGAATTATTTATTTAGTGAACTAGTACTATCAGATCACCAGATCTACTGTGTGGGCACTGGGCACGCACTGGCAGAAACATCGGCGCCTATGCGTTGTGAAATTAAATGCGCTGAATTTAAAATCACACGTCACCGCTCACTACACCCCGAAATGTGCCCTTTGCCTTGGTGTTTTATCGAAAAAAAAGACAGTAGCACTAGCAAGCAAACGTAGGCTATAGAAATAGGCTACTATGAGGAAACCAATAAAAATATTCCAATTACCACATAATTAATTAGTCTTGTTTTATTTGTTATATGTCATTTCCACGGCTTTCCAAAAGAGGGGGAAATATTAAGAGATTGGCAGACGAAGAAAGTAAGATGTCAAATTTGCCGTAGGCTATCCCTCGCAGTCTCAGCCAGAGATACCCAGCAGCGCTAATTCTGTTTTTGTCATTTACTTACTTCCAAGATAGGCTCTAACACATTTTAAATTAATTTATAACATATAATAAAAGATAAGATATAAAAAAACAATACTTTATATATATATATATATATATATATATATATATATATATATATATATATATATATATATATATATATATATATATATATATATATATATATATATATATATATAATGTGTATGCATATATATGTGTGTGTGTGTTCAAAACAATACATAAGTAATACCAGAATACAAAAAAAAAAAAAAAACTAGGAAAATGTACTAGATCTGCGATGTTGACGGCTGTGGAAACACGTCATCGCAGTCCGTGAAAATGGTCCATTCATAAATCTCTATTTGATCACGTGACAAGACGACAATACTCCGGCGGCAAAATCAAACGGCTTAGCTGAGACTGAAGTGCGAGAGTAGCCATGCCATTCAAACATAAAAGTGGTTCTAAAAAGAGACAGGAGAGAAAAGAACAGGAGGAGAAGACTGCAAAGCTTCCAAAATTAGATTCCTTTGGATTTTGGGGTTACTGTGTTAAAAATACCAAAAAGGTTGCGGTAATTTCAAAACCATAGTGCTGATTTGGTACATCTGGCTTCTGCGGCCAGGCGCAAACAGCACAGCCACTGTAGCGTGTGTTGGAGAGAGGTGTACGCAAAGAGAACTGTTCAACTAAATATAAGAAACTGATAAGTGTTGGTCTAAATGAAGTACGTTAGGCACACAAATTTGCATATATTCCCTTTTAGAGCGCAGTGTGTGTGTGTGTGTTTGTATGTGCTTCATAAATGTGCAGACCAGGGGGCCCGTCGTAATAACCTGCACTGGGGCCCATCATTACTAAGTTACGCCACTGGCAGTGCAGCTGCACAACTCTCAGCAGGAAGCAGCTGCGTGCTGATTGGCTGTTCCGCTGCAACTGCAGCAACCTATAGCGAGACCGTGGGGCGGGACAGACCAATCAGGTCCTTCCAAATTCCCGCCACAAGGGGCAACAGAATTTGCATAGCCAAGGGTATATAAGACCCACTCTCGCAAGGTTAGTCAGATGAATTCTTCTTCAGCGACTTGCAATCGTTGAGCTCTGGATCGAAGCCTGCCGTCGACACGCACCCAGCGGAACACTGCAGCCTGAGGACGTCGGATTCTCCGCCTTCAGCCTGCCTTCCAGCTGCGCCATCCGGCACTATATCCTTTTCAATACCTTACTGTGTTTACACATCCAAAAAGAGCCAAGACTTTGTTTCAAATGTCTCGTTCCTGCGCCTCGTGCAGAGGTTTTATCATGGACGAGGATCGGCACATCATCTGCGTGTCATGTCTCGGACGAGACCACACGCAGGCTGCACTCAACCAGGGTGGCTGCCCGGAGTGCGACGAGCTGACGCTGCAGACCCTTCGGGCTCGGCTCGCCAGCTTCGACTCGGATCCCGTCCCTTGCTCCCAGCCTCTCGAGCCACGGAAGAAAAAACGTCGCGACCAGAGGCCACCGGAGCGCTCTGACGAGCACACGGCGGGCATGTCCCCGCGTGCCTCGCCATCGCCCGTGTTGTTCGTCGAGGAACAGCACAGCTGCCCTCGCATGGCGGCTGCTGCTGTTTCCTTCGGCGGACCGGAGGAGGAAGAGGATGACAGCCTTTCCCTTGCTGCATCCGGAAGCGGGTGGTCGGATGCCGCCTCGGAGCACGCCACTTCGACGCGGATGGCTAGCGGCGTTATAACCTCAGTCGACGCTGAGCTTATGCGTTTGCTCACCAAGGCCGTGGACGACCTCGGCATTGACTGGTCTCAGCCCGAGGAGCCCACGAGAAGCCGACTGGATGAGTGGTTTTTCGAGAACCGCCGTCAACCGACCGCTCAAAGACCCGCTCCCTTCTTCCCAGAAGTCCACGAGGAGCTAACAAAATCGTGGAAGGCGCCATTTTCTTCTCGCGCCAAATCCTCCTTTTCTCCAGCGCTCTCGGTAGTCGATGGCGCTCAGAAAAAAGGATACCAAGCCCTTCCTCCCCTCGAGGAAGCCGTTGCTGCACACATTTGCCCGCCCTCCGCCAGAGCATGGCAGTCAAAGGCTGTGCACCCTTCCAAGGCCTGCCGCACTACGTCCAGCCTCGCCGGTCGAGCATTCGCCTCCGCCGGCCAGGCGGCGTCAGCGCTACACTCCATGGCGGTGCTTCAAGTCTTCCAGGCCAAACTCCTCTGTTCCCCGGATGAGTCTGTTCCTGACAACGAGGCTCTGAAGGATCTGCGCGGCGCCACTGACTTGGCCCTGCGCGCCACCAAGGCCAACACTCAGGCGATCGGCAGATGTATGGCCAGCCTGACGGTGTTGGAGCGCCATTTGTGGCTTAACTTAACAGAGATGAAGGACGCGGACAAGACCGCTTTCCTGGACGCGCCCATTTCGCCTTCAGGATTATTTGGTCCCGCCGTGGTTGGGTTCACGGAGCGCTTCACTGAAGCACAGAAGGCAATGCGACATTTCCTGCCTAAGCGTTCCAGCTCCTCCGCTAGCCGTCACGCTAAAGCTGGACCAGCCCAGCCCACCAAGGCGGCGCCTTCAGCTCGCCAGCCTCACGCGGCTTCCAAGCCCGGACAGCGTTCCCGCTCTACGAGCCGCAGCAGACCGCCGGAGCGTCGAGGTCCCCGACCCAGCAATGTGTCGAAACCTGAGCCTCCGAAGCCGTCCTAGCCAGAGGTATGAAGAGAAGGCGGATAGTGCCCGCTTCGGCCGGTGCACCGCCTCGCTCTCTTCTAAAACGTTCCCCAGCTCCCTTCAAGGCGGCTCGGAACACCACATTCACAGCCAACAAGCCCGCAAGCAAGTGCGCTTGCCTGTACACAAACGCCGTTTTCACGGCGACCCATATGAGTCACAAAAAGAGCTTTTTCTCTGTAGGCAGTGTGCCAGCATTAAAGCATGTACCCCTACACTCAAGCACTCCCCCATGTTCCCCAGCCCCCTGCACTCAGGTGGCTGGAAACATTATTCTCACAGTCAACGAGCCCGCACTCAAACGCGCTCGCCTGTACACAAGCACCAATATTCTATGTCCCCCGGCCCCCTGCACTCAGGCGGTGGGAAATATTTCCCTCATAAGCGCCAACTTAGCGCAAAGTTATCGGGCCACCGAGTCCCTGTTACTTAGCGACTCGCCCCACAGATTAATTCAGCCCCTGGCTTCGAAGGCCGAGGCCTGGCGGGCAATTCCCGCCATTTCGAAATGGGTGTTGAACATAATAGAACGAGGTTACTCGCTACAGTTTGCTCGCAGACCACCGCGCTTTCGCGCCGTGGAAGAGACAACGGTGAGAAGCAACAAAAGTCACGTGCTTCGAACCGAGATATCAAAACTGTTAATAAAGGGAGCGGTAGAAGCCGTACACCCCTCACAGAGCGAGTCGGGCTTTTACAGCCGTTACTTCCTTGTACCAAAAAAGGACGGTGGTCTCAGACCCATCCTAGATCTCAGACATCTGAACAAAGCCCTTATGAAGCGCCCGTTCAGAATGTTGAGAATGAAACAAATCCTCGCGCACATTCGCCCGGGAGATTGGTTTTTCACTGTGGATCTAGAGGATGCCTTTTTCCACATACAAATAGCCCCCCACATCACAGGCCGTTCTTGAGATTCGCCTTCGAGGGGAAAGTATACCAATACAAGGTGCTACCTTTTGGTCTATCTCTAGCTCCCTGCACGTTTACAAAGTGCATGGAAGCGGCGCTAACCCCGCTGAGGCTTCGGGGAATGAGAATTCTCAACTATCTCGATGACTGGCTCATAATAGCTCAGTCAGAGATACAGTTATTAAACCACAGATCTTGGCTTCTCAACCATTTACAATGCTTGGGACCCAGAATCAACGTGGCAAAGAGTTTATTGTCTCCCACACAGAAAGTTTTGTTTCTGGGAACGGTATTGGACTCACTGCAGATGAGCACGCGGCTGACGTCACAGCACGCGCTCTCTGTTCGGAACCGAGCGGTTTCCCTCAGGTCCGGTGCACACATTCCTCTCAAACACTTTCAGAGGATGTTGGGTCTCATGGCCTCGGCGGCGCCAGTTCTCAGACTGGGTCTGTTGCACATGCGCCCCCTACAGCACTGGCTGAATCGCCGCGTTCCAGCTCACGCATGGCTTTCGGGCCGATTACAAATCAAGGTAGACCACAGCTGTGTGTTAGCTCTGGCTCCTTGGAAAAATCCCGTCTGGTACAAGACGGGCGTGAGTTTGGGCACTGTTACGAAGTGGAAAGTTATCTCGACAGATGCATCCAACCTAGGTTGGGGAGCCCTTCACGAGGGCAGGCCGATCTCCGGTCTCTGGTCAGACTCGGAGAAGAGCCTTCATATAAACTGTCTAGAGATGAAAGCGGTCACGATATCGCTAAGAGCTTTCCTTCCGTACATAAAACACCACCATGTCCTGATCCGAACGGACAGCAGGTCGGTGGTAGCCTATATAAATCGCCAAGGCGGTCTGAGATCTATCGATCTGCACTCAATGGCGGAAGAAGCCCTAATATCGGCAGAGCACAATCTGAGCTCGCTGAGAGCGACTCACGTGCCAGGCATTCTGAATTTGGGTCTGGACATGCTGTCCAGGGGCAAAGTGTCCCCTGCAGAGTGGTCTCTTCACCCAAATATAATTCAGACAATTTGGGGCAAGTTTGGAAAGGCAAAAGTGGATCTTTTCGCCTCACAAGACAATGCTCAATGCCGAATATATTTCTCCAAGCACGAAGATGCGTTGGCCCACGAATGGCCCAACCTTCCTCTTTATGCTTTTCCCCCAATCTCAATGTTACCTCAGGTCATAGAGAGGATCAGGGAGAGCAAATGCGCTGTGCTTTTAATAGCCCCGCTTTGGAGAAATCAACCTTGGTTCTCACTGCTGAGTCAGATGTCAGATACAGCTCCGTGGCCGATCCCGCTGAGGAGAGACCTCCTCATGCAGGCGGAACGGCAGATCTGGCATCCCCGTCCCGATCTATGGGCGCTTCATGTTTGGCCCATCAACGGGTACATGAGAACCTTTCTGAGAGCGTATTGAATACTATTACTGAAGCTAGAGCCCCCATGACTAGGCGGCTCTATTCAGGCAAATGGTCAGTCTTTTCAGACTGGTGTAAAGCGCGAAGTCTGACCCCACATGATTGTGCAGTGTCAGAGGTGCTTACATTTTTACAAGAGCTTCTGGACGCGGGTCGCTCCCCCTCCACGCTCAAAGTTTATGTGGCTGCTATAGCAGCGTATCACATTCAAGTGAACGGACTGTCACTAGGAAAGAACGATCTCATTGTTCGTTTCCTTAAAGGGGCTAGAAGGCTTCACCCACCTTGCCCCCCTTCAGTCCCTATATGGGACCTGTCCACGGTCCTGGATGCCATGAAGAGCTCTGCATTTGAGCTTCTGCATTCAGTGAGCTTAAAGCTCCTGTCACTAAAGACCGCTTTTCTGCTGGCGATCACGTCAGTTAAGCGAGTGGGTGATCTGCATGCACTCTCTGTGAGCGCCTCATGTCTGGAATTTGGGCCAAACGACTCCAAAGTCGTCCTCAAACCAAGACATGGATATGTACCTAAAGTGCTTTCAACTCCGTTCAGAGCACAGGTCATTTCACTTTCGGCACTTTCATCACCATTAGATGAAATAGATGCTAATTTGCTCTGTCCTGTCAGAGCGCTGAGAATATACATAGAGCGTTCCGCTGCTTACAGGCAAACTGAACAGCTCTTTGTATGCTTTGGCGGCCGCACCCGAGGGTGCGCGGTTACAAAGCAGACCTTGTCACGGTGGATAGTGGATGCTATTTCACTGGCTTATGAGTCTAAAGATCTCAGCTGCCCCTTAGGCATTAGAGCCCATTCTACCAGAGGCATGGCCTCTTCGTGGGCTTGGTCTACTGGCATTTCTCTGAATGATATCTGTGCGGCGGCAAGCTGGGCCTCCCCGTCCACTTTTATCAGATTCTATAATTTAGATGTTCCGGCTTTACAAGCTGGGCTTCTTGCTGTGTAAACAGATTTAACCCCTTAAGGCTCGATAAGTCCGGCCCAGGTTGAATATTGTATAAGTCATAAGCATATTCCTTATAAGGCTCGAATTATCTGGCCACTCATTATTCCTGACCCGACTATGTCTGGTCTATACTTATTATTGCACGTATATCGTGTTCATTCTCTTAGGGCCCGACTCAGGTCTGGCTCATTCTGAATTATTGACATCATATTACGGGCCCACCTAGGTTGGCCTGGGTTTGATGTCGTCGGCTTTAGAGCCGTTAAGCAAGCACGGCGTTTTGCATTGGTCCCCCATAGCGTTTTAGCAAAACGCAATACGAGAGTACTCTCGTAAGGGAACGTTTCGGTTACTAACGTAACCTCGGTTCCCTAAGATGAGGGAACGAGTATTGCGTTTTGCTTGCCGTGCTTGCTCACTTGCTCAGGAGTCGCTTCAGTCGATTAACCTGACTGACCTTGCGAGAGTGGGTCTTATATACCCTTGGCTATGCAAATTCTGTTGCCCCTTGTGGCAGGAATTTGGAAGGACCTGATTGGTCCGTCCCGCCCCACGGTCTCGCTATAGGTTGCTGCAGTTGCAGCGGCACAGCCAATCAGCATGCAGCTGCTTCCTGCTGAGAGTTGTGCAGCTGCACTGCGTATAAAAGGTATTTTTGGATAAAAATTTGCATCAATATCTCGAGGAAAGGAATTCCCCCATAGCGTTTTAGCAAAACGCAATACTCGTTCCCTCATCTTAGGGAACCGAGCTTACGTTAGTAACCGAAAGGTTTTTTTTTTTTTATTGCTATCTTGGGTTATGTCAATTTTGGCAGTTTTAGAAAAACTGTCTGGCGCTCGAACTTTTGAAAGTCATTTAATTGAGGTAATGGCGGCCCCACCGTTACAAACTCATACAGGTTTGAAACAACTTAAGGGTGAGTTTTCCTTTTTCACCCAAATCTGTTTACTGACCTGTTTACACAGATAAAAAAAAAACATGTTGTTTGGCAATTGAACCATTAAATTTATAGTGGTTTTCGTGTTGTTTCTAATACATTTTGCCTTGAATTGAGAATATCATCCAGTCTCATTATTTAGTTGGTTTAAATAATATACCTTTTTTCCACTTTTACTATTTAACTCTTAATAAACTTTGAAGTATTTTGCCGAATCTTTTTAGTTGATTCAGCGCGAAGGCCGGTAAGCGCCATCTGGAGGAAGGACACCATATCGCATCTTTGCAGGTAATGGGGACAGATACAGATAGGCTTCTGTGCATTTGTGAATCAAGGCCACGGAACGACAGTCTCAAAAGATTCCACAGGTACAAAAGAGCATATTCCGGGGAATTCTAAGGCAGAACAACACCAATGCAAAAGACTTGTGATTTACTGTGCATTAAATTACAGGTACAGATAAAGCATTTGTGGATTGCTTTGTGTGTGTGGATCTCGCGTGCATTTGTGGATTGGTGCGCGCGTAGATCTCTCGCGTGCATTTGTGGATTGGTACGCGCGTAGATCTCTCGCGTGCATTTGTGGATTGCTTTGTGTGTGTGTGGATCTCTCGCGTGCATTTGTGGATTGGTACGCGCATAGTGGATTGGTGCGTGCGCATGTGGATCTCTCGCGTGCATTTGTGGATTGGTGCGTGCACTTGTGGATCTCTCGCGTGCATTTGTGAAGTTGGCTTAGTTGTTGAAGTACTGCATTGTGTAAAACAATGTGCATTATAATTTTGGAAATACAATTTGATTGCACCTTTTCTCATTTGTTGTGTGTTGTTTCCACCATTAGAGTTTGTTAAAAAGGTTTTAATTTATTAACACTCAAAAGCTATTCTTTGAATTAATGTAATTATATCATGGAAAGGATTTCCATGTGATTAAATGGTGAAAAGTGAAAATAAAGCTTCTAACGCATTTAATCAGTGTTTATCAAGGTATGTAAACAGACATGAGCTCAATTAGAGGTCCAATATCATTGGTCTTAAAAAGTGTGTGGGTCGATGCCATCTCCTGGCGAAACCATAGACTGTAAAAAAGTACATAAAAACGTACATAAAGTAAAAAAGTATATAAAAACCCCTATCCCAAGCTGGTCTCGAACCCCAGTCCCCCTGGTCCCTCACCTCTCCTACTAACCACTCACCCAATCCCCTACTACTTTCTACTTTCAACCCTCCACCCACCTCTTTCTACCACTAGAATCCGTCAAAATAAAAAGTACATAAACCCCCATCCCAAGCTGGTCTCAAACCCCGGTCTACCCCGGTCCTACTAACCACTCGCCCACAGCGTCCTCCCCTGCACTCAAAAGGTAAATTTAGATGAACTGTGAGTACAGGAATAGCCTAATTGATCCTAGAATTATGTCCACATCCTGTGATGGGTAGGTTTAGGTATGTTGAAGTAATGTCTAATTAGAACTAATTCCCAATCCCCAGTGAGGGGTAGGTTTAGGCGGGTTGCGAGTACAGAGATAGCCCTATGAAGATTGAAATTTTATTGTTTAATGTTATTTTTATTTAGTATTATTATGTTTTATTATTTTTCATAATTATTTGTATAATGTACAATGTAAAGTCAGACTGTGTTGAACATTGTGTCCCAAGGAGAGACTTGGATGAGCTATATCTGTTACAGGAATGTGCATACTTATAGAACATGTTTCCACTGATGCACACAGTAGCATGCATCTGTTCATGATGTATTGTCAACTGATTCTTTATAAGGAAAGTGGATTGTGAAACTGATGTAAGCATGATGTGTACGCTCTATTTTAAACATAGGACGCATGTTTCTCTTCCTTCTAAGGAAGTCTCTTCCTAGTGAGATCCTCTGTTAGTAGTATATATAATATCCAAATTGAGTGTTCGGCCTCAGACGAGACGAGACTCAGATAAGAGATGGACGAGGGACGATGAGAGAGATGAGAGACGGGAGACAGGACAAAAGAGGATGAAGAAGGGAGAGGGGAGAGAAATGGAGGAATGGAGAATCATACAGCTGGCATGAGACAATAACTTTTCAATGTCTCAACTATGTCTGATATATAAAATAATAAATAAGAGATCTCTTGGCAAATTACTGGTATCCGGTCCTGTGATTCAATCATAACGGGGACAAAAGCTGAATTTTCAGATCTACACCTAATTGATCCTAAAATTACGTCCCCATCTTGTGATGGGTAGGTTTAGGTATGTTAAAGTAATGTCTAATTAGAACTAATTCCCAATCCCCAGTGAGGGGTAGGTTTAGGCGGGTTGCGAGTACAGGGATAGCCCTAACTGATCCTAGAATTACGTCCCCATCCTGTGATGGGTAGGTTTAGGTATGTTAAAGTAATGTCTACTTAGAACTAATTCCCAATCCCCAGTGAGGGGGAGGTTTAGGCGGGTTGCGAGTACAGGGATAGCCCTAATTGATCCTAGAATTACGTCCCCATCCTGTGATGGGTAGGTTTAGGTATGTTAAAATAATGTCTAATTAGAACTAATTCCCAATCCCCAGTGAGGGGTAGGTTTAGGCGGGTTGCGAGTACAGGGATAGCCCTAATTGATCCTAGAATTACGTCCCCATCCTGTGATGGGTAGGTTTAGGTATGTTAAAGTAATGTCTAATTAGAACTAATTCCCAATCCCCAGTGAGGGGTAGGTTTAGGCGGGTTGCGAGTACAGGGATAGCCTAATTGATCTTAGAATTACGTCCCCATCCTGTGATGGGTAGGTTTAGGTATGTTAAAGTAATGTCTAATTAGAACTAATTCCCAAACCCCAGTGAGGGGTAGGTTTAGGCGGGTTGCGAGTACAGGGTTAGGGTTAGGGGTTAGGGTTAGGGTGTTGGTTAGGTGTGTGCGTGTAGGTTAGGGTTAGGTGTATGTGTGTGTGCGTGTAGGTTAGGGTTAGGTGTATGTGTGCGTGCGTGCGTGCGTGCGTGTGTGTGTGTGTGTGTGTGTGTGTGTGTGTAGGTTAGGTGTCTGTGTGTGTGTGTGTGTGTTTGGGTGTGTGTGTGTGTGTGTGTGTGTGTTTGTGTGTGTGTGTGTGTGTGTGTGTGTTAGGGTTAGGTTAGGGTTATGGTTAGGGTTAGTGTTAGGGTGTTGGTTAGGTGTGCGCGTGTAGGTTAGGGTTAGGTGTATGTGTGTGTGCGTGTAGGTTAGGGTTAAGTGTATGTGTGCGTGCGTGTGTGTGTGTGTAGGTTAGGGTTAGGGTTAGGAGAGTTAGGGTTAGGTGTGTGCGTGTAGGTTAGGGTTAGGTGTGTTTGTGTATGTGATTGCGTGCGTGTGTGTGTGTAGGTTAGGGTTACGAGAGTTAGGGTTAGGTTAGGGTTAGGGGTGTGTGTGTGAGTGTGCGTGTAGGTTAGGTTTACGAGGGTTAGGATAGGGTTAGGGTTTTGGTTAGGTGTGTGCGTGTAGGTTAGGGTTAGGTGTGTGTGTGTGTGTGTGTTTTTTTGTGTGTGTGTGTGCAGGTGTGTCTGTGTGTGTGTGTGTGTGCGTGCAGGTAAAGGTTAAGAGGGTTAGGGTTAGGGTGTTGGTTGTGTGTGTGTGTGTGTGTGTGTGTGTGTGTGTGTGTGTGTGTGTGTGTGTGTGTTAGGGTTAGGGTTAGGTTTAGTGTTAGGCTGTTGGTTAGGTGTGTGCGTGGAGGTTAGGGTTAGGTGTATGTGTGTGTGCCTGCGTGCGTGTGTGTGTGTGTAGGTTAGGGTTAGGAGAGTTAGGGTTAGGGTTAGGATTAGGGTGTTGGTTAGGTGTGTGCGTGTAGGTTAGGATTAGGTGTATGTGTGTGCGTGTAGGTTAGAGTTAGGTGTATGTGTGTGTGTGTGTGTGCGTGCGTGCGTGTATGTGTGTGTGTGTGTGTGTAGGTTAGGGTTAGGAGAGTTAGGGTTAGCGTGTTGGTTAGGTGTGTGCGTGTAGGTCAGGGTTAGGTGTGTGTGTGTGTGTGTGTGTGTGTGTGTTTGGGTGTGTGCGCGTGCGTGCGTGTTTGGGTGTGTGCGCGTGCGTGCGTGTGTGTTTGTGTGCATGTAGGTTAGGGTTAGGACAGTTAGAGTTATGGTTAGGGTTAGGGTTATGGTTAGGGTTAGGGTTATGGTGTTGGTTAGGTGTGTGCATGTAGGTTAGGGTTAGGTGTGTGTGTGTGTGTGTGCGCATGCGTGCGTGCGTGTGTGTGTGCGCGCGTGCAGGTTAGGGCTAGGAGAGTTAGGGTTAGGAGAGTTAGGGTTAGGGTTAATGTTAGGGTTAGGGTGTTGGTTAGGTGTGTGCGTGTAGGTTAGAGTTAGGTGTGTGTGTGTGTGTGTGTGTGTGTGTGTGTGTGTGCGCGTGTATGCGCGTGTGTGTGTGCGTGTAGGTTAAGGTTAAGAGGGTTAGGGTTAAGAGGGTTAGGGTGTTGGTTATGTGTGTGTTTAGGTATGTGTGTGTGTGTGTGTGTGTGTGTGTGTGTGTGTGTGTGTGTGTGTGTGTGTGTGTGTGTGTGTGTGTGTGTGTTTGTGTGTGTGTGCGTGTGTGTGTGTGTGCGTGTAGGTTAGGGTTAAGAAGGTAACGGTTAAGGTTAAGAGGGTTAGGGTGTTGGTTATGTGTGTGTTTAGGTGTGTGTGTGTGTGTGTGTGTGTGTGTGGGGTTAGGTTTAAAGGTAGGGTAGGTAAGAATGATCTAAAACACTTTTGTCCAAATTTGTTTAAACTTTCTTTATATGTCAATACATAATTAAAATGTAAGTACTCTGAAAAAGAGAGTATAAAAATCAAGTGACTCTAGACTTTTTAATCTGCAAAAACACCGCTCATTATTTTCATTCGGGCCGAAACAAGTGATTGGCTTGGGTGACTGTCACTCTCTCTCGCTACCATGGCTACCAATGCTTTTGCTACAGGATCTGCCCACATGCGCGCACCCCAGTGTTGCCAAGTCGGGCTACTTCAGACACTGTTGCCGCGGGCTGTTTTTCATGTCCGCGGGTTGAAGCGACCACAATTATGTGATATTTTGCCCCGGGATCTGCGAATTTTAGCAGGTAGCCCTACCAAAAAGGCACATATTTTACCCCCCAAGGCGATTTTTACCGGAGAAACACGATTGGGCTAGTTTTGAGTAGCAATTGGGCGGATTTTGTTGTGAAAACCTGGCAACCCTGGCGCACCCATTTGATTCTGAGGAGTTCACGAGGCTGTATTTCTGCTGGACAGGTAATCTTTCTTTTTGGTTTATGTTTTCATGAAGCATGTATCACTAGCACACGTAGCTGCCTAATATAGCTAACATAACATTACTTAGCATAAAGTTACAAT
Source organism: Gobio occitaniae (assembly GCA_033150135.1). Lineage (NCBI taxonomy): Eukaryota > Metazoa > Chordata > Actinopteri > Cypriniformes > Gobionidae > Gobio > Gobio occitaniae. The sequence goes on along the minus strand of JARQWZ010002285.1, from coordinate 74,259 downwards.
GTTATACACTAAGCGAGCCATTAGTAGAGATGATAAATAGTCAATATGCTTAGCTCAAGTTGATCGCTGTCGTGTTGAATTTCGCAAAATGTAACTTTAGATAACAAAATGCATGTGTAAAAGCTAGTACACCACATCCAGGAACTTTTTTTAGAACTAAGTTAGCTTTAGCTACTACCCTCTGTCTAAACTCTTTTACCATGTTCACCGGGAACTTTACCTGCACGTTTATTTCCGCGGTTTGTTTTTATATTTTCTACCTATGTTTACTGATGCTTTTATCTTGTATCTGTGTGTGTCGTAGACGTGTTGTGTGTGTATTTTAAACTTTACCAGTATCGGTATTCTAGCTTGATAGTGAGTACTAAAAGACATCTTATTTGTTTAGATTCATAATGATAAAGTTAGATTTTTTATTACATGTGATTCTGACATGATGTGACTACATGCACTCTGCTCATTCTTCTCCGCTCGCCTCAGGTAAATAATGCGCCTCTCAGCTGACGGTCGGCGTGGCGCGTTCATGTGTTTTGGGGTCGTGGCTTTGGAAAGAGCCCAGAAGGGAGAAGGTGGAGTGAATGGAAATAATGAGCTGTCTTTAAAACAGTCGTGAGAGGTCTACAGACACTCAATTTTCATACTTTCTTTTTCAGAGTACTTACATTTTAATTATGTATTGATATATAAGGAAAGTTTAAACGATTTTGGAAAAAAAAGTTTTTTAACCAAATCCTACCTACCCTACCTTTAAGAGGGTTAGGGTTAGTGTTAGGGTGTTGGTTATGTGTGTGTTTAGGTGTGTGTGTGTGTGTGTGTGTGCGTGTTTAGGTGTGTGTGTGTGTGTGTGTGTGTGTGTGTGTGTGTGTGTGTGTGTGTGTGCGCGCGTGTGTGTGTGTGTGTGTGTGTGTGTGTGTGTGTGTGTGTGTGTGTGTGTGTGTGTGTGTGTGTGTGTGTGTGTGTGTGTTTCTGTGCGTGTAGTTCTGGCAGATGTAGACTGGTAGACGTGGAGTGCATAACTCGTGGGCCCACTTTTTGCAATACAGGCACTGAATCCAAACTTCCTTAGGTTGGCTATTCCCATATGATTCTAAACAAACCAGACAGTATTCCTCTTCATCTTCATCAGACTCAGATGATGATCTCAGTTTTCGATTCTTTTTAGGAGCAGGAGCTTTGGATGGAGCTTTCTGTTGTGGCTTCTTGTTTTTTTTGAAGAGTCTCTTCTTTGCTGCGGCCTTTTGCTCCTCCAGTTGTCGCTTGACTGGTGTGTCTGTCAGGATGGCGGTCTTCCTCCTGACAGCACCACCAACTTTCCTAGGCCCAGCCTTAGGGAATGGGCGCAGCTCTTCAGGTGTTAGGGGATGTCTCCCAGTACATCTCCCAGTACCAGCAGAAAAACCACTTGGTCCAGGAACAGCATTGTCAATAGCAGGGGGAAGCGGTTGTGCAGAATTGTCAGTAGAAGGGTGAAGCTGTACAGTGGCAGGGTGCAGCTCATCAGGGACAGCAACAAGATTTGCAGTTGGGACTGGGTTTGGCCGGTCTGTAACATAAGATGGGGTGAAGGCCTCTTCTGGAAAAACATCCCTGTTATTGGGGAAAATTCCAGTCACCCTGAATCCTGATTGGATGTTATTGGGGTGGCAGCCAATGGGTATGTTGTGGTAACAATTCCAGGCACATCATATATAGACATGGTTTTGCCAGGGTTGTTCAGCATCTATAAGTCACAGGCTGTGTTGACATACCTTTTCAGCGGCCCATACACAGTGCGGTCAAGAGGCTGTAGCCGATGGGAGCAGTGTGGTGGGAATGAAAGCATGACTACACCATTTTCTTTGGTATACTTCAAGCCACTGACAGAGAGATGGGACTCATGATTATCAAGCAAAAGGAGACATGGCTTCTCTTTTGTGCACTTTGTATGCTCCACAAAATGCTTCAGGAATCCAACAAAGTGTTCTTCTTTCATCCATCCAGACGGGTTTGCACGTCCTTTGCAACCTGTAGGTCCATTCAAAATGAAGTGGTCCCTGAAATTTACCCTGGGGAAGATGAAATATGGAGGAAGGCTATTCCCTGTGGCTGAAACTGCGCAGGCAAGGGAAATAAGCAAACCTCGCTCTGCAGAGGTTATTGACCCAATTTGTTTAAAACTGTAGCGACGCCTGTCTCATCCATGTTCCAGATATCACTTGGAGGAAACCTGTGCCTATGCATGACTGTATCAAGGTTGTTGAAGAAGGCTTTAACATTTTCTTTATTGAAACTTGTAGCACGAGCAAGGCTTGTGGCCTCTGGCTTCCTAATGGAAAGGGAAGGGTGCCTCTTCAAAAAGGCAGTAAACCAATCACGGCCAGCTTGCTGCAGCTCGGACCAGGTCTCAGGCACCTTGATATTATGTGACACTGCAAGCTGAAAGGCTAGCTTCTTAACCTCCCTGGGTGATAGGCCAAAGTAAATGTCGGCTGACTTTGACAGATACCTCACCAGCTCCTCTTCCAAATCTGGGGGAAGTATTTGTCTGTTCCGGATATAACCAACAACTACACATAGCTCTTTCTTGCCTTCAATCTCATCCTGGCTGATCTTGTGGCAGTATCTGCTTAGTGTGCTGAATGGAGTTTTGAAATCCTTTGCTGTGCTCCTAATACTTCTGTTGTCAATCTTCACCTGTCTGGCTGCCTCTAGCATAATCTGTGCTGGTGTCTTTCCTCTCTCTGTGGTTCTTAACCCTCTCGAGTCTGCAATCACGCCGGCGTGATTGGCTTGCTTTTTTTCTTATCAGTGCCAAAGAGACTCAAATAACTGTCGTTTTTTATCATTCAGGCAAGTGTTATACATCATTATAATCTGTTAAGTTTCTATTTTGTTTAGTACAATCACAATAAAAACCAATTGTTGTGCTTTTTGCAAAATAAGGGAAACAAACATGATTCGCGATCTTCAGCCTCTCTCTCAATGATGTCTAATCTGATTCTCTTCAGAAAATGACCTCTAGCTTAGTGAGAACTTGACAGAAAAACATGAGATAAATGTCTAAAGAAATGTTGAAATGTCAGGTTTTAAATCATGTAAATCAAAACGAAAACAAATATTCTGTGTTTATGTAATCTGTGTGAAAAGTGGGAGATTTCAGTCAACTCATTACTGCCTCATTATCGCTAATGCGGCCACGCCCACGGGCCGCGCGCTCATTCAGATTCAAATACAGACGATCCATGCGTCGACGCCCACACACACCTCAACTCAAACAAACAGATCAAGTGAAGCTATGGTTCAGATACATCGCTTCGAATAATAATCCTGGAATAATTCTCCTCACGGAAAGCTGATAAGGTAGGCTAAGTTTAAAAGGCTCAGTTAGCATCTGTGAATATGAAATGCAAAAAGACTGTTTAATTATAAATCCTGATGCAACATGACGCAAGACTGTTTAGACAAGATTTATTTGGCCTGTTTTCATTTTGTATAAATTGTATCTTAATTTTTATCAATGTTTTTAATAAAGTTGCTTCTTATTTTATAAGTCAATATAACAGACAATAGCCTTAGCGCTGCATTACACGCCTCTCATAAATTAACTTAAGATTGAAATGATATTTGAGTATGTTATGGCAAAAATTAATTCATTGACATCACTAATAAGAGGCAAACCATAATCCAATTGTCTTTATAAAGATTTATTTTTCTTGCAAGAAAGAGCCACGGTCAGTGCAGCCATTCGAGGCTGCCTTGAGTGTGAACTGGAGACACAAAGAAACCACAAGCTTCTTATACCCCCAATGTCTAAACAACCCCTTCTCAGTAGTTTTCCATTTCCACACAAGGTAAAGGCAAGAAACACAATACACAAATGGTCCCTCTTTGTCTTAGAACTAATTTAAATTATGCGACACCTTTGGTTCAGGAAGGCTCTCAATCTAGATGTCCCACTGCTACCCCCCTGGGTTTCCACAGACACCTGTGTCAAAGGTGTTTTGCATGGCTGAAACAGATGTTGATTTCTGTGTGAACTCAAACATAATTCTTATTCTGTGATTTATATTTTTCCCCAACAAGTATTAATTGCCTTTTTTTTACAGTGAATTTTGTTTTGTATAAATTGTATCCTAATTTTAATCAATGTTTTTAAAACGAATTTTGCTTCATATTGATGTTTAAATATTATACCCTATTTTTTAGTTTTTTGTTTGTTTTTTAGAAAGTTAATTGCTTTCTTTAAACAAAATTTCGTTTTTTATAAATTGTATCTTAATATTAATCAATGTTTTTAATTTATTTGATATAATATAACACACTGGTATAATATATATTATATTTGATACCAATATAGCAGACATTAGCCTTAGTGCTGGCTCATGCATTTCACATGTTTCTGACTGAAGCTCGAAATTATATTTGAGTATTTTGTGTATTTGATCGTTTACAAATGATTCAGAAAATATTTGCCATTGAAATGACTGGGATAAATGTGTCCCAATCAACCTAAAGTCACCAGATACTATTTGAAATCATGATTGCATTGCATTATGTTGTTTTAAATCCCAAATATTTTACTTATAACATGCATCTTTACCAATTGTCACAATATTACTATTTTTTTTAGCTCTTCTTTCAAAAACATTTCTGATTTAAATCTTGTTTCTTTTTAGGCAGATAATTTAGCTTGCTTTAAGTAATAAACATTTAGAATTCCCCCCCAAAAAACTTTTTTTTTTTTACTGTTACTGTACTTATCTAGTAAACCTAAAATCTAGTATGCCTACCTAAAGCTAATTTATTATGCAGGTCTTTGTTTCTCAGGAGTGATCACATTACTATTCATGAGTCGTTACTCGTAAGGCCTGAGTAAAGAAAAAGTGTTTTACAAAATGTAAATTAATATATTGTTTTATGTGAATGAGTAGGCTCAATGATTCTCACATCAGTTTAAAGCAAAAACTCTAAACAAAAACACCCAATAATCAAAGGGCTTGTGAACACATATCTATTGTGTGTTTTGAAGACTCAATTTCAAAACAATTTTTTTAGTTTTTTCAAAAATTATGCATAAACATTATTCTCTCAAAAATACAAGCATGTACATACATGTTGCTCACATATTATGGTAGCCCAGTTTGTGCTGAATAGTGTAATTACACTTTTGCCATAAGCAACTGAAAAATGCACAAATGTCAGAGCATGTCAAAACTTCTAAAGGGCCCCAAAAGAGCTCAGACTCCTAGGGGTTAAATATTTTCTGACCATTTTGACTTCTAAAAGAAAATTGTTTCATACATAAGTTTATGTTCATTATGTTATATTATTTTATATTATATTAATTATGTTTTAACATATGTAAAATACATAAATTAATACATTTCTAACCAAATGGCTTTACTTGGGTTGGTTGGCACATGTGTCAACCAACCCCCGCATCAGTGTGTCAACCAACCCCTCCCCCATTAGGACACACCTCTTTACTGACAGGATGCTAGCCACATAGCATAGTTCATCAGAGACTGTTCAATTTCATATCAAAATATAGATGATTCCTATCTCTATAAACTGAAATCCTTACATTTTATATATCTCTATCTATTATAGTTCTAAAATATATTTAGTGGAGGGGACTTATTTTTTGCTTTGACACTGTAAAATAGAAAAGTTGTCCTCACCTCAATAGTTAGTGACAGTTGGATGATTTCAATAAATGGGTGTGTTCACGTCAAGAGGGCAGTCATTTTAATGTTAGATTTTTGAGGCAGCGCCCTCTAGTGTACTGGAATTTAACTGCGTGCCAACCAACCCCTTGTTCCAACCAGCCCCACTCTCCCTACAGTATACTTGTTTTTGTGTTCTTACTGAGAATCATCCATAAAAGAGTACGCTATATTTTTAATTTGCAGGGTATAAGATGCAATAACATTCATAGCATAATACTCACTACTCACTACTCTTGAGTACTTTTAAAATGGCTACTTTTTACTCCTACTTTGAGTAGTATTTAGGACAGGTACTTTTACTCTACTAGCACTACATTTTGTGACAAGTAACAGTACTTTTACATGAGTATACTTTTTCAGTACTCTTTCCACCACTGTATATAGCACAACAACTTAGGAAGGTTGCCTTTGGCATTATCAACCAAGAATCTTATAGTTTGCCAGGTATAACTGGAACTTCCAGTAGGGGTTTTATGGTCAGATGAGACTAAAACAGCGCTTTTTGAAAATAAACACCAGAGGTGGATTTGGAATAGACAGCGAGGGCCATGTAGAAAAGCCCCTCTGTTAAGCCCCACTGTGAAGTATGGTGGTGGATCTTAAATGTTGTGAGGCTTGGCTTGCTTAGTTGAGGACATTTAATATTTGGTAATATTACAGACATGACTGCACTGACTCTATTGGATGAGAACTGAACTGAGCTGGATGAGATCACTGTTTTCTCCAGAGTTCCTTTATAGTATTGTATTGTATTGTATTTCTCTATTGTATAAACTGACATATAAATAAAGGTGATTTGGCTTAATTTATTTCCAAAGGCGACTTTATGATACAAAGTATCATAAACTCCAAGTTCCAGCGGATACACCTGAATGTTACAGGAAGCTTAAACTGGGCTGTGGTTTGATCTTTCAGCAGGATAATGATCTTAATGATCTTTGCACTCTAAATAAAAAAAAAAAAATGGTTTACTGCTAGGAACATAGCTGTCCCCTGACCTAAGCCACATAGAAAACCAGTGGAATAAGTTGAGGAAGAGAGTCACCAATGACTTCTGAAAATGAAGGATCTGGAGAGATTCTGTATGAAGGTCTCGGAATACGATACGATGCAACAAGATAATCAATCTTATTTTAGGAGAAATCTTGGCAAAGGGAGGTGGTACAAAGTATTACATGAAAGGATGCCCATAATAAAATACATATAATTCAGAAGAAAAAAAAAAGTATGATTTTTTTCTTTTTTTTCCCTTCTCATACTTATTTTACTTTAATCAAAAGTTAAATGTTTGTAAATACTAATATACTAAATGACCAAGTGGATAAACACCAAAGACATTTCTTCCATGTTGTTTTTTGCTCATTTACCAGGAGTACCAAGTGATGTCAGCCTGGATGAGCTAGTGATGTGGGTGTAACTGACATGTACTAGCCATTATCCTCATCTCCCAGTGGAACCTGAAGGGAAATTCTTTGTTTTGGTTTCCTTTAGCATGAGCTAAAAGTGACATTATTTTGTCAACTGATAAAAACATTTTGCCCAGAGATGAAAGCATGACTTTATCTTTATCTCTCACGTGAGCTGATTACCAACTAACCCCTTCAGTTTGAGTCACATCATCATATGCAGTGTGTGACACAGGGTACAAAAAAACTGATCCAAAGTTTCAACTTAATAGAGAGAAGTTATTGAGGTATTAAAGTAACAAGATATTTATCACACAGAGAAATTCAAACAAATAATTTTACTTTATTAAAAATGGGATAACTCAAAACAACCTTGTGAAAAGCATGTGGTTTTTAGTACCGACTAAACACACAGTACAGCATTGTAAAAAAATAGGACAAACAATCAAACACATTAGAGGAAAGGGAAATACATGATTAAATGAATGTTTTAGGAGAATATGGGTGGAGGAGGCAACAGTATTTCAGAGTGAGGTAAGGGATTGCTTGGGGTGACTGACTTCTGCTAGTCCACTGGGTCAGGAAGATCATGGTTGAGTTCAGCATATTCTAACAGGGTTTGCTACAAAAACACAAGCACGAAATTGACTGATGAGATGTGTCATCACTTTCAGAAATCAGATTAAATGATTCAAGTTAGTTAGATTCATTCAAGTTAGTAACATCCTCAAAAAAATAAAAAACAAAGAAGGGAAATATGGTTGAAATTCAGTTTAACTTAAACCGTCTAGATTTACTTCTGTCTTCCTTTCCTCGTGCCTTTTACAGTATTTATGAGGTCACTGTGTGTGTGACTGCTTTCTGTAAATTCTGGCCCTCTGTTGGAGAGGAAACCACAGCCCTGATATTTGCTCCTATCTGGAAAGTCTGAATGGTGCTTCCTACTTCACTATACAGAGTTTACAAAACACACGCACACACAGACACACACATTCAAGTCCTCTATGTGAGTGTTACATTCTCCCATATCTTAAGTCTCATCTTAAGATATGAAGAAAACCAAATCACATTTAGTGGTCAGGTGCAGGGATGTGTCATGCTTCTGCATAACACATGTAAGATATTAGTTATAAAATAAATGTGTTAAGAAGTCCCAGATTGCTGATTGCTGTAAATGTTGTTGATTTGTAAATAAACAATGTGCACACTTGTTGAAGTAATGTTTGATTTCGAGTCATTTGAAAACAACAGATAAAAGAAACCACTGTTCACTGTTTGTTGTATTTTCAAACACACCCAATCTACATCTACATACGAATTATACTGGACATTTTGAGGTTTTATTATCAAATTAAGTTTAATTATTTTAATGTAACAAGTGGTCCACAGTAAATCATACTAAGTCAAACAATAAACATATTTTTAACATTATACTTTCTAATTGGTTTAAACACACTGAGACACTTTTTTTTAAAAGGTCAAACAGCAGGATGGAAAAATGGAAAGAATCCAAATATTGTTGCAGGAAATGGGTGATCCACTAGCTTAGAAAGTTGTGAGAATTGAAAGAAGGGAACTTACATGGTTAATGTGCTCAGGAGCCCCTGTATAAACAGAAATATGACTTAGAATATGAAAGCCATTTCAACAGCCCATTGCTCTGTGTGTTTGCATTACATATTTTTTGTGTAGCTACTATTTGTGTGTGTATGTGCTCTCTTAGCTGGTTGTACCTTGAGAGGTCTGAAGCTCACTGTATACAGTATCTGTGCCTTTTCTCAGAGGAACTAAAGAACAAAATAATATGAGGGGTTTAAAGATGCAATTTAGTATTTTATCCTGTTTTAATTTTTTATTTTAATATATATATTATTTATTCTTGTGTAAAGAGTCAAATGCAAACTGTAACTGTAATTCTGGATAAGTGGCTATTAGAGCTAGCAGTAACCTAATTAGCCTGGCCTTTCCTGTTTATCTCTGTAATTAAATCCAGGGCCCTTGATAATTTGGATGGTTAGGCCCTACCCAGGAAGTGGCTTTTCTCTAATCAGCTCATGTATGGCAAGATATCATAATCTTCCTCTTCAAAAGCAAGAGGAGTGAGAGGAGAAAGAAAAGAGATGGATATAATTTTAAAATATTAAACTTACTTTGTGTAGGATCTACAGGTTGAGGATGAACCACCTCTGTGTATTCTACGTCACCTTCATTCTGGGACTGTAGGCTGTCCTGATCAGCAACATCTGGCGGAAAAAACAAACAAAATCAAGTAGTTTAGAGATATTTCAGGTACATATGCTGCAAAAAAATGCAGTAGTTTAGAGAGTGCATGGGAATCGGCATTCAGGTCATTACTTGAGTGGTGACGTACCTGGAGGTCTTTCGCTCCAAACACTCTCCTTGTTATTCACCTCCACTGAAACACAGCAAAAAAGAGTGCATCAGCCAAGATCAGTTTCATGCCACTGGTCTCAGCTGAAATAACATTAATTCTTATCCCAAGCTTTACCAGAATATTTTAATTTCAGATTTTAGACAATTGAGTTACCTGAGATGTTAGGAACGAATGTAAGCACACACACAAATGCCACTTTAGTTTAAATGTTCTCAACCAAATTTAAACCCTCCCGAATTTCTCACCAAATTTATAAGCTCATCTTTCCCCATGTTAAACAAATTTAAGGATTAGTCAGTGACATTTTGTCCATATACAATGTTTCAAATTTAGCTACAACCACTGTATTTACAAAGCCTGTGGCCTAATTTTAGAGACAGTGCATCTGAAGTAAACTATTTGGTCTGGACACTAGTGACTGTGCTCTAGACAAGACAAATACAAAAGCAGGAAATTGTACATTAAATTAATGCCTATGCAAAGTTGCCATTCAAAATGTTGTTTAAACCAGGATTTAAACCACCAAATGAGGTGGATTTTAATAACAAAATTATTTTATCTGATCAAATTTCACAAATATGTTACTGGATACAGACTGGATTAAGACAGGCATTGACAATCTTTCAATAAGAGTGAATAAATTCAAAGTGAGGAACTTCCAAATAAAGTATTTTATTAGATTTTAGATACCTACCAAATCTCATTTTATGTACCAACTAAACACGTACACACAATCGTATAAAGTAAATAATGCATTAACATGGATGCTTTTAGTGTAAAATTAAACATCGATTAAAAAATATATGATGATGAAAGCAAAAACATATACATTATGCAAGCAAAGCAGTTAAATCAGAAAAAAGCACATGGTGAACAGATGATTCAGATTCTGTTAAGATGGATGAGACAAACTGCTGTGATATAGGTGAGTTCAACATTTTTCTGCTGTTGTAAGGAGAAGATGGGGCAGTTGATTGAAATACTTTAGTTGCCAGCACCAAAAAGTGACAATTTCATGACAAATTGAACATTTAGATATTGCATAACAACAACAACAAAAATCTTCACAAATCCAGTTTTCCTTTTTCAAAAAGAAAGTATGATCTGAAAATGTAATACAATCAGACGTGGTTCTAAAATTCCTTTTTTCCCCCATTAATTTGGTTTCCTGGGTCTCTTAATCTAAAACTCCCTGCAAAGTTTTAACCCTTCACTACACCATTTGTTGGGATTCTGTAGTTGTGTCGGTAACACTTTACTTGAAGGGGTGTGCATAAGACTGACATGACACCTTCACATGTCATGAATATGAAGGAGTTTGTAGGCATGTTTAGTGTTTGTAGGCAAGTGTCATTCGCTCAATTATGTCATGTGGTTGGTCAAAACCAACCACATGACAGTTTAATGTTAACCCATAAAGCTAAATTGTTTCTTAAGTTTGATAATTAATCTGCTATGTCATGTTTATGACAGGTTATGTTGTCTTATTGTAATATCAAGTTGTCATGACAAAGACACTAACAGGTTATGATGTATTGGTTTATGTCAAGTTGTCATAACTAAGACATCTCAAATAATGTCATCTTTGCATTAAAAATTACATAATTGAGCGAATGACACTTAATGACAGTTGTCATAAAACTTGCATACAAATGAAGGTGTCATGTCAGACTTATGCACATCCCTTCAAGTAAAGTGTTACCGTTGTGTCCATTCATTTTGGTGATCAAGTCCCATAGGTCACCTTCCCCGCCAAGTCATCAAAGTGTAGCTCTGCGTGTGGAATTAGACAGTGAGTTTGGCAACTAAATATAATGGTCATAGATTAACACATGCATAAGTTATGTAAACACAGATAGAAAAGTCTGAATACTCCTGGTCTGTTCTCTTGACTCATGGAAAGGATGTGTTTGTTTGACCGAACAGCATATGCTCAGAAACAATGAGGTTGCTCTTTAACAGGAAGTAGCCTAAGTGGGGGGAGGGGGGCACTCTGTAACTGTGTGGACAGTTTAACAAAGAATCAAATTAAATATTTTTCACACATTAGTGTCAGCTCCCCACCACTGACTTGAGATGAGCTCCATCATCCTTAAAAATAAAACATGGAGAACCTTTTCCTTCCATGGAACCTTTCCATTACAAAAGGTTAAAAAGGACTAAAGCTTCTTGTTAAGGTTATTTAGATTTAAAAAAATAAAATATATATAAAAAAATTATATATATATATATATATATATATATATATATATATATATATATATATATATATATATATATATATATATATATATATATATATATATATATATATATTTTTTTTTTTTTTTTTTTTACTCTAAGAAAAAGGGTTAGGCTATTTTAAGAACTGTTCACTGAAAGGTTCTTTGGAGAACCAAAAATGGTTCTTCTATGGCATCGGTGAAAAAAACCTTTTTGAAACCTGTGTAGCTTTGGCATGCCCCAAAATAACTTCTATCCACATGGCCAACTGTTTGGTGTCTGAGTCCTTGAAAGAGTCCTTCAAGGTAGGATTTGTCAGTGTTGCAAGAGTTTTGGTCTGAAAAGGTGAATGACCACAATATGGACTAATGGTAAAAAGAGTGAAAGAATGAATGGAGTGGATGACAACTGAGAAACAAAAATAAAAATATAAAGAGGCTACCTGTGTGGGTGCTATATAGGGTGTCATGGGTGAGACTCAGGGTTATAGAGTCATCTGATTTAGGACTTGAAGGCTTTCTGAGGAATGGTGAGAGAAAAATCAAAACGTATTAAATATTTTCCGCTACCTAACTTTCTTAGTGGTCTATAGATATAATAAACTAGGATTCCTTTTAAAACAGATTTGTCTGTTTATGACCATGTGACTTGTACAGGCATGGTCAGATGAGTGTAGTGACTTTCTAATGACACAAAACCCCTTAATCTTGTCCCTCTAATGTTCTCAACTCAAGACCAACTTATGCATAAGCCAGTCAACTCACACTGATAGTTTGGCAGCCATCTTTCTTTTACCTGTGACAGAGAGAAAAGTTGAAAAGGGAGTTTTGTTCACAAATCAGGCATGTGTGCAGCTTATGATGCAGGGGGGCTGTAGGTCTCTCTACCTCGCTTGGCCTTGTAGCCCATCACGACAAAAAGGACCAGCAGCACCACTAACAGCATGCAGAACACAGCAATCAAAACCTTTTTCCACTTTGCCAGGCTCACTACAGGGAGAACAGAGACGGAGAGACATACAAGAATAAGATATTGACAAATAACATGGAGTTTCTTTATCACCTTTAAGATTTTAAATAAATATTTGGTTTCTTTGAAAGAACAGATCACCCATAAGTTAAATTTTTTGTCAACATATACAAGTCTTTCGAAACCTGTTTGACTTTCTTTCTTCCGTGAAGCACAGAAAGGGTTTTTAGTAACAAAATGTCCAAGGTGCTCTTTTCCATACAATAAAATTAAAAGGTGATCATGACTGTCAAGCAATATTTTCATTAAATAATGCCTTTTAATGTCAGTCTCTTCCTCACAAAAACACAAAAACATATTGCATGACTTCAGAAGATTTGGAAAATAATCCATGACACAAACTTTATGTCCTTAAAAGGGGTCATAGACCAGAAAAAAATAACAGGTATTGTACATAGAACATGTTGTTCTAAAACAATGGGTGAGGTTTAACTTTGATGAAAATCCTGAAGCAGCAAATGGTTGGGACTTTTTTGGAAACTTTGAGACATAAAAAACAAATGAAACTATGTATATGCTGAAGAAAGATGAAGCTCACCTTTGACTGTGACAATGTCACTCTTGCTTAGCATGTCTTCCCTGTTAAATGCCTCACAGTGGTAATTTCCACTTTTTTCTCTGTTCACTCTACTCAGAACAAATGAAGATGAATTACTTTGAACTTCTGTGGTGTGAATTGGTGTGTAATTGCTGTCATAAAATCTAAATCTGATTGGTGGAGAGCCTTTTGAAATGCCACAGATCAGGGTAACATCATTACCCTCTTCAATGTTTTCGGGAACTGGAAGGACTGTCAGTAATGGCTTCCCTACTGGAACTAAAGACAAGAGAACAATGAACTCAAATATGTCTGCAGGAAAAATCTAATTCTATGCCATTGTTTAATATGGCCTAGCCTCATGCTTAATATGTAAAATTACATTATGAAATAAATGCTTTTCTCCAAAACATGTTGGCCATAATTATTGACACCCTTTTATTAAATTATTTTATTGGGTTTGCTGCCAAAAAGTTTTTCTGACCATAGAATCCGGTCCCTTTTGAAATATAGAAATATGGGAAAGGGCACCACTGGAAATATATATATATATATATATATATATATATATATATATATATATATATATATATATATATATATATATATATATATATATATATATATATATATATATATATATATATATATATTAGATGTTAAAAAATAAAAAAACTAACACTGCATTATTAAAATTTGGTATCTTTGAAGACAAAAGTCTCAAATAATGAACCATATAAGGGAACAGGCTTATTTTTAAATATTTGGCCTAAAAAATTATATTTATTTACTCCATAACTTATTTTGTGTCAACAATTTGTGTAAAGTCTCCAGTTATGTAATACTGGTGTTCAGTAAAGGAGCAAAGTCATAAAATACATTATCTGTTTTGTTTTGTTTTTTGTTTTGTTTTGTTTTGTTTTGTTGGCAGGTGACATGTTAAGGCTTTGACATGTAGAG